>CAMRHE010000836.1:0-414265 GCA_947044405.1 Leptodactylus fallax
TATCGGACCGTGCTGGGAGGACACCGGAGCACCGGAGACAGGTGAGTTTGTTTAGTATGTGTTTTTTTTTTTGTTTTGTTTTTTTTGGGGGGGGGGGTGGGAGTTTGGGATTCACCACCCCCGGACTAATTATAAAAAAGAAAAAAAATTATACTGGACAACCTCTTTAAAGTGTGGTGCATTAGGTGGGCCCTGGGGGGTATATTAAAGGGGTTGCCCATGCATAATTTGTTATGGTTTATCCTCAGGATAGGCCATAGATACCTGATCTGTAGGGGGCTGACCCCGGACCGATCACCTGTACGGAGCCACTTCTGATGCCCGTCCTGTACACAATACAGGGCCAGAAGCAGAAAGCTCTGTCCACTGTATATCAGCCGGGCATCTTCACTGCATCTCAGAACTTATTGAAGTCAGTAGGATCTGAGCTGCAGTGAAGGCGCCGGGCTGCAGTACAGTAGATGGAGTTTTCTGCTTCCGGCCCTGTGTACAGAACGGCCTCTGGAAGTGGCTCCGAACAGCTGATGGGGCCGTGTGTCAGCCCCCTACTGATCAAGTGTTTATGGCCTATCCTGAGCATAGGCCATAAAAAAGATTAACCCTGGACAACCCCTTTAATATGCCCCACACAGTTTAATGCCCCCCCCCCCACAGGATGTTAGCCCCCATCACTGCTCCCACACAATATAATGACCCCATCACTGTTACCCATACAGTATGAGGTACCAGTGAAGAGGCCACTGTATGGTGGGACCAGTGAAGTGGCCATAGAAAAATTTGGCCCAGAACAACCTCTTAAAAGAGGTTGTCCATAAACTGGAGCGACCACTGTGGCGGTCGCCAGGAAGGTGTAAAAATAAAATTTAAAAAAAAAAGCATACTCACCTGTCCCCAGCACCCCGTTGTCCCCTGCCTGTGTCTGTTCGGTCTCATGGCGGCGCCTCATTTCTGGAAATCCTGTACCTAATTGGTCTTAGCGATCACATGAGGTGCAGGACTCCCAGCAAGGAGTTGCTGGCATGAGACTGAATGGTCACTGGCAGCAGACAACGGAGTGCTGGAGACAGGTGAGTATGCTTTTTAATTTACTTATTTTTTACTTTACACCTCCTGCCAGCTACATGGGTTGCTCCAATTCCTTCGGGGCAACCGTGGGAGTCAGACTTGTCTGTTTGAGCTCCTGAGTCCAGAGGCTTAAGAGGCTTTTTTGGATACTTGGAGACCGATTATTGGGTGTGGTTTTCGGTCTTTTGTGTGATACATACCGTAGCTCCGACTCCCTTCCCCGTGCGGAGGGGAGCCTTATCATGGAGCGTGGAGCTCCTGCCCCCCGGACCTTACAGGCGGGGGGCAGGAGAATGTCTGCCGACACAGCACCAGCAGAGCAGGGCAGGCGGAGGTCGCTGAGGCAGCAAGCCTCAATGAGAATGGCGACCGGGACAACAGCATTGGGAGCAGCATCAGGAGCAGCAGCAGCGACATTGGCGGCTGCAGCATCAGGAACAGCATCGGGAGCAGCAACGTCCGTAGAGCGGGCGACGCCGGCAGGAGTAGCGGTGGCGACAGGGGTGTCAGCAGTCCCGGCAGGTGGATCCGTGAAAACGGCGACATCAGCCACGGCAGTAACATCAGCGGCAGTGGCGGGTGAAGCCGGTCCGAAGGGGGCTACGGCCGCAGGATATGCGGTTCCCTCTGGAAGGGTCCCTGCAAGCAGGAGAAATGACACAAGCTTACCGTCATCGCTGCCGCAATCACCCGCAGGATGGGGCATCAGGAAGGCTGGAGAGGAAGTCGCCATTTACAGCCGGAGGATCGAGGCGGTCCTGGAGGAGTATGACCGGGCCCGGAGGTCCCTGTTCGCAATGAGTGGGGAGCTTCAGAGCGCTCGCGCCCGTAGCGACAGGGCCTCAAGGAAGGACCGCCCGGTTTTCAGTAAGCAGGTAAGGAGCCTGAAAAAACAAATAAAGGCCCTGGAAGCCAGGTGCACGGAGATTCTGGAGGGCGCGGGGCCGTTCAGAGAGAAGCTGCTGAACGATGACCGCTTCTTCCGCAAACAGCAGGAGCGGTTGTTGAAGGATGGCCCCGCGTCCTCAGACAGCTCGGGGAGAGGACGACTATTGTGAGTCAGACCTGGAGTCAGATGACAGCATGGCGGTACAGTATAGTCGAGTAGCCATCCCTAGTAGCAGCAGCCTGATACCCACATATACACAGGCATCAGCGCCGGCAGTGAAACTGGAAGTCAGAATGACAGGACAGGAAGTGACACAATCTCCCACACTCCCAGAGAACCAACCACTGCCCGAGACGGAGGAGGAGGAGGGTGGAGCCTCGGGAGAAGGCGGGAAGCTGATGAGGCAAATCTGCCAATTGGAGTCCCCGTCCAGAATGGACCAATTAGCATTCAGCTTGTCAGATTTGGACGGGGAGGAGGAGGGAAAAGGAACCAAGACCAGGAAGAAGGCAAGGAAGGAAAAAAAAAGAGTAATAGAGACATTTAAATTTGTCAGGTCGTTGCCTGGGGAGCATCGTGCCGGGACCTCAGCCCAGGTTGCGATGCCTCCAGGAGAGAAAAGGGAGGCGCAGGCACCTCGGGTCACGCCAAGTGGCGGGGTGCCCGGGGTGCCAGCAGTCAAAATGGCGCCTGATAGTACCTTTCAGGTGGTGGCGGACAAGGAGCTCATAGTTGCGGACAAGGGCAAAGGCAAAGAAGCCCCCCCTGCGGAGGGGAGTGGCGTAGGGAAACCTCCCTCCCTGGTAGGAGGTTTTAAAATATCGATGGCTTCCCCCAGAGTAAGGTGTAGGAAAGGGGGAGTGGCAGGTGGGCGTGGCTCATCCTCCTCCAGTGCTGATGAAGCCGGTGATGCGGAGGTCACTTCCGGGGCTAAGGGGGCGTGTCCTCCTACAACATCAGGTGCCGGGGTGACTGTGGATGCGGAGGCCGAGGTAAAAGCGGGGAAGCCATCAGCGAGTGGTGCAGCCGGCCCCGCTGTAAGAAGGAAGACTGCAGGTGTGAATGATGGACGAGTGGAGAAGCTAGTTAAGCAGACAGGTAAGGTAAAGGGGAAAGCGGGGGGGGACAAAAGGGGTAATTAGTAGTATTCCTGAAGAAGGTCGTGTAGTATGTATGGGGGTCCAAGAGCCTGTAGTCGGGGAGGCTGCGGGAGGAGGGGCTATTACCATTGCTGCTAAAAAAAGTGTTTCTACTGCTGGTAATATTTCTGTTGTGGCCCCTGTTGTTTCTGGTATTTCTGCTGTTGTCCCTGCTGTTGTCCCTGCTGTTGTTTCTGCTGCTGTTCCTGATGCTGTTCCTGATGCTGTCGTTGCTCCTGTTGTTACTCCTGTCACTGCTCCTGATATTGTTGCTCCTGTTGTCCTCTCTGCCGCTGTTCCTTCTGCTGCAGTTGGAGTGACCCGGTCCGCGGCGGCTATGCCAGGGCGGACTGTTGCCGCCTCTGGTGCTCCGGTTGCCGTGGCTGGGCTAAGTAGTTCTGCGGGGGTCCCTGGGAGTGGCGCTGGTACTCCGGCAGCGGAGGTTGCTGCGGCCTCCGGGCCCCCACGCTCCTATGCCAGCGTCGCTTCTGGGGCCCCTGGGGGTGCATCATGTCTTCCGCCCGGCTCCAGGGACGGCGATTTGCAACGGCAGCTCCTGGAGGCTTTACGGGCGGGCCAGTCCACAATGACCATAGATGGGCAGTCGAGAGACCTTAGGTTCTGGATCGAGCGTTTTGGCCTAGGGAAGTTCCGAGAGGAAGGAGGTGAGACCAGATGGACTCTCCCTACACCCGGGCGTAGGGGGCCGACACGGAGGAACGTGGCCCGTCTCGTGTGGGGGGGAGCCGGCCCTTGTCCCCAGAGGAGGGGGGTCGTGGAACTCCTACTCGGGATGGGTTTCAGGGCAAGCGACATCTTTGCCCTGATTCATCCTGTCGGCTCCTCGGAGTTTGACATCAGCTTTGTTACCCCGGAGGGCTTAGAAACCTTCTGGGGAAACTATAGGCTGGTGAAGGGACGAGCCCGCCTGGCGTGACTTTATGGTGTGGGCGGTGTCACGCCAGGATAACATTAAGAAAGTGACCGTTTTAACTCGTAACGAGTCACTTTCTTATATGGACATCATGACCTGGCTGAACAGGTTTGGGGAGGTCAAGGACTTCCCAAAGAAAAATCTCGACGAGTTCGGGATATGGTCGGGGGCCTGGACTTTCATGGTCAAGTTGCGACACGAGGATAACTCGGTGATGCATATCCCGTCCTCGACCTTCCTTGGGAAAGACAGGATCCTTGTCTTCTACCAGGGGCAGCCAAAACTCTGTCACAGGTGCGGTGACCCCTCACACTTGAGCGCCTCCTGCCGTGTGCAGAAGTGCGCCATGTGTGGGGAGGTGGGCCATCTCGCAGCGACCTGTGGCAGGGTGCGTTGCCACCTGTGTGGTGTCCTTGGGCACCCGATCGGGGCGTGTCCACGGTCTTTCGCCAACACCACCCTTCGGCAAGCGGGAGCAGTTGAGGGGAGGCTGTCCCTGCAGCGGAGGGGGTGAGTGGGGGAGGAGAGACTAGTCTGCCAAGGCAAAGGGAGAAGGCCCAGCCACCATCAAGGGCAAGGAGGCGCGAGAGGAGGAGGGAGCAGAGGGAGGGAGTTATGTGCCTTCCTTCTGCCCCTGGCTCTGCTGGGCCGGATCCTGATGCCGAGGCAGCAGTGGGCACGACCCTGGTTGAGGAGATGAAGAGACTGCAGAGGGAGGAAGAGGCTGACCAGTCGTCTTCTTCTCAGTACGTCAGTGCTGGGGAGGGAGAGACGGTCAAGCGGAGAAAGTCACCGAGTAAAGTGAGGGCAAAAACATCTGCCCCCCCCCCCGACGAAGGAACGCAGACTCGACGGCCCTCTAGTGGTAGGTCCCAACCGGTACCAATCCCTCTGTGAGGATGCGTCGGCCTCAGGGGAGGCTTCAGAGGGGAGAGGTGGAGCCGTCAGGGGCTGCTGAGTCTCCCTCCGGGAGGGGCCCCCCTGCCCTCTGGGGGGGAGGCTGGCCTGGAGCCTGGAGGAGGAGATGATGCACCCAGGGCCGAAGTTGCTACTGTCTCTGCCACCACTGTAACTCCTCAGGGAGAAGTTGCGGGGGAGGTCCATCCCTCCTCTGGCCAAACCGCACCGGGGGAGGTGATGGACCAATCCCAATGTAAGAAGAGGACCCGCAAGACGAGGAGAAGTCGCGGGTCCTCTTCAGACTCATCTAGGGGTGGTGGTGATAGGAGGAAAGGGGGTGGGAAGCTGAAGGTCATTGAGCTCAATCGGTCTTAATGGCAGTCCCCTCTCCACTGACGCTGGCCACCATTAATGTGGCCAGCATTAAGTCTGATACGGCTAGGTTTGCAGCCTTTGATTTTCTTGGCCGGGTTGAAGCTGACATTTTGTTTTTGCAGGAGACCAGGCTCTGTACTCTATCAGAGATAAACAGAGCAAGGAGGGAGTGGCGCAGGGGGCCCTCCTACTGGTCTCTTGCGGCTGAGCCGTATAGTGGAGTGGCGGTGCTTTTTACCGCAGAGGTGAAATGCCAGCGACTGATCGAGCTCGAAATGGGAAGGTGCCTAGTCTTAGACGTCTTCATGAAGGGGCAAAGCCTGCGCCTCATTAACATCTACGGTCCCCAGACAAAGTGGGACCGTAAAAGCCTCTTTATGAAGATTAAGCCTTTTCTTTTTACGGGCAAACAAGTCATCTTTGGTGGGGATTTTAATACCATAACTAGACCCCAAGACCGAGGAGGTACCAGAGATAGACTGCCCTATGATGGCGCCGCGTTAAATAGAATAGTGAGTGAAGCTCGCCTGGAGGATATCCACATCAGGCATTCCCCAGGTCACCGTGGGTTCACCTTTCAGAGAGGTAGTGTTAGGTCTAGGATAGATAGGTTTTTTTTGAAGGAGAATTCCGTCACCACCCCTGTGTCCGTGGTGGAGGTGGAGTTCTCCGATCACTGTCTAATTTTGTTTTCTTTGAATATTTCAGAGACCCTCCGGAGAGGAAGAGGTTTGTGGAGGCTGAATTCGTCACTCCTTGAGGAGGCAGCTGTAAGACAAGCCTTTGAGGAGTTTCTTCAGGATCAGGTACTATTACTGGGTCTTGAAGGTACTAGGTCAGAGTGGTGGGAGATATTCAAAAAAAGGGTGGCGGGATTTTTCCGCCAGCTCTCAAGCCTCAGGTCACTGGACATGTACCGCATGTACACTGCACTGAGGAAGAGACTTGGACATCTGGTCTCGACCGGAGGTAGCCAGGAGGATATCTCCGGTGTGAAGGCTTTGCTCAAAAGGTGTCAGTACGATAGGCACGCATCTTTGGTTCTTGAGAGGGATTTCGGGAAATACCGCTCGCCCGACCCCTACAGGAACTGTAAGATGTCAGTGACTTGTAAGACAGTAACAGGCCTGATTGACAGTACAGGATCCCTGACAAGATCCAGGTCAGGGATCTTGGAGGTCGTCAGGTCCTTCTACTCGAACCTTTTGGCAAAGAAGGAACTGAATCGGGATCGGATTTCAGGTTTCTTGGCTGAAGCCATTCCTGAGTCAGCAGAAGACCCTTCTCTTGGTGTTTTGATAGAACCTATAAGGGAAGAGGAAGTCGTCAGGGCTATTGAGGGTCTTGCCCTCAAGAAGTCACCTGGCCCAGATGGCTTAACATCTGAGTTCTATCGGACCTTTAAAGGAGCTTTGGCTCCCCTCTTGACTGACGTGCTTAATGAGTGTCTATCCTCGGGCACTCTGCCGAAGTCAATGAGGAGGTCCGCCCTTATAGTTCTGTCAAAGGGTAAGGATCCGAGCCATATTGAGAACTGGCGGCCCATAGCACTTCTCAATACGGACCGAAAGATTCTGGCGAAGGTACTTTTCAACCGGCTGGTACAGTTTGCGCCCCGGCTCCTCTCGCCGGCTCAGCACTGCTCTGTTCCCGGTCGTAGCACCTTAAGTGCGGTCCTGAGTGTCAGGGAGGCTGTGGAGCAGAGTAGGGCAGGTCGGTGGAAGGGGTACTTGCTGTCCCTAGATCAGGCTAAGGCTTTTGACAGGGTGAATCATGAGTATTTGTGGTCAACTCTCTCGAGGTATGGCCTGCCTGGGGGGTTCATTCAGTGGCTGCAGACCTTATACGCTGGGGCTGAGTCTTTCCCGCTTGTGAATGGTTGGGTTGGTCGTCCTTTTGAGGTGGGGTCGGGCGTCCGACAGGGATGTCCCTTGAGCCCGCTACTGTATGTGTTCGCCATTGATCCCCTGATTAGACGGATTAATGGTGGGCCGGTGGCGGGAGTCAGGATGGACCTGGAGGGCACTGGCTCCCCTTTGAGGACAGTAGCCTACGCGGATGATGTCACCGTTCTTGTCTCATCACGGGAGGAGCTTGAATGGGTGATGTCTGAAGTGGACAGTTACTCGGAGGCTTCCGGATCAGCTGTAAACAGGAATAAATGTGGAAGCCTCTGGCTGGGAGATGGAGAGCCTGTTTTTTCTCTCCCGGACACCCTCCCAGAACCCCAGGGGTCTGTAAAGATCTTAGGCATCCATTTTGGCCAGGGTGATTACCCACTCCAAAATTGGGAAGGTAGGCTTAAGGATGTCGCCCAGAGAGTTGATTGCTGGAAGGGTTGGTCTTTGACCCTGAGAGAAAGGGTTCATCTTGCCAAAGCCTTCCTGCTCCCGTTGGTGATCTATCTAGGTAGCGTCTGTGCCTTGCCAGAGTCTTGTTGGAGTAGGATCTGTTGCCTGTTCTTCCAACTGTTATGGGGGAACAGGCTCAACCTAATCAGGAGGGAGGTTACATACCGCACAAGGAGGCTAGGGGGGTTAAATATGGTTAACCCCGTGGTGTTCTTAATGAACACCTTTCTTAAGATCAATTTACCAAACCTCTCCTCCGAGGGGGCTCCTTCGTGGGTAGCCTCCTGCCAGGGGTGGTTTCGGCCCTTCTTCCAGAAATGGGAGTCAGGAGGGCAAGTGAAAGATCTTCGTGCACCCCATGGATATCTCCCGGCCTATGCTTCCCTGGTCCTGAAAGTGATTCGTCGGTGGGGTCTGGGGGCGTGGGAGATCAGGACTCAGTCAAGACGTTTTCTTGACGACAAGGTCCTGTTGACCCGCTTCCAGAAGCCTCTGGCGCTCAAAGATTGCCCAGGAGAAACCTTAGAGGGAGGGTTGCGTTTTCTTAACTCCAAAAGGTTTCCTCGGAAGTTTTGGGATCTGACCTGGCGCTGCCTCCTAGGTAAGTTATATGTGAGGGGGAACTTGAAGTACCGGAACTCCGACGAGCGAGGCTGCCCTCGGGAGGAGTGTGGCGACATGCTGGAAAGCATGGAGCACTTCCTGCTTCAGTGCCCCTTCAATATAAGGGTTTGCAAATTGGTGGGGACCTCCACCGGTTGGCTGCGGCTGGCTGGCCTTTCCTACGCCGAGTGGGCCTATGGGGCATTCAAACACCCGGAGGGCAGGGACTGCCAAACACTTTTTGTAGTTAGTGCAGTGGTCAGGTTTCACCTATGGTCAGCACGGTGTTTAGTATCGACGAGAGGCAAAATCCTCCCGGAGGTGGAGGTGGTTAAAAACATCATGGTGGACCTGGTGAGGGTGCGCTCTCGGGAGTACGAGGGGCTGGGCGCAGAAAGGGCTGGTACCCTCTGGAGGGGGTTCACTTTTTCTGTTCCCTGAGGGTTAGATAAGGGATTTAAAGTAGGTTAGTTAGGTTAGGGCCAGATAGGGATAGGTAGGGCAAGGTTTGCACGAGGGGTGGGGTTTATTATTTTCTGATAGGGAGGGACAGGTAGGGACAGGGTAGGGACAGAATGATAGATAGGGATATAGCGGTAGGGCGAGTAGACAGGGACAGGCCTCCTGTGCTCTCTTCCTGGTGGAGGGCTGGCGTGTCACCACATAGGCATTTTTGTTTTGGAAATCAGATGGAAGGGTAAGAGGCTTGAGGGTAACCGACCCTAGGCCCATGGGAGGTTCATGGGAGGGAAGGTAATCTTAACAGGTTATGTAGGATGGTGGGTTATGTAGGATGGTGGGTTTTGTTGCTTGTCTGGTATTGATTTGTCTGATACTTGTTGTTTGTTGTTGTTTGTCATGTGTTGTGCCCGTTTTCCCATTTTCCATTTTCCATATTACATATTCATTTCCCATTTCCATTTCCATTTTTTTTTCCATATCCCATTTTTATTTTCCATATTCCATTTCATAATTCCATTTTAGTAGTTAAGGGTTTTTTTAGGGGGGTAGGTTGTTTGGGGAGGGGGGTTCTCTTTTTTTTGGGGGTGGAGGGTTTGGTTTATAGGTTTTCGTGTGCCCGGCCTGGCTCTGGACTATGCGGACATGAGAGGACATGAGGCGGAGAGCCAGGTCGGGGTTTCAGGGGCTCGGTGGTGGGTGGTGCCAGCACCAGGACTATGCGGACATGGGAGGACATGGGGCGTGGTGCTGGCCGGGTGTGGTGAAGGGGGGGGAAAAAAAAAAAAAAAAAAAAAAAAAAAAATTCATAGTAAGTTTCAGTTGGGGTTTATTAGTGTTATATGTTTCATTGTACATCGCTCATTTTGTTTTTTTTGTTTTTAGGATAGCTAGAGTTTTGACTGATGGATGGCTGAAGAAGAATGAAAGGCGGAGTGAAAGGCGGAATGAAAGACAGAATGGATGGGGGCTGGTTTGCGCATGTTTTTGGGTTTTAATTTTGTCTTGAAGTTTTCTTGTATTTGATGTTATTTATGCTATGTTTTGGATTTATGTATTGTCTCTGTTTATGGTTTTTGTATGGTATTTTTCATATGTGACAGTGTTTGTGAACTTTTTCTACTTTTATAATAAAATAGTTCCAATTCCTTCGGGGCAACTGTGGGAGTCAGACACACTTGTTTGAGCTCCTGAGTCCAGAGGCTTAAGAGGCTTTTTTGGATATTTGGAGACCGATTATTGGGTGTGGTTTTCGGTCTTTTGTGTGATACATACCATAGCTCCGACTCCCTTCCCCGTGCGGAGGGGAGCCTTATCATGGAGCGTGGAGCTCCTGCCCCCCGGACCTTACAGGCGGGGGGCAGGAGAATGTCTGCCGACACAGCACCAGCAGAGCAGGGCAGGCGGAGGTCGCTGAGGCAGCAAGCCTCAATGAGAATGGCGACCGGGACAACAGCATTGGGAGCAGCATCAGGAGCAGCATCAGCGACATTGGCGGCTGCAGCATCAGGAACAGCATCGGGAGCAGCGACGTCCGTAGAGCGGGCGATGCCGACAGGAGTAGCGGTGGCGACAGGGGTGTCAGCAGTCTCGGCAGGTGGATCCGTGAAAACGGCAACATCAGCCACGGCGGTAACATCAGCGGCAGTGGCGGGTGAAGCCGGTCCGAAGGGGGCTATGGCCGCAGGATATGCGGTTCCCTCTGGAAGGGTCCCTGCAAGCAGTAGAAAAGACACAAGCTTACCGTCATCGCTGCCGCAATCACCCGCAGGATGGGGCATCAGGAAGGCTGGAGAGGAAGTCGCCATTTACAGCCGGAGGATCGAGGCGGTCCTGGAGGAATATGACCGAGCCCGGAGGTCCCTGTTCGCAATGAGTGGGGAGCTTCAGAGTGCTCGCGCCCGTAGCGACAGGGCCTCAAGGAAGGACCGCCCGGTTTTCAGTAAGCAGGTAAGGAGCCTGAAAAAACAAATAAAGGCCCTGGAAGCCAGGTGCACGGAGATTCTGGAGGGCGCGGGGCCGTTCAGAGAGAAGCTGCTGAACGATGACCGCTTCTTCCGCAAACAGCAGGAGCGGTTGTTGAAGGATGGCCCCGCGTCCTCAGACAGCTCGGGAGAGGACGACTATTGTGAGTCAGACCTGGAGTCAGATGACAGCATGGCGGTACAGTATAGTCGAGTAGCCATCCCTAGTAGCAGCAGCCTGATACCCACATATACACAGGCATCAGCGCCGGCAGTGAAACTGGAAGTCAGAATGACAAGACAGGAAGTCAGAATGACAGGACAGGAAGTGACGCAATCTCCCACACTCCCAGAGAACCAACCACTGCCCGAGACGGAGGAGGAGGAGGGTGGAGCCTCGGGAGAAGGCGGGAAGCTGATGAGGCAAATCTGCCAATTGGAGTCCCCGTCCAGAATGGACCAATTAGCATTCAGCTTGTCAGATTTGGACGGGGAGGAGGAGGGAAAAGGAACCAAGACCAGGAAGAAGGCAAGGAAGGAAAAAAAAAGAGTAATAGAGACATTTAAATTTGTCAGGTCGTTGCCTGGGGAGCATCGTGCCGGGACCTCAGCCCAGGTTGCGATGCCTCCAGGAGAGAAAAGGGAGGCGCAGGCACCTCGGGTTACGCCAAGTGGTGGGGTGCCCGGGGTGCCAGCAGTCAAAATGGCGCCTGATAGTACCTTTCAGGTGGTGGCGGACAAGGAGCTCATGGTTGCAGACAAGGCGCTCATAGTTGCGGACAAGGGCAAAGGCAAAGAAGCCCCCCCTGCGGAGGGGAGTGGCGTAGGGAAACCTCCCTCCCTGGTAGGAGGTTTTAAAATATCGATGGCTTCCCCCAGAGTAAGGTGTAGGAAAGGGGGAGTGGCAGGTGGGCGTGGCTCATCCTCCTCCAGTGCTGATGAAGCCGGTGATGCGGAGGTCACTTCCGGGGCTAAGGGGGCGTGTCCTCCTACAACATCAGGTGCCGGGGTGACTGTGGATGCGGAGGCCGAGGTAAAAGCGGGGAAGCCATCAGCGAGTGGTGCAGCCGGCCCCGCTGTAAGAAGGAAGACTGCAGGTGTGAATGATGGACGAGTGGAGAAGCTAGTTAACCTTCCTCTAGTGTTAGGGTCGTGACCGACCCGTTTTAGGTTTTAAATGCATACAAATTGTACATACATTTGTTTATTGCATCAAGACTTTTTGACTTTTTCAGGAACTTATTTTTAAACAAAATACAATAAAATAAAACTATTTTACTAAATTGTAAAATGCTCTTATTAAAATTATAACATTTGTGTTGTTGGGGTCAATTTCGACCCAGGTCTAATATAAGAGTAAAAAAACAATAATAAGTCCCAAAACTAAACTCATAAACACAATATAAACCAACAGCCCACAGCCAGCTCTACTTCCAACAACTTGAGTTAGGGACATGTCCAGGCATGTATGGCCAAATCAGCTTACAGTTGGTACTTTGCAGAGTATACATCTTCAGTTTACACCATGCAACAATGAGGAGAAGATTAGATGCAAGCCAAATTCTGGATTATATCTTGGATGATAATGAATCAGAGGACACACAGCAGCAAACTGATACAGATGAACAGGTTTCTGAGGAGGAAGATGATGTGGAGTATCAACCGGAAGACATAGACAGTTCTGATCAGTCTGATGAGGAGGTCACCGGTGCTGAATCTGCTCCCGCTGAAAGATTCAAATCCAAAAGTGGCAAGATCATTTGGAGCTCAGTACCTGCAGATGTACATGGCAGGGCAGATGCTGCAAATGTCATAAAAATGACCCCTGGGATCACAAGGTTTGCTGTGACAAGAGTAAGTGACATCAAGACATGTTTTGATCTGTTTATGCCATTGTCAATAAAAAAAAAGTCATTATTGCTATGACAAACCTTGAAGGAAAAAAAGTCCACGGCAATGTGGAATGACCTTCATGATGATGACCTGGATGCCTACATTGGTGTTCTTCTCCTTGCTGGAGTGTACAAATCATGCAATGAGGCCACTGATAGTCTCTGGGATGCATCGACAGGCAGGAATATTTTCCGGGCAACAATGTCACTTCAAAAGTTTCAAATGATATCAAGAGTCCTCAGATTTGACAACAGAGACACCAGAACAAAATCTGACAAACTTGCTCCCATCAGGGATGTTTGGGAGAAATGGGTGCAGCTCCTTCCACTGATGTTCAACCCAGGGCCAGAGGTGACAGTAGACGAACGTTTTCTTCCTTTCCGCGGAAAATGCCCCTTCCGGCAATACATGCCAAGTAAGCCAGGCAAATACGGCATAAAAATCTGGGCAGCCTGTGATGCAAAAACTAGCTATGCATGGAATCTACAGATTTACACAGGCAAGTCTGCAAGCGGCATCCCTGAAAAAAAACAAGGAAAACGTGTAGTCCTCGATATGACTACTGGACTGCAGGGTCACAACATTACTTGTGACAATTTTTTTACCAGCTATGACCTTGGACAAGAACTTCTCAGGAGGAAAATCACCATGGTGGGCACAGTGAAAAAAAACAAACCTGAGCTGTCCGCTGAATTGTTGCAGATGAAGGACAGGGCTCCACTTTCCTCAAAGTTTGTTTTTACAGACACCACCACTGCTGTTTCATACTGCCCCAAAAAACGACGGAATGTGGTACTGATGTCCACACTTCACAAAGATGCAGCTGTGTCATCAGGAAGTGACAAAAAGCCCAGAATCATCCTGGACTATAACAAAAACAAAGGAGGAGTGGACAACCTGGACAAGCTGACTTCCACCTACACTTGCCAGCGAATGACTAGGAGATGGCCAATGGTTGTATTTTCCAACATCCTTGATGTGTCAGCATACAATGCATTTGTGTTGTGGACCCACATTCACCAAGGATGGAATTCAAAGAAAAAAAACAAGCGGAGGATGTTTCTTGAGGAACTAGGAAGATCCCTTGTCAAGGCGCACATTGACCAAAGGGAACGGGTGCCCCGAGACCCAGCCGCTGCAGCCTTGGTCCGACAACTCCAGAGCTCAACAAGTGCTTCGCCCACACCCACAGCAACACAAAGAGCATCATCACCAGCATCCTCCTCAACCAGCCCTGCCTCAACAACAGCCACAACCCCAGTAAGACCACCTGATTCTAAAAGAAAGAGGTGTCAGGTCTGCTCTAGCAATAAGGACAGAAAGACAAACACATCGTGCTTCGCCTGCAAAAAATACCTCTGCAAAGAACACACAAAAAGTGTCACTTTTTGCCACACATGCATCTAAATACTAATGCATCTAAAAACTAGTACTTGATTTCTGTTGATTTGATTTACTTGATTGATTGTTGTTTGTTTGTTTGACCTAGAAAAGCTACTTTTTATTATTATTGCTATTAATGTTAATATAATTTTCATCTTTTATTTGTATTAAAGTTCTATAAAAAAAAAAATCTGTTTTTTGCCTTTTTCATAAAGTAGTTAGATATGGGTCAAAATTGACCCGTAACACCATAGATGTTACTAGAGTTAATAATATAAAATATATATATGTATATTTTTTTTTACATTTAAGAAATGTGTTCTAAAACCCTTCAGTAATAGTCAGGTAATTAAACTTTTTTAAGTTTATATTATTCTCTTGAGGTTCATTTGACAATATTTTTATATTGAAAATGAAGGGTACGCTCTCAAATGAAAGGCCCAGGGGGCCACAACAAAAATATTAAAATCAATCCTTCCATGGATGAGAAACCCTAACAAGGTAACTAAGAGGTAAGAAACAAATTGGATCATAAATAACTGTTTTTAGGGTATCCTAGGGGTGATTTAAGACACGGGTCAAAACCGACCCGTTAACATAAGAAAGAGTAACAGAAAGCTAACACTAGAGGAAGGTTAAGCAGACAGGTAAGGTAAAGGGGAAAGCGGGTGGGACAAAAGGGGTAATTAGTAGTATTCCTGAAGAAGGTGGTGTAGTATGCATGGGGGTCCAAGAGCCTGTAGTCGGGGAGGCTGTGGGAGGAGGGGCTATTACCATTGCTGCTAAAAAAAGTATTTCTACTGCTGGTAATATTTCTGTTGTGGCCCCTGTTGTTTCTGGTATTTCTGCTGTTGTCCCTGCTGTTGTCCCTGCTGTTGTTTCTGCTGCTGTTCCTGATGCTGTTCCTGATGCTGTCGTTGCTCCTGTTGTTACTCCTGTCACTGCTCCTGATATTGTTACTCCTGTTGTCCTCTCTGCCGCTGTTCCTTCTGCTGCAGTTGGAGTGACCCGGTCCGCGGCGGCTATGCCAGGGCGGACTGTTGCCGCCTCTGGTGCTCCGGTTGCCGTGGCTGGGCTAAGTAGTTCTGCGGGGGTCCCTGGGAGTGGCGCTGGTACTCCGGCAGCGGAGGTTGCTGCGGCCTCCGGGCCCCCACGCTCCTATGCCAGCGTCGCTTCTGGGGCCCCTGGGGGTGCATCATGTCTTCCGCCCGGCTCCAGGGACGGCGATTTGCAACGGCAGCTCCTGGAGGCTTTACGGGCGGGCCAGTCCACAATGACCATAGATGGGCAGTCAAGAGACCTTAGGTTCTGGATCGAGCGTTTTGGCCTAGGGAAGTTCCGAGAGGAAGGAGGTGAGACCAGATGGACTCTCCCTACACCCGGGCGTAGGGGGCCGACACGGAGGAACGTGGCCCGTCTCGTGTGGGGGTGAGCCGGCCCTTGTCCCCAGAGGAGGGGGGGTCGTGGAACTCCTACTCGGGATGGGTTTCAGGGCAAGCGACATCTTTGCCCTGATTCATCCTGTCGGCTCCTCGGAGTTTGACATCAGCTTTGTTACCCCGGAGGGCTTAGAAACCTTCTGGGGAAACTATAGGCTGGTGAAGGACGAGCCCGCCTGGCGTGACTTTATGGTGTGGGCGGTGTCACGCCAGGATAACATTAAGAAAGTGACCGTTTTAACTCGTAACGAGTCACTTTCTTATATGGACATCATGACCTGGCTGAACAGGTTTGGGGAGGTCAAGGACTTCCCAAAGAAAAATCTCGACGAGTTCGGGATATGGTCGGGGGCCTGGACCTTCATGGTCAAATTGCGACACGAGGATAACTCGGTGATGCATATCCCGTCCTCAACCTTCCTTGGGAAAGACAGGATCCTTGTCTTCTACCAGGGGCAGCCAAAACTCTGTCACAGGTGCGGTGACCCCTCACACTTGAGCGCCTCCTGCCGTGTGCAGAAGTGCGCCATGTGTGGGGAGGTGGGCCATCTCGCAGCGACCTGTGGCAGGGTGCGTTGCCACCTGTGTGGTGTCCTTGGGCACCCGATCGGGGCGTGTCCACGGTCTTTCGCCAACACCACCCTTCGGCAAGCGGGAGCAGTTGAGGAGGCTGTCCCTGCTGCGGAGGGGGTGAGTGGGGGAGGAGAGACTAGTCTGCCAAGGCAAAGGGAGAAGGCCCAGCCACCATCAAGGGCAAGGAGGCGCGAGAGGAGGAGGGAGCAGAGGGAGGGAGTTATGTGCCTTCCTTCTGCCCCTGGCTCTGCTGGGCCAGATCCTGATGCCGAGGCAGCAGTGGGCACGACCCTGGTTGAGGAGATGAAGAGACTGCAGAGGGAGGAAGAGGCTGACCAGTCGTCTTCTTCTCAGTACGTCAGTGCTGGGGAGGGAGAGACGGTCAAGCGGAGAAAGTCACCGAGTAAAGTGAGGGCAAAAACATCTGCCCCCCCCCCCGACGAAGGAACGCAGACTCGACGGCCCTCTAGTGGTAGGTCCCAACCAGTACCAATCCCTCTGTGAGGATGCGTCGGCCTCAGGGGAGGCTTCAGAGGGAGAGGTGGAGCCGTCAGGGGCTGCTGAGTCTCCCTCCGGGAGGGGCCCCCTGCCCTCTGGGGGGGAGGCTGGCCTGGAGCCTGGAGGAGGAGATGATGCACCCAGGGCCGAAGTTGCTACTGTCTCTGCGACCACTGTAACTCCTCAGGGAGAAGTTGCGGGGGAGGTCCATCCCTCCTCTGGCCAAACCGCACCGGGGGAGGTGATGGACCAATCCCAATGTAAGAAGAGGACCCGCAAGACGAGGAGAAGTCGCGGGTCCTCTTCAGACTCATCTAGGGGTGGTGGTGATAGGAGGAAAGGGGGTGGGAAGCTGAAGGTCATTGAGCTCAATCGGTCTTAATGGCAGTCCCCTCTCCACTGACGCTGGCCACCATTAATGTGGCCAGCATTAAGTCTGATACGGCTAGGTTTGCAGCCTTTGATTTTCTTGGCCGGGTTGAAGCTGACATTTTGTTTTTGCAGGAGACCAGGCTCTGTACTCTATCAGAGATAAACAGAGCAAGGAGGGAGTGGCGCAGGGGGCCCTCCTACTGGTCTCTTGTGGCTGAGCCGTATAGTGGAGTGGCGGTGCTTTTTACCGCAGAGGTGAAATGCCAGCGACTGATCGAGCTCGAAATGGGAAGGTGCCTAGTCTTAGACGTCTTCATGAAGGGGCAAAGCCTGCGCCTCATTAACATCTACGGTCCCCAGACAAAGTGGGACCGTAAAAGCCTCTTTATGAAGATTAAGCCTTTTCTTTTTACGGGCAAACAAGTCATCTTTGGTGGGGATTTTAATACCATAACTAGACCCCAAGACCGAGGAGGTACCAGAGATAGACTGCCCTATGATGGCGCCGCGTTAAATAGAATAGTGAGTGAAGCTCGCCTGGAGGATATCCACATCAGGCATTCCCCAGGTCACCGTGGGTTCACCTTTCAGAGAGGTAGTGTTAGGTCTAGGATAGATAGGTTTTTTTTTGAAGGAGAATTCCGTCACCACCCCTGTGTCCGTGGTGGAGGTGGAGTTCTCCGATCACTGTCTAATTTTGTTTTCTTTGAATATTTCAGAGACCCTCCGGAGAGGAAGAGGTTTGTGGAGGCTGAATTCGTCACTCCTTGAGGAGGCAGCTGTAAGACAAGCCTTTGAGGAGTTTCTTCAGGATCAGGTACTATTACTGGGTCTTGAAGGTACTAGGTCAGAGTGGTGGGAGATATTCAAAAAAAGGGTGGCGGGATTTTTCCGCCGGCTCTCAAGCCTCAGGTCACTGGACATGTACCGCATGTACACTGCACTGAGGAAGAGACTTGGACATCTGGTCTCGACCGGAGGTAGCCAGGAGGATATCTCCGGTGTGAAGGCTTTGCTCAAAAGGTGTCAGTACGATAGGCACGCATCTTTGGTTCTTGAGAGGGATTTCGGGAAATACCGCTCGCCCGACCCCTACAGGAACTGTAAGATGTCAGTGACTTGTAAGACAGTAACAGGCCTGATTGACAGTACAGGATCCCTGACAAGATCCAGGTCAGGGATCTTGGAGTTCGCCAGGTCCTTCTACTCGAACCTTTTGGCAAAGAAGGAACTGAATCGGAATCGGATTTCAGGTTTCTTGGCTGAAGCCATTCCTGAGTCAGCAGAAGACCCTTCTCTTGGTGTTTTGATAGAACCTATAAGGGAAGAGGAAGTCGTCAGGGCTATTGAGGGTCTTGCCCTCAAGAAGTCACCTGGCCCAGATGGCTTAACATCTGAGTTCTATCGGACCTTTAAAGGAGCTTTGGCTCCCCTCTTGACTGACGTGCTTAATGAGTGTCTATCCTCGGGCACTCTGCCGAAGTCAATGAGGAGGTCCGCCCTTATAGTTCTGTCAAAGGGTAAGGATCCGAGCCATATTGAGAACTGGCGGCCCATAGCACTTCTCAATACGGACCGAAAGATTCTGGCGAAGGTACTTTTCAACCGGCTGGTACAGTTTGCGCCCCGGCTCCTCTCGCCGGCTCAGCACTGCTCTGTTCCCGGTCGTAGCACCTTAAGTGCGGTCCTGAGTGTCAGGGAGGCTGTGGAGCAGAGTAGGGCAGGTCGGTGGAAGGGGTACTTGCTGTCCCTAGATCAGGCTAAGGCTTTTGACAGGGTGAATCATGAGTATTTGTGGTCAACTCTCTCGAGGTATGGCCTGCCTGGGGGGTTCATTCAGTGGCTGCAGACCTTATACGCTGGGGCTGAGTCTTTCCCACTTGTGAATGGTTGGGTTGGTCGTCCTTTTGAGGTGGGGTCGGGCGTCCGACAGGGATGTCCCTTGAGCCCGCTACTGTATGTGTTCGCTATTGATCCCCTGATTAGGCGGATTAATGGTGGGCCGGTGGCGGGAGTCAGGATGGACCTGGAGGGCACCGGCTCCCCTTTGAGGACAGTAGCCTACGCGGATGATGTCACCGTTCTTGTCTCGTCACGGGAGGAGCTTGAATGGGTGATGTCTGAAGTGGACAGTTACTCGGAGGCTTCCGGATCAGCTGTAAACAGGAATAAGTGTGGAAGCCTCTGGCTGGGAGGGGGAGAGCCTGGTTTTTCTCTCCCGGACACCCTCCCAGAACCCCAGGGGTCTGTAAAGATCTTAGGCATCCATTTTGGCCAGGGTGATTACCCACTCCAAAATTGGAAAGGTAGACTTAAGGATGTCGCCCAGAGAGTTGATTGCTGGAAGGGTTGGTCTTTGACCCTGAGAGAAAGGGTTCACCTTGCCAAAGCCTTCCTGCTCCCGTTGGTGATCTATCTAGGTAGCGTCTGTGCCTTGCCAGAGTCTTGTTGGAGTAGGATCTGTTGCCTGTTCTTCCAACTGTTATGGGGGAACAGGCTCAACCTAATCAGGAGGGAGGTTACATACCGCACAAGGAGGCTAGGGGGGTTAAATATGGTTAACCCCGTGGTGTTCTTAATGAACACCTTTCTTAAGATCAATTTACCAAACCTCTCCTCCGAGGGGGCTCCTTCGTGGGTAGCCTCCTGCCAGGGGTGGTTTCGGCCCTTCTTCCAGAAATGGGAGTCAGGAGGGCAAGTGAAAGATCTTCGTGCACCCCATGGATATCTCCCGGCCTATGCTTCCCTGGTCCTGAAAGTGATTCGTCGGTGGGGTCTGGGGGCGTGGGAGATCAGGACTCAGTCAAGACGTTTTCTTGACGACAAGGTCCTGTTGACCCGCTTCCAGAAGCCTCTGGCGCTCAAAGATTGCCCAGGAGAAACCTTAGAGGGAGGGTTGCGTTTTCTTAACTCCAAAAGGTTTCCTCGGAAGTTTTGGGATCTGACCTGGCGCTGCCTCCTAGGTAAGTTATATGTGAGGGGGAACTTGAAGTACCGGAACTCCGACGAGCGAGGCTGCCCTCGGGAGGAGTGTGGCGACATGCTGGAAAGCATGGAGCACTTCCTGCTTCAGTGCCCCTTCAATATAAGGGTTTGCAAATTGGTGGGGACCTCCACCGGTTGGCTGCGGCTGGCTGGCCTTTCCTATGCCGAGTGGGCCTATGGGGCATTCAAACACCCGGAGGGCAGGGACTGCCAAACACTTTTTGTAGTTAGTGCAGTGGTTAGGTTCCACTTGTGGTCAGCACGGTGTTTAGTATCGACGAGAGGCAAAATCCTCCCGAAGGTGGAGGTGGTTAAAAACATCATGGTGGACCTGGTGAGGGTGCGCTCTCGGGAGTACGAGGGGCTGGGCGCAGAAAGGGCTGGTACCCTCTGGAGGGGGTTCACTTTTTCTGTTCCCTGAGGGTTAGATAAGGGATTTAAAGTAGGTTAGTTAGGTTAGGGCCAGATAGGGATAGGTAGGGCAAGGTTTGCACGAGGGGTGGGGTTTATTATTTTCTGATAGGGAGGGACAGGTAAGGACAGGGTAGGGACAGAATGATAGATAGGGATATAGCGGTAGGGCGAGTAGACAGGGATGGGCCTCCTGTGCTCTCTTCCTGGTGGAGGGCTGGCGTGTCACCACATAGGCATTTTGTTTTGGAAATCAGATGGAAGGGTAAGAGGCTTGAGGATAACCGACCCTAGGCCCATGGGAGGTTTATGGGAGGGAAGGTAATTTAACAGGTTATGTAGGATGGTGGGTTTTTGTTACTTGTCTGTTATTTCTTATTTGTTATTGTTGTCGTTCATATGTTGTGTCCATTTTCCCATTTTCCATTTTTCCATATCCCATATTCATTTTCCATTTCCATTTTTCATATCCATTTCCATATCCCATATTTCTTTTTCCATATTCCATAATTCCATTTGTTTGTTAGTAGATAAGGGTTTTTTTCAGGGGGGTAGGTTGTTTGGGAGGGGGGTTTCTTTTTGGGGGTGGAGGGTTTGGTTTATAAGTTTTCGTGTGCCCGGCCTGGCTCTGGACTACGCGGACATGGGAGGACATGAGGCGGAGAGCCAGGTTGGGTTTCAGGGGCTTGGTGGTGGGTGGTGCCAGCACCAGGACTATGCGGACATGGGAGGACATGGGGCGTGGTGCTGGCCGGGTGTGGTGAGGGGGAAAAAAAAAAATAAAAATTTTTAGTAAGTTTCAGTTGGGGATTTTGTTAGTGTTATAAGTTTCCGTTATATGTTTTCATTGTATATTGCTCATTTAGATTTTCTTTTGTTAGAGTTTTTGACTGACGGATGACTGGAGAAAGACGGGAGAAGAGTGAAAGGCGGAGTGAAAGGCAGAATGGATGGGGCTGGTTCGCGATTGTTTTTTTTTTTTTTTGTCCCGGTGTTTTCTTGTATTTTATTTGTTGATGGTTTTATGCTATGTTTTAGATTTATGTATTGTCTCTGTTTATAGTTTTTATATTGTATTTTCGTATGTGACAGTGTTTGTGAACTTTTTCTACTTTTCTAATAAAATAGTTCCAATTCCTGGACAACCTCTTTAAAGGATTTATCCATCTTTCTAAAATTGATGGCATGTCCTTAGGATAGGCCATCAATATTACATCTACGATGATACAACAGCCAGGACCTCTGCAGATCAGCTTTTCCAGGACAGTGCGGCTACAGGTAATGGTAACTATTCTTGGAGCCACGCTGTTCACTTGCCATACAAGGTGTAGCAGTAGGTTTAGGTAGTGCAGTGGTGCACATGGTATAGTGGGTGAGTAGCATGGCTCCCGACATGTTATTACCTTTAGCCGCCCTGTCTCAGTATCGCTGATCTGCAGGGGTCCTCATGGTGGGCCCCTAGAAACAATTCCACTAGTGGGCCCTAGACATCCCAGTCCGACACTGTTTACACTATGTACCTGCACTCCCTGATGGGCACTGTATATTCTCACTCTCCAACAGTCACCGACCCAGAATTACTATTGTGGTTACAACTAGTCACATCTAGGCGCATCTAGTTTAGGCTAAAACCAGTCTGCCACATGCGAATATTATTTCTTTTTCATATTCTGTCTTTAGAATAAGAACACTGCATCCATTATGGCCCTCAGCAATGGGGGGAGCTGCTTTTAGTGGTTGCTATGGTTCTGCTGGGGCCAGGGAGCAGAATAGAAGATGCACACATCCTGTGTGCATGAACAAGTCCCAGGAGCTACATTAGTAAGAAGATAAATGTAATGATAGTAACAGTAGGTGTGTGTGTGTGTGTGTGTGTGTGTGTGTGTGTGTGTGTGTGTGTGTGGAGGGACTCACACAGGTAATAGTACCACACACACACGTCACATTACTACTACACTACTGGGGCTCTATTACATTAAAAGTAACCCCACCCACACAGGTAATAGTCTCCCCCCCCCCCCCATACACACAGGTAATGTAACCCCGCACCCTGCCGGGTCATGGGAAAATTGGCTTGCATGAAAGTGGTGCTAGGTAAAAAAAAGGTGGGATTACCGTTGATCTAATGCACATAGGCAGTAATCTGGTGGGCATTAAAGAGCATTATACTGTGTGTGGGGCACTAATGCTCCATTAGTGTCCCCCACCTGTTATAATGAACTATTGGTGCCCACCTCACATGCAATATAAGGAGACACTCAAGAGCATTCAGGATGCTGTTCCCTGCTGCTTCTATTGTAATGTATCTGGGCTTTGGGGACAGCGGTCACAAGATGAGTATTTCTCCTGGCCAACTGTTAAACACAGTCCTGGTCTAGTGGATGCAGTTTTTCATTATCTTTACCCTAGTATACTGGCATTCTGATTAATATTGTATATATGTGACACTATATAATAAACTTTTCAGCACTGACATTGTAACGCCAGTAAGGACAAGCCATAAGGTTATACAAATTGAGGAGGTAGCAGGCATCTCTAAGATCTGCAAATGATCACATTTCCAAGCACCTAGCTCCAATCTGTGGCATGTGGGAGGGGCATAAAGGCACAGATTGAAAGCAAAGTTGTTTTTTTTTTTGTTAGGGCAGAAAACAGTGTTGACATAAACCATCAGAAGATGTTTGCAAGACTTTGGTCTATGTACCAGGAATCCAGCTACAGGTGTTCTATTGACCTCACTCCACTGCTCTCAAAGGCTATCATAGTGCACAGCAAGACGGCAATGGAGGCTGGAATGAAGGCCTATCTTCTTCAGCGATGAGACCTGCTTTTGATCAGTGTTATTGCGATTTTGCAACTAATTAGTTACAGTAGTGTTTATAATAATGATAATACATTTTATTTATATAGCGCCAACATATTCCGCAGCACTGTACAATTTGTAGGGTTCAAGTACAGACAAAAAAGATACAGTACAAAGAAATAGTCAATTCACACAATGGGACTGAGGGCCCTGCTCGCAAGAGCTTACAATCTATGAGGTAGAGGAGGTGACACAAGAGGTAGCAGGGGCAGCATCGGAGGTAGCATTGCTTATACAATGGTCAGACAATTTTGTAATAGAAGTTACTGTCATTACACATATATAAGGCTGTATGAGCCGTCACCAGTCGTGTCCTTTAATGTGCAGACAGTGCCTGGACATATAAAGTTAGTCTGATACGGCATCATATCCTGTGAGGTAATGTGGGAGTGTGAACAGAGGGTACGTTTTAGGGAATCTAACTATGGAGGGGTTTACATTAGGAGTTGTGATAGGCCTATCTGAAAAGATATGTCTTTAGTTTGCGCTTGAAGCTGTGGAAATTGGGGGTTAATCTGATAGTCCGGGATAGAGCATTCCAGAGAAGTGGTGCAACTCGGGAGAAGTCTTGTATACAAGCGTGAGAGGTTCTGATAATAGAGGATGTTAGTCTTAAGTCATTGAGTGAACGGAGAGCACGGGTTGGGCGATAGACAGAAATGAGGGAGGAAATGTAGGGAGGTGCAGCATTATGGAGAGCCTTGTGGATGAGGTGATGTCATGGGATGACATATATAATTGGGTGTCATCAGCATAAAGATGGTACCCGAAGCCAAATCTGGTGATGGTTTGTCCAATGGGGGCTGGGTAGAGAGAGAAGAGCAGGGGGCCTAGGACCAAGCCCTGAGGAACCCTAACGGCAAGGGCAAAAGGGGGAAGAAACAGAGCCCGCAAATGATACACAGAAAGTGCGGTCAGAGAAATAAGAGGAGAACCAGGAGAGCGCGGTGTCCCTAAGGCCGACAGAGCGGAGCATAGTGAGGAGGAGTTGATGGTCAACAGTCTCAAATGCTGCTGAGAGATCTAGAAGAATGAGAAGAGAGAAGTCACCTTTGGATTTAGCCGTCAGGAGATCATTGGAGACTTTTGTGAGGGCCGTTTCAGTAGAGTGCAGAGTGCGGAAGCCAGATTGTAAGGGGTCAAGAAGAGAGTTAGAAGAAAGATAGCGGATTAAACATGAATAGACCAAGCATTCCAAGATTTTGGAGATGAAAGGGAGGTTAGAGACAGATCGATAGTTAGCAGCACAGGACAGGTCAAGGGAGGGTTTCTTCAATAGAGGGGTTATAACAGCATGTTTGAAAAAGGATGGGAAAATTCCAGAAGAGAGAGAGAGAGGTTAAATATTTTATTAAGGTAAGTCGTGACAGCAGGCGACAAAGACAGTGTGAGGGGGAAAGGATCACTACTGCAGGTTGTAGGGCAAGAAGAAGAAAGTAGCTGAGATACTTCCTCCTCTGTAACAGGTTCAAAAGATGAGAATGAGCAGTCTGAAGTGTGGCTGGTGAGGGGGTCAGTGCCACCTGGGGATTGGGCAGTTATTTCCTGACGAATCTTATCAATTTTGTCATGGAAAAAAGTGGCCAGGTCATCTGCACTAAGGTCTGTGAGTGGCATCTGCACCTTGGGGGTGAGTAAGGAGTGAAAAGTTTCAAATAGCCTTTTAGGGTTACAAGAGAGAGAAGAGATGAGAGTGGTGAAATAGGTTTGTTTGGCAAGGTGAAGGGCAGAATTATAGGTTTTAAGCATAAATTTAAAGTGGAGGAAATCTGCAGGTGTACGTGATTTTCTGCACAGAGACGTTCAGCACACCTAGTGCACCACTGAAGAAAACGTGTCTGTGGCGTGTGCCAGGGTTGCTGCCTCCTGCGTCTAAATTTTTGAGTGGAGGGGGGAGCCACCTCATCCAATGCACTCTTAACGGTTTCATTATAGTGACTGGTGGCTATATTGGGGCAGGACAGTGAAGAGATGGGGGACAAAGAGGACTGTAGAGTATCTGAGAGGTGCTGGGTGTTAATAGCACGTAAATTCCTATATGTATGATGAGTAGGTGTGTCCTGTGAGGAAGAGGAAGCACTGATGGTGAGAGACAGAAGGTTATGATGAGAGAGGGGGGGGAGAAGAGTTAGTAAATTTAGAAACTGTGAGGAGTTGATGGAAGACAAGATCAATGGTGTTGCCATCTACATGAGTGGCGGAAGAGGGAAGTTGTGAAAGACCAAAAGAAGTGGTTATTGAGAGAAACTGTGAGGCAGCTGGGGAGAAAGGGGTGTCAGTGGGGATGTTAAAGTCACCCATGATGAGGGTAGGAATTTCACTACATGTAGTTGGCTTAGGCCCAGTTCATATCTGCGTTCGGGTTTCCGTTCAGGGAGTCTGCTTGGGGACCCCCTGAACGGAAACCTATGCGCATAAAAAAGCGGTTTACCTATACCGCTTTTTTATATGTATAGGTTTCCGCTTGGGGACCCCCCGAACGGAAATCCGAATGCAGATGTGAACCAGGCCTTAGCCTTTTTCATCTAATAATTGCCATGTTGGTGATTCCTGAGTGATCATGATGGTTTTTTTTTATGTTGTTTTTTTACCTTTATATGGGTATTCAAAGCAACATTCCTGTTAACATGCAGGTTCTTCTGTGCCATCTTTATGCCATTATACTGAAAACGATGCTTGTCTATATCTATTCTAGTTCACCTTTTGTCTTTCTCTTCTCTTGGTGTCGTTTTGGCTGTAATATTCCTGTTTTTTACCTACCCATTATTCATATGCCTCATGAGAGGCTTCCAAGAAGACTGGAGGCGCCAGAGCCGGCATCTATGCTTAGCTCCAAACGGGTCCGTTAGATCTATTTTCCCTTTGTCTTTGAATATTTAATTTAGGAATATTTTTTAACAATAATAATTTCTCCTGTTGATGGTGCATACATTGTTTACTGGCCTTTATGAGAAGCAAAATACTATAGTGGTGTTCATGGACCATTTAAAAAAATATTTCTTTTCTTCTATCCTTTGGGGGGGGGGGGGGTCTCCTCCCAGATACTGCCTTAGGTTCTATGCACATTAATTGGTTCCACTATGGCGTTTTCTGTGTAAAGGAGTCTGGGACATCCTCCTAGGTGACATTAAATACTTAGGAGGGTTTGTTTACCCTTGTTTTGAACAAATAGTGACAGTTTTTTAACAATATTTATGAATAAACATGTTTTAAGCGTTCTATTATTATCTTCAGGTTTTTCTGCTATTTTTTCTTGAAAGCAAACCTTGTTATCGTTTCATTTTTGTTTGTGAACTGTTTTTGACTTAGACACATTGATAGCTGGAGATTGGTCTGGAGCAGGGGCGCACCGCTAATGAGGCGAAGTGCGGCGGCCGCCTCAGGCGGCACTGTCCGTCACTGTCTGGGGAGGCGGCATTTTTACTATTTATTCAATGTAAACCAGCCCAGGACAGGCCGCTTTAAAAAAAAAAAAAAAAAACAGAGCTGAGCAGGGCCTGTCCTGGGCTGCTTTACGAGACATCGCATCTCAGCGCAGGCGGCGATACAATGACGTCATCACGCCACCTACGCTGAGACACAGACGTCGCGGACAAGAAGAGGCGGCGGCTCCATCAAGGCATTGCAGGTAGGAGGATAACTTTTTTTATATATATAAATAGGCCGTTACCTGCTGGAGTATCCCCAGCAGGTTACGGCCTATTTATTTACCTACCCCGCGTCTGCTCGTGGCCGCCCCGCTTCCCCTTCTGCTATGGGACGCAGAAAGGGAAGTGGATGCTGCTGAGAGCGGCCGCGGGCATCGGTAAGTGAGGCTGTGGGCTGCAAATACTACTATTATTATACTCCGGGGTCTTTTCAGACCCCGGAGTATAATAATCGGACACCTAGGGGAGGTGATAAACATAAAAAACAGTGTTACTCACCTCTCCAGCGATCAGTGTTACTCCGAGCAGGCTTGGGGCTTCTGGTGACGTCATCAGGTCGCGTCGCCGGCCTGATCACGTGACGTGTGTGCGCAATTAAACAGGGCCTAAAGCTGCGGGGAGTGCACCGTTGTCCAGGATAGGTAAGTACCACTGGTTTTTATGTTTGTCACCTCCCCTGGGTCTCCGATCATTATACTCGGGGGTCTGAAAAGACCCCCGAGTATAATAATAGTTCATGGGTGGGCAACTATGCATAATACCGTGTGCAGGGGCCACTGTGGAGCATAATACCAGTGCAGGGGCCACTATGGGGCATATTACCGTGGGCAGCGGCCACTTTGGAGCATAATACAAGTGCAGGGGCGACTATGGAGCATAATACCCTGTGCAGGGGCCACTTTGGAGCATAATACAAGTGCAGGGGCCACTATGGAGCATAATACCAGTGCAGGGGCCACTATGGAGTATAATACCAGTGCAGGGGCCACTATGGAGCATAATACCGTGTGCAGGGGCTACTGAGGAGCATAATACCATGTGCAGGGGCCAATATGGAGCATAATACCATGTACAGGAGCCAATACGGGGCATAATACCGTGTGCAGGGGCCACTAGGGAGCATAATACAGCGTGCAGGGACTGCTGCGAGTCATAATACAGTGTGCAGGGGCCGCTGCGAGGCATAATACAGTGTGGAGGGGCTGCTGTGGAACATTATAATGTGTGTAAATGGGGCGTTATAAACAGGGGCTATGGCACCTGTTTATATCATACGCTGTCTGTTTATAGTGGCCGTGTGATGTAATTCCAGCCTTGTCACATAGACATGTATAGGACGAGGCTGTAGTTACATTACATGGCCGCTATGAGATGAATGACACTATGTAAACAGAGAAGCGGTCATGGCGCTTACACAGGTACCATTCACACAGCTGATCAGTAGGGGTCCTGAGTTTTTGAGCCACACTGATTAGTTTATTAATGACCTGGAAAACCTTTTAATTAATAAGGGGAACTATTTATACAGAGTACACACGGACATTATTAATATAAAGATGCACTTGGGAGTTATTCATTATGGGGGGGTTATATCATATATTTTATAATTGGGGTAGCAGCAGGATGGGGGCTTTGTGCAGGTGAGGACAATGTGGGTTGGATGCCTGGAAAAGTGAGGAGCCAAAGATGTCTGTGTTGCAAACTTTACAGAGACAAGTCACAGCTGGAAGAAGTGGTCATGGCGGTCCAAAGGGAAGAGAAGGGAAATGTGAAGGATTAGTCAGAGACATCACCTGTAAGTCACAAAATGTTACTGCTCTGTATTCACCTAAATGATAGAGGATAAATACCTGATTGATGGGGGTCTGTCTGCTGAGACGCCCCACTGAGCCTGAGAATTGTTTTTTTCCCCCCACTGGGTGGGAATTCAGCCTGACCGCAGCCATACAGTGCTGGCCAAAAGTATTGGCACCCCTGCAATTCTGTCAGATAATACTCAATTTCTTCCAGAAAAGGATTGCAATCACAAATGCTTTGGTAATAATATCTTCATTTAATTTGTCTTCAATGGAAAACCACAAAAAGAATTGTCAAAAAGCCAAATTGGATATAATTCCACACCAAACATAAAAAAGTGGGTGGACAAAAGTATTGGCACCCTTTGAAAAATCATGTGATGCTTCTCTAATTTGTGTAATTATCAGCACCTGTTACTTACCTGTGGCACATAACAGGTGGTGGCAATAACTAAATCACACTTGCAGCCAGTTGAAATGGATTAAAGTTGACTCAACCTCTGTCCTGTGTCCTTGTGTGTACCACATTGAGCATGGAGAAAAGAAAGAAGACCAAAGAACTGTCTGAGGACTTGAGAAGCAAAATTGTGAGGAAGCATGAGCAATCTCAAGGCTACAAGTCCATCTCCAAAGACCTGAATGTTCCTGTGTCTACCGTGCGCAGTGTCATCAAGAAGTTTAAAGCCCATGGCACTGTGGCTAACCTCCCTAGATGTGGACGGAAAAGAAAAATTGACGAGAGATTTCAACGAAAGATTGTGCGGATGGTGGCTAAAGAACCTCGACTAACATCCAAACAAGTTCTAGCTGCCCTGCAGTCCGAGGGTACAACAGTGTCAACCTGTACTATCCGTCGGCGTCTGAATGAAAAGGGACTCTATGGTAGGACACCCAGGAAGACCCCACTTCTGACCCAGAGACATAAAAAAGCCAGGCTGGAGTTTGCCAAAACTTACCTGAGAAAGCCAAAAACTTTTTGGAAGAATGTTCTCTGGTCAGATGAGACAAAAGTAGAGCTTTTTGGGAAAAGGCATCAACATAGAGTTTACAGGAAAAAAAAAAGAGGCCTTCAAAGAAAAGAACATGGTCCCTACAGTCAAACATGGCGGAGGTTCCCTGATGTTTTGGGGTTGTTTTGCTGCCTCTGGCACTGGACTGCGTGACCGTGTGCATGGCATTATGAAGTCTGAAGACTACCAACAAATTTTGCAGCATAATGTAGGGCCCAGTGTGAGAAATCTGGGTCTCCCTCAGAGGTCATGGGTCTTCCAGCAGGACAATGACCCAAAACACACTTCAAAAAGCACTAGAAAATGGTTTGAGAGAAAGCACTGGAGACTTCTAAAGTGGCCAGCAATGAGTCCAGACCTGAATCCCATAGAACACCTGTGGAGAGATCTCAAAATGGCAGTTTGGAGAAGGCACCCTTCAAATCTCAGGGACCTGGAGAAATTTGCCAAAGAAGAATGGTCTAAAATTCCAGCAGAGCATTGTAAGAAACTCATTGATGGTTACCGGAAGCGGTTGTTCGCAGTTATTTTGTCTAAAGGTTGTGCTACCAAGTATTAGGCTGAGGGTGCCAATACTTTTGTCCGGCCCATTTTTGGAGTTTTGTGTAAAATGATCAATGATTTGACTTTTTTTTTCATTCTCTTTTGTGTTTTTTTTCATTGCAAGCAAAATAAATGAAGATATTATTACCAAAGCATTTGTGATTGCAATCATTTTCTGGAAGAAATTGAGTATTATCTGACAGAATTGCAGGGGTACCAATACTTTTGGCCAGCACTGTATATACGTGTCACTTGGTGGACGGACGAACCCGCGTGGCTCTCATTCACTTCAATGGGAGTGCCGAAGATACCTGAAGTACAGTACTCCGCTATCTGCGGCGTTCCTATTATAGAGAATGGGGGCCACGTGGGCTCGTCCATCCACCAAGCAGAAGATATGTAAAGTTATTGTCAATGTCAATGCCGTGTTGTTGATCTGATACTGAAGTAATGTAGTAAGAAGAATTCTTAAAAACTGTTTTATAACTTTGTGTATTGTGTATATTGTGCGACGATAACAGTGTGTGAAGCTAGTAGCATGGAAACTCTTTTTTTTTTTTTTTGGGGGGGGGGGGGTATTTCTATAGTCCGCCTCAGGCAGCAAAGAGGCTAGGTTCACCACTGGTCTGGAGACCATGTGGAGTGTGCCATGAAGAGGTCTATTCCAGGGATTATGGTGTGTGGTGGCATAATGTGTGATAGCCGCATCCTCCTGTCTTCATTTCAGGCATAGTAACAGCTCGGGGATACATTGATTTGGTTTCTTTAAAGTGTTCCAGGAGCCATTTTTCAACAGGACAGTCCCAGGCTGCATGTTGCTCATGTTACTGTGAGCAGCCTGCGTGGCCTAAACCCTCTACAATCTATTCTGAATGCAGCGGCGAGGCTCATCTATCAGTCTAATGCCTCTGGTCTGTGCTAGTCACTACACTGTCTGCGTATTCAATTTAGAATACAATATAAACTTATTAATATTACTATACTTTGGCCTGCAACATCTTCAAACTTCTCCCCCATCAAGCACGTCATGATATGCATGCCCAAGTGCATTGTGTATATCATAACATTCTTCAGAAAACCATTAACAATCTTATTAATGGCATGTATATCTGCATCTGGTGCTCATACTCAGTACTGAATTATTATTTATTTATTATACTTACTTGCATAGCGCCATCATATTACACAGTGCTTACAGACAATGACAGTCACTGTCCCATATAGGGCTCACAATCTACATTCCTTATCAGTAGGTCTTTGGAGTGTGGGAGGAAACCGGAATACCCAGAGGAAACCCACGCAAACACAGGAAGAACATACAAACTCCTTGCAGATGTTGTCCTTAGCAGGATTTGAACCCAGGACTCCAGCGCTGAAAGGCTGCAGTGCTAACCACTGAGCCACCGTGCTGCCCTGAATAAATCAAAATGTTCTATTTTTTATAATTTGCATATCATTAACATGTCTATTGATCCTGTTATTTCCATAAATCCAAGAATTTTCCTTCTTGGTGATGCAATTTCAGTGTTGAGGAGTGTATAATAAATTAAAGTGGTTCATTTGATTCATATGTTGATACATTGATTTCCCATCATCAAATGAGACATCTAGTGGCCAAGTCTAGGTACTTAGGATATATATGTGAAAATTCTTAGAACCTGTTTTTTTTTTCCATCTTGGCCACTGCAGTTCCAACAATGGTAAATCAGTAAATGGCAGCAACAAGTGAGACATCTAGTGGCCAAGTCTAGGTAAATGTGTAAACTTCTATGTGGCCTTCTTCATCCATCTACGCCACTACAAATCAAGCAAAGGTAATATACAGGTGCATCTCAATAAATTAGAATATCTTTGAAATGTTTATTCATTTCGGTAATTTAATTAAAAAAGTGACCTCCTATATTTTCTAGATTCTTTACACACAGAGTGTTTTAGTTCAAGTGTTTTATTTCTGTAAATGTTGATTATGGATTACAGCTAATGAAAACCAAAATCTAAGAAATTTGTAATAGAGAAAAAAAGTAGATCCTGGCGCCCCCATAGCAGAGTAATGGTGGGTTAGTAAGGTAATAGAACAGTACTAAGCTGTTCAAATAAGGCTTGCTGCTGCTCTTACCCAGTGACCATCCAAAACTAGTTTGGTGGTAACGTAATACAGAAAAAAGTAGAGAAAAAAACTGGGATATTATGGTTGAGCGCCGCAAGTAAGGGTATATCAATAAAATATTTGCAAAGAGAATGTTTGTGAATAAAAAAACACGTTTTATTGGTTTCACACCGGACGTACAACAATAGTTGTACGTCCAGTGTGGAACCAATAATAAAATTGTTTTTTCAACCTCCTTTAGCGCACAATATCAAAGCATCGTTAATATATTTTTTAAAAATTTACCTATTTTACAACAAGATTCTATTACTAATACAATTTTAGCGAAGGGGGTACAATACATTGCTAAACGGGGACGTACTATTGGTAATTATCGCCTAGCATGTTCACTACTATTAAACCGATGTCGTCAACTTGGTTAGACTTGAAAGGTTTTTTTAAATGTGGACTAAATAGATGCAATGTTTGCAAATATGTGAAAAAAACTACAAATTTTCAAGCTGTTGGTGGTATTAAAACTTACGAAATTAAGAGCTTTTTAAATTGCAACAGTCATCATATTGTTTATATTATCGAATGTATGAGTTGCAATTTATTATATGTAGGATGTTCTATTAGAGCAGCAAAAATAAGGATACCTGAACACCTTTCTGATTGTACAAAAACAGGAGAAAATATGGCCAATGCGTCTCGACATTTTTCATCAGCACATGGTGGTAATGTTTCATCTTTTCAGTTTTATGCTATAGAACATGTTCATAAGCCTAGCCGTGTTTGGTAATTGGAGGAAATTGGTATTAAAAAGAGAATCATTCTGGATTCTAAAATTAAATACTAGATATCCGTATGGTCTTAATATTAATTCGGATTTGTCTTATATTTACTAATGAGTTATGTGCTGAAGTTATGCTACAATCATATATATATACATATAATTTTTATATAATGGTAATCTAATTATTTATATTTCATTCATTGGTGTTTCATGTTTTGCGATATTCCCGCTTTACAATTCAAATTTTTAATATGTGCTGTATTCATTTCATTGGATGGCGGCATTTTTCCCGCTTTCTTTTTTGAATTTACTCATGAGATATATTATGTGATCTATTTTGTGATGTTCCCGCTTGGTAATTTATTGTGTTACCTTTATTTTATTGGACGAAGGCATTATTTGCCGCTCATCTTTTTGAATTTATTTAGGGGATGTGTCATGTGATCTATTTATGTTGATCATGTGTTATTTATCCACATGACTTTCTCCCTTTAGAATTTTATGGAGAGAATGTTGCTGTTTATAATATATACAGCTATTATATTGGGTGACAGCATTTTTGCCGCTCATCCTTTTGAATATGGTCATGTGGAATATCATGTGATTTTTTTTTTTTTTTAGTGGTCACATGTTATTTGATCATGTAATTTCTCCCTTTTGAATTTTGAATTTCATGGAGGGAATGTCGTTATATGCTATATACATCGCTTTAGTGAAACACTATATGTAAATTCTATATTTTTTATCTTTATATATTTGGGATATATTTATATGTATGTATTTTATATATGATCGAGGTTATGTATATTTTTCTCTTTTATATCATTACACATACAGTCATATGAAAAAGTTTGGGCACCCCTATTAATCTTAATCATTTTTAGTTCTAAATATTTGGGTGTTTGCAACAGCCATTTCAATTTGATATATCTAATAACTGATGGACACAGTAATATTTCAGGATTGAAATGAGGTTTATTGTACTAACAGAAAATGTGCAATATGCATTAAACCAAAATTTGACCGGTGCAAAAGTATGGGCACCTCAACAGAAAAGTGACATTAATATTTAGTAGATCCTCCTTTTGCAAAAATAACAGCCTCTAGTCGCTTCCTGTAGCTTTTAATCAGTTCCTGGATCCTGGATGAAGGTATTTTTGACCATTCCTCTTTACAAAACAATTCCAGTTCAGTTAAGTTTGATGGTCGCCGAGCATGGACAGCCCGCTTCAAATTATCCCACAGATGTTCAATGATATTCAGGTCTGGGGACTGGGATGGCCATTCCAGAACATTGTAATTGTTCCTCTGCATGAATGCCTGAGTAGATTTGGAGCTGTGATTTGGATCATTGTCTTGCTGAAATATCCATCCCCGGCGTAACTTCAAATTCGTCAATGATTCTTGTACATTATTCTCAAGAATCTGCTGATACTGAGTTGAATCCATGCGACTCTCAACTTTAACAAGATTCCCGGTGCCGGCATTGGCCACACAGCCCCAAAGCATGATGGAACCTCCACCAAATTTTACAGTGGGTAGCAAGTGTTTTTCTTGGAATGCTGTGTTTTTTGGACGCCATGCATAACGCCTTTTTGTATGACCAAACAACTCAATCTTTGTTTCATCAGTCCACAGGACCTTCTTCCAAAATGAAGCTGGCTTGTCCAAATGTGGTTTTGCATACCAAGGCGACTCTGTTTGTGGCATGCTTTCAGAAACGGCTTCTTTCGCATCACTCTTCCATACAGCTTCTCCTTGTGCAAAGTGTGCTGTATTGTTGACCCATGCACAGTGACACCATTTGCAGCAAGATGATGCTGCAGCCCTTTGGAGGTGGTCTGTGGGTTGTCCTTGACTGTTCTCACCATTCTTCTTCTCTGCCTTTCTGATATTTTTCTTGGCCTGCCACTTCTGGGCTTAACAAGAACTGTCCCTGTGGTCTTCCATTTCCTTACTATGTTCCTCACAGTGGAAACTGACAGGTTAAATCTCTGAGACAACTTTTTGTATCCTTCCCCTGAACAACTATGTTGAACAATCTTTGTTTTCAGATCATTTGAGAGTTGTTTTGAGGAGCCCATGATGCCACCTTCAGAGGAGATTCAAATAGGAGAACAACTTGCAATTGGCCACCTTAAATACCTTTCTCATGATTGGATACACCTGGCTATGAATTTCAAAGCTCAGTGAGGTTACAAAACCAATTTTGTGCTTCAGTAAGTCAGTAGAAAGTAGTTAGGAGTATTCAAATCAATAAAATGATAAGGGTACCCAAATTTTTGTACCGGTAAATTTTGGTTTAATGCATATTGCAATTTTCTGTTAGTACAATAAACCTCATTTCAATCCTGAAATATTACTGTGTCCATCAGTTATTAGATATATCAAATTGAAATGGCTGTTGCAAACCCCAAATATTTAGAACTAAAAATGATTAAGATTAATAGGGGTGCCCAAACTTTTTCATATGACTGTATATTTATACTATATTGGTATGTTAATAGTTAAACTTGCTAGTGGGTGGAGATCCCTGATCCATTTGTGTTTTAAATTCAGTTGTGTTTTGATCCTTATGTAGCCATGACTAAGGGGCTATACGCCCTGAAACGCGTAGGCTTTTCTGTGGATCTTTTTCTCGTGTAACTGTTGTTACTTTTTTAATCCATTATGAATTAACAGTTAGATTTCATTTAAATAATTACAACTCTTGGATGCTGGAACCGTTTTTATTTTTCATTTTCAATACATACACTGTCCCCATGGGCTCATGCCCATTACCTCATGCAGTTGTGCTGGTAATGGTTGTAAATTGGGCACATACAAAGAAATCATTTTCCCCAGATCATTTCCCAACAATACATCAACAGGTAATTAATTGGAAACACCCACTTCTCTGATTCACTACCAGCACCCCAGTCCAACTGAACCTTTCAAACAGGTACCCCTGGATGACATCTGCCATCCACTTTCACAGGTAAAGTATTTCCTGGAATAAAGTCCTCAGAGTCTTTCATTTCTGGACGGACCAGAGAACAACTTTCATCTAAGTTTCTTAATCCCTGAGTAACTTTACCACCCACCTTCACAGTTTGCATGTGGTGCTGCAAGCTATCTACAGGATAAATAACATTCTGTTTTTATAGCGTGGGTTGTTTTGGACGCATCAATACCAAATATTGCTATTTTTATTATTTTTCTGTTTCATACTGAGACTTGAATATTAGGTGGTGTAATTCCTACAATAGTACATTGGAAAGCTTCTATATTGCAATGTACAGTACTATAGGTTGCAAAATGAAAGTGAAAGTATAGCTAAAAATTTTGCCTGTGGAAACTATATATATAAATCTATATATATTGTCAGGATCTGGGGTGCTGGGTGGGCTGACATGAACACAGACTCCAAGGGATTAGTCCAAGTATTGAGTTTTATTCACTCAAAACACTCCTTGGTACATGCAACATAACAGAAACCGAAAAAATAAATACCTGCCCGTCTGGGCTCTAACTGAACAGAAATAGGTTACCTCACCTAGAATAGGAACAAGTTCAAACAGTCAGATTGTCTTCCAGCAGTAGCCACTTTCTTTGTGGCTTTCCAGCCAAGCTCTGCCACAGTCTGCTCTCCTAGCAGACTTCTTATATCCCCTTAACGGAGGAGATCCCAGTCAGGTGGGTTTCTTCCAGGAGTGTCTACAAGGTGTGGACTGGAGGTGATGGGAATGGCAGGTCCCACTACCAACCTACCCGCCATTCCATAAAAAAATCCAGCCCAGTGCACAGCACTTAAATAATGCTCAGCAAACATAGTTGTCTGCTGAGAGCAAACTTTCTGGATTTTCTTCATCTCACCCATCTGAGCAACCTGGGTGAGATATACATCCCTTCCAATATTTTTCCAGTCATCGGCTTACATATCCCCCCCCCCTTTGCCAGACCGGATGGCTGGGCATTTGTGGCCATCATACAATGTACCCTTGACAGGGCATCAGCATTTCCCAACAACTTCCCTGGTCTGTGCTCTACACTGAAAATAAAATTTTGCTAGAACAGAAACCATCTGGTAACCCTAGCATTTCTATCCTTATTCATTTTCATCCAAGTGAGAGGGGTATGGTCAGTTATCAACTTAAACCTTCTGCCTAGGAGGTAATATTTTAGGGTATCCAGTGCCCACTTAATAGCTAAACACTCCCTTTCCACAATGGCATAGTTTTTTTCAGCAGGGGACAGCTTCCTGCTCAGGTACATCACTGGATGCTCCTCTCCATTTATAACCTGGGACAGCACCACTCCCAGACCTGCATCAGAGGCATCTGTCTGCACCAGGAACTCCTTCCTAAAATCAGGGGTTATCAGGTCTGGCTGTTGGGATAGAGCTAACTTTAGCCTCTGGAATGCCTCCTCTGCTTCTGGTGTCCAGTGGATCTTCAATGACTTCCCACCTTTTGTCAGGTCAGTGAGAGGAGCTGCAATAGAGGCAAAATTTGGCACAAACCTACGATAGTAGCCAGCAATTCCAAAAAACGCTCTGACTTGTTTTTTGGTTAGTGGCCTTGGCCAGTTCTGTATTGCCTCCATCTTATTGATTTGGGGCTTTATTACTCCTTTGCCAATTACATAGCCCAGGTACTTGGCTTCTTCTAGCCCTAAAGCACATTTCTCAGGGTTAATAGTAAGGCCTGCCTCGCTTATGGAGTCCTAGTACTGCCTGTACCTTACAGAGGTGACTTCTCCAGTCTGGGCTATGAATGACCACATCGTCCAGGTAAGCCGCTGCGTAGTCACGATGTGGCCGCAAGATTTGGTCCATCAACCTCTGAAAGGTAGCAGGAGCTCCATGTAACCCAAATGGCATAACCTTGTACTGGAACAATCCTTCTGGCACGGCAAAGGCAGTTTTCTCTTTGGCTTCCTCAGACAAAGGTATTTGCCGGTAACCTTTTGTGAGATCCAGTGTGGTTATGTATCTCGTATTACCCTTCTTCTCAATAAGCTCATCTACTCTGGGCATTGGATAAGCATCAAACTTTGAAATTTCATGTAATTTTCTAAAATCATTACAGAACCGCCAGGTACCATTGGGCTTTGGTATCAAGACAATTAGGTTAGACCAGTCACTTTTAGACTCCTCAATCACACCTAACTCCAGCATGCCTTTAACCTTGGCTGACAGTACCTCCCTACGTGCCTCTGGTATTCTATAGGGTTTGAGGTTTATTTTCCGCCCAGGTTCCGTCTCCACACAGTGCTCTACTAGGTGTGTACGCCCTGGAAGATCAGAGAACTTACGTTTATTTCTCTGCAGGAACTCTTTTGCCTCTTGTTGTTGGGGCACTGACAGAGTCTTATTTATATGGACTGGGCGGATTGGTGGCAACGAATCATCTACGTCTGCATTTGAGGCCAGAAAGGTTTCCCTCTGGGTCCAGGGCTTGATCAAATTTACATGGTAAATTTGAAATGGCTTCCTTTTCCCTGGTTGCTGCACCTTATAGTTCACTGGCACTACTTTTTCCACAATTTCATATGGGCCTTGCTACTTCGCTAAGAATTTACTTTCCACCGTTGGCACCAATATAAGTACTCTATCCTCTGGGCTAAATTCTCGGATTCTGGCAGAACGATTGTAAATTCTGCTTTGGGCCTCTTGTGCTTTTTGCAGATGTTCTTTTACCACTGGCATGACTGTTGCAATACAGTCTTGCATTTGAGCTACATGCTCTACGACACTTTTGTATGGGGAAACCTTAGTTTCCCATGTTTCCTTGGCTATATCTAGTAAGCCTCTGGGGTGTCTACCATAGACTAATTCAAAAGGGGAAAAACCTGTAGAAGCTTGTGGAACTTCTCTAATAGAGAACATAAAATATGGCAACAGGCAATCCCAATCACGACCATCTTTTTCTACCACTTTTTTAAGCATGTGTTTAAGAGTTTTGTTAAAGAATTCCTGTGATGATTCTGCCTAAATATGGCCATAACTCAGCTATATTTTGGTCTCTGGGTATAGGATATCCCTTCTTGCTTGCTTGCATACTGTGCGCAGCTACAAGCCTAGGTGCATATTGGCAGTAGCAGCCAGGCTGGAACAATAGGGCTCCATTGTATTCCTATACAGCCCTGGCTGATCAAACAATAGTGCATTGTTCAAGCCTGGGCTGTTGACCAGATATGACTGATAACAGGGTATCTATTCACTTTGTCTCATCTACATACAAAGGGTCTGAACGTGATTGAATTAACTCATCAGACGTACTGTCGCCGGTGACCTCATTCTGGGAGGGGGCATAAAGGGTATAAAAGATGAGGTAAGAGGTCTGTGGGAGGAGATTATGCAGGAGATTACACTATGGAGATCATGCTATGGAGACTTTGACTGAGATGCTACTATGAGCAGGCAGGTTGGAATGCTGCTGCTGCTGATGATGAGCCTACAAGAGACTGAGAGAGACTATTGGACTAATGCTGAGAGACTGTTATGAGAGCATGCAGGCTGGATTATTGTACTGTGATGCCACATGCTAGGAGTTAATGCCACATGCTGAAAAGCCTCCACTGGTGACTCACACATGCCATGTGTGAGTGTTGGACTATAGAACCACATCAAGGACATGTGTGGTAAAGTAACTATTTCACCTTTATTCCCTTTTATTTTATTTGTACTGTATCTTGTAACTAGTAACTGTTGATGCTTGCATATGTCTGCATATCTGTTCTGATTTGTATATGTTAGATTTTAATACCGACCCATTTAGGGGTTAATAAATATATAAAATTTAGAAGGCTTGTCTTGTATTTATCTGGTGAACCCGGCACTCACTGGCGGTGAGTGTGGTTTTTATATGAAAGAGGACTCAGGGTGTGGCCAAAGCGGTTTGGCGCACGGAGGATCTTTCTCATTGGTGGCAGCATGGTGGGATCTTAGGATAAACGGCGTGTGTTGGTGACCTTTATCACTCACATGCTGGGGATTATGGTAATACTATGAGACAAGCTCGGTATTAAAGCAAGCATTAAGATACAGTGAAAGTTTGATACAGTGCTGTTCCCCTCCCTTATTCTTTTTATTCTATCCTATCTTTTATTTGGCAAATACCAGTGGATGGCTAGTGGGCTCAGAAGCAGATCTCCAGAACTGCAGAACCAGGCTTTTGGAGATCCTGAGCGTATGGCTGAAATGGAGGCAGCCACAGCTATGCAGAGTCCTGATTTTGGGGCTAGGCCAGGAAGTGCAGCAAGCAGCCCGGTCCCAAGGATTACTTCACCAGGAGGGACCAGTAGCCTCAGCCTTGCTGGGGGAATGGCTTCAGTCTGGCAAATGGCCCTGCAGCACTTAAGCACCAGGGACCCTAACATATACCAGCAGGCGTTGCACTGTTTTCAGGAAGCTGTAGAACGAGAACGGCAGGCCGCAGAACGAGAACGGCAGGCTGATCGTGAGGCTGCTGAGCGACATGCAGAGAGAGAGAGGAAGGCTGCTGAGCGACAGGCAGAGAGAGAGAGGAAAGCTGCAGAATGGGAACGGCAGGCTGCTGAGCGACAGGCAGAGAGAGAGAGGAAGGCAGCAGAATGGCAGTATCGGCTTGAGCTCAAAAGGATGGAGCTCTCCCAGCAGGCGCAAACTCCAACAACCCTGCAGAGACCCTCAGGTTGGAAGGAGAAGCCAGGCCGGAGTTCACCACAGCCGTCTGTCGTCAGGTCGGGTGAGACAAATTATGCCCCGGGTGGTCCCTCCCCTGTCCCAAGAAGTCTGGGCACCCTAGTGACCTTCCCCAAACCCCAAGGGGAGGTGCGGCGGGGCCATGCCTGTAACCCGACAGGACATTTCAAGAAGGAGTGCCCCAACTACCCTGAGAACTTCCCTGCTTCTCAAGCCACAGCAGGTGACCCAGCTGTGTGTCTGGATGGGGGTGCAGGAAAAGGAATGCGGACTGTGGGACTATTGACTGATTTGCCTGCTAATGTACTGTTGGGAACTGATGTAGGACCTATGATGTCCCAATATGGGGTGGGGAGCAACCCAATTTACTGTGATGGACAGTCTATGACTAATGTTGATAATGTGTCTGTCATATCTGCAGAGAGGGCCCGTAACCCCCTCTCTGAGATACTTCCCATGGCAGTAAGTGTACCTGCTAATGAGTTGCCTTCAGCTGAGAGCAGGGAAGATGCAAACGAGCTTCCTGCAACCCAGCTCAGCAAAAATGTTATTGATGCTTGGTTCACCCCCGTGCTAGGAACCAATGAGACCTTGTCTGTAGACACACCTACATCTGCGGGGGCGTCTCCCTCCCAGCTTGTTAACATGTCTACCACAAATCTCATTGAGGCCCGGGGTGAATTAACAATTGCTGATGAATGTACTGTCAATGTAATTGCCAATGCTTGTTGTGAAAGTGTACAGGGTAGCTCTTCTGAGTCACTGGAAGCGACTTCTACTATTTCGCCCAGTGCATCCGATAAGCACCCAACTGCTGACCATGTGCCAGGTGGTCAGGTAGGCTATGGGGATCTTATGACTGATCCAGGTGAGGGACGGACTGCTGGTAGTGCGGTGTTAGCCCGCAGCCAGAGTGCTACAAGGGTGGAGGGCGTTCCGACCCTTGAACCGTTGCCTACACCACCTGGAGTCGGTGCTGAGACCGCCATGACTAGCCTCACTCCCTTGAAGCCGGAGGAGTCCGGCCTGTATGAGACATACACGTCTCTTCTGTCCAGTTCTATTCCAGGAGTGCCCATGGCCCAAGTGCAGATGGCATGGGGTACTGGAGATGTGATCCAAGAAGAGGGTATGTCCAATGTATTACCTGTCAATGTATTGTGGGAGGATGGTTTGGGGAAGCATGATCTCAGTCATTTGCCCAAGGTATCACCATCATCCACCCAAGTACAGGAGGAACAGGGTGTAAGCCCAAAGGAGCAAGGAGTCTGGGAGGGAGGACAGGGTCCAAACATACCTGTGCCAGAACCAGAGGTGCCCCTAGGTTTGGAAGCAAAGGGGGAGGTGCAGAATCCCCTAGAACTCTCCCAACTAGCGGCTAGTGTGAGAGAGACCCTGAGAGAGCAGGCCAAGGGTAGCCAGGAGAGCAGAGATTGCCAGGATGGGATCTCTGGAATGGTATCCCAAGGGCCTGAGGTCATGAGTGTAAAGCTACAGGGTGCCAGCACTCAGAAAGCGAACCCAGAACAGGCAGGAGGTAGCCAAGTGTACGTGGCTCAGAGCCTAGGCCTTACAAGTGTCCCTAGCCAGACTAGAGAGACAGAAGGGGCCGGCAGCTATGTAACATGCACCTCTCTTTTGTCTCACTCCAGCCAAGAGTTCAGCGATGCTGTCCAAGCTGACCCTAGTCTGGACATATTGAAGGTGCATGGCGCTCAACCACCCTCGGAGTCTGACAAGGCCCGAGTCTGCTGGGACCCCGGGGGGAGGTGAGGAAGCCTTTGGGGCCAGAGCCTGAGGCGCTGGAGTCAGAGGTGCTTTCAGAAGAGGGGCGTAGGCCCCTACTTCCTGCAAGCCCCATCTAAAGGGGAAGGTGTGATGATTCTGCCTAAATATGGCCATAACTCAGCTATATTTTGGTCTCTGGGTATAGGATATCCCTTCTTGCTTGCTTGCATACTGTGCGCAGCTACAAGCCTAGGTGCATATTGGCAGTAGCAGCCAGGCTGGAACAATAGGGCTCCATTGTATTCCTATACAGCCCTGGCTGATCAAACAATAGTGCATTGTTCAAGCCTGGGCTGTTGACCAGATATGACTGATAACAGGGTATCAATTCACTTTGTCTCATCTACATACAAAGGGTCTGAACGTGATTGAATTAACTCATCAGAGGTACTGTCGCCGGTGACCTCATTCTGGGAGGGGGCATAAAGGGTATAAAAGATGAGGTAAGAGGTCTGTGGGAGGAGATTATGCAGGAGATTACACTATGGAGATCATGCTATGGAGACTTTGACTGAGATGCTACTATGAGCAGGCAGGTTGGAATGCTGCTGCTGATGATGATGAGCCTACAAGAGACTGAGAGAGACTATTGGACTAATGCTGAGAGACTGTTATGAGAGCATGCAGGCTGGATTATTGTACTGTGATGCCACATGCTAGGAGTTAATGCCACATGCTGAAAAGCCTCCACTGGTGACTCACACATGCAATGTGTGAGTGTTGGACTATAGAACCACATCAAGGACATGTGTGGTAAAGTAACTATTTCACCTTTATTCCCTTTTATTTTATTTGTACTGTATCTTGTAACTAGTAACTGTTGATGCTTGCATATGTCTGCATATCTGTTCTGATCTGTATATGTTAGATTTTAATACCGACCCATTTAGGGGTTAATAAATATATAAAATTTAGAAGGCTTGTCTTGTATTTATCTGGTGAACCCGGCACTCACTGGCGGTGAGTGTGGTTTTTATATGAAAGAGGACTCAGGGTGTGGCCAAAGCGGTTTGGTGCATGGAGGATCTTTCACAGTTCTACTAACCCATCTGTCTGGGGGTGATACACAGAGGTCCATATGTGGGTAATTTTAAATAGCTTGCACAGCTCTTTCATCACCTTTGACATGAATGGTGTGCCCTGGTCGGGCAGTATTTATTTAGGTATGCCTGTTCTTGAAAACATATAGAACAACTCACGGGCAATACTCTTTGATGCAGTATTACGCAAAGGAACCGCCTCAGGATAGCAAGTAGCATAATCTAAAACAACCAGGATATATTGGTGACCTCTAGCTGACTTGACTATTGGACCGACCAAGTCCATAGCAATCCTTTCAAAAGGTACTTCAATGATGGGCAGTGGAACCAAGGGACTATGGAAATGTGGGGTTGGGGCATGTACCTGACATGAAGGAAAGGATGCACAGTAGTCCTTCACTTCCTTATACACCCTCGGCCAATAAAACCTTTGGAGAATCCTCTCCTGTGTTTTCTCAGACCCTAGGTGTCTCCCAAGTACATGATTATGGGCCATATCAAGTACCATGCAGCGGTATGGCTTAGGCACGAGAAGCTGCTCCACAATTTCCCCATTACTTTTTGCAACCCGATACAAGAGGTCATTATTCATGGCAAAATGGGGAAATCGGTGGTCAGCATCCGGTTCCTGAGGAACACTATTTACGACTGTCACACTTTCACGAGCATTAGCAAGAGTGGGATCTCTCAACTGTGAAGTACCAAAATTATCCCGGGAGACCTGCAATTCAGGTATATCATGCTCAGGAGCTGGGGAAGGGGTATCATCCTCCTCTCCAGCTAGGACCTCTAACGGAAAAGGGTCACACTCATCATGCACTTTGGGCGTAGGTGGGGTTTTACCTTTTCCCCACAAATCCCAGAACAAAGGGAAATCACGTCCCAAAATCACACTATGCATGAGGTTTTTCACAACACCCACTTCATAATAGACAAGTCCTAATATAGTTTCTATTTTGATATTGGCGATGGGGTAGTCCTTAGTATCCCCATGGATGCAAAGTACACTCATGTTCTTGTCCGGCATACAGTCTCCAGCTATCAAGCTGGCATGTACTAAAGTTACCAGGCTTCCGGAGTCAAGCAATGCCTGGACAGGATGACCATTCACCACAATCTTGCAGACCTGAGGCTCAGTCTCTAGACCCGGTGCCGCAGCACAGACAGGTTCTGCAAACAAGGATGGACGCCCACCAGCGTCACACTCCATCAGCTCAGAGCTGAGACTGCAATGGGCAGCAATATGTCCCTTCTCATGGCATCTCCAGCACTTTACTACTACGTTTCTCCAGCAGAGAGTCCTGTTTGGGACTAGTGGAGTGCTTGGGAGACATTTCAGTCTTTCGCCCATGAGATCCCTTTAAAACTCTTTTCACTCCGCCTTCAATAAATGGAACAGTCTTACCGGGAGGTGCCCTCCACCTGGTGTTCCTAGGGGGTGATCGAGATGCGGGGAAATCGCGAAGTTCCGCCTCAGTCGCAAGGAACCTTTCTACAAGGCTGACAAGTTGGTTGGCATCTTTGGGGTCTCCATGTCTGACCCAGGGCTGCAACACAGGAGGAAGAGATCTGACGAACCGGTCTAGGACCACCTTCTCCACAATCTGTGCAGGGGTACAGGAGTCTGGTTCCAGCCATTTCTTTACCAGGTGAATAAGGTCGTACATCTGCGACCTGGCAGGTTTGTCCAAATGGTAACTCCAGGTATGCACCCGTCGGGCACGGACAGCCGTGGTCACTCCCAGCCGAGCAAGAATTTCTGCTTTCAGTTTATTATAGTCTCTGACATCCTGTTGGCAGAGGTCATAATATGCTTTCTGGGGTTCATCTGTCAGATAAGGTGCGATGACATCTGCCCAGTCAGCAGCTGGCAGTTTCTCTCATTCAGCCACCCTTTCAAACACGGAAAGGTAGGCCTCTATATCATCATCTGGGGTCGTTTTCTGCAAAGCTGTTTGCACAGCCTGCTTTACATCTTTGAGCTCCACAGGTCTCTGCAGACTAGTGACACCAGTCTCTTTGATGATGGCCAGCTGCTCCATCAACAAACGGTTGGTTTCTTGTTGCTGTATTTTAGACTGCACCAGATGCTTCAGTAGCTCTTCCATATTCCGGGTCTGGTCTTGTCTGGCGGGAACAACCTTCACCCAGGACATAAAAAAAGAAACTGAGGTGATGTGGGGCTGTAACAGTGCTAGCTATCTGACCTGGAGTCCAATTGGAGAGGTAATGGCACAGTACTTAAACAGTAGTAGATGAGGAGTTAAATAGCAGGAATAGTACCTCAGGAGTAAGGTATGCAGGATTCGTGGTCAGACGTATGCAGGATTCGGTACACAGGAGCAGTGGATCTGCAGACACCGATCTAGTTAAAACCCATCCTGTCTTGTAAACCGCAAGCCACTTCAGGCCTGCGGTTTACAAGACCCCGAGACCCGGCCGGCGCGATGACATCATAGCATTGTGCCGCCTGTGCGTGGACCCTGCGCATCATAGAGCAGAGGAGGAGAAGAGGAGGCAGCGGCGACTCCATTCACCAAAGGATCGCAGGTAGGTGAGTATAACTTTTTTTTGGCGTAGTTGTGGGTGTTTTAATAGTATAAAGGGTTGTTAGGAGGGGGGAAATATAAGGGAGGATTCATTAGGGAGCTTTATGATGATAGGGGGTTTATTTATATAAGGACTATTAGGAGGCATTACAAGGGGGGGAGGTCATTTATATAAGGGATCATTAGGGGCGCAGTATTTATATCAGGGGGAATCAGGGGCATAATATAAGGGGACAATTCATTTAATTAAGGTGGCACTTAGGCTTTATTAAAGCTAAGGCCCCACGTAGCGGGCAGCAGCAAAAAAGCGCTGCAGGAAAAACCACAGCGGTAATTAATAGCAGTTTTTCGCGCAGCACTTTTCACAGAAAGTCCGCTAAGGTCTCCTCTGTGGACTTTCTGCGTCCATTATACCTATTGGGAAACCGCAACAGTTTTGGAAATTGCAGCATGTCCACTGTGTGTATTTTTCCGCAATATGTGGATGTAATTTACTAGAATCCCATCCACTTTGCAGGAACTGTAAAACACTGCATTTTTTCCACGACGTTTAAACCGTGGCCACACCACGGCATTTCTGCGACATGAGGCCAGGGTCTTAAGGAGTTTTGCGCCTCATTTTTATTGATGATCTATCCTCAGAATAAATCATCAATAAGAGATCAGTGAATCCCCGCTGATCAGCTGTATGAAGGGGCCATGGCGCAGTCTGTTTATAGTGTCCATGTGATGTAATTACAGCCTTGTCACATAGACATGTATAGGACGAGGCTGTAGTTACATTACATGCCCACTATGAGATGTATGATACTACATAAACAGAGAAGAGGTCACGGTGCTTACACAGATACCATGGTTCATTCAAACAGCTGATCCTGGTGGTCCAAGGTATTGGAACCCCACTCATTTTTTTTTTACTTTTTAATAAGGAAATGCCTGGGGCATTAATAATAAGGGGCACTATTTAAAAGGGGTACACAGGAAAGTTATTAATATAAAGATGCACTTGGGGGTATTATTCAGTATGGGGGGGTTATATCATATATTTTATAATTGGGGTAGCAGCAGGATGGGTGTGCAGGTAAGGACAATGTGGGTCATGTGCCTAGAAAAGTGAGGAGCCAAAGATGTCTGTGTTACAAACTTTACAGAGACAAGTCACAGCTGGAAGAAGTGGTCATGGCGGTCCAAAGGGAAGAGAATGGAAATGTGAACGATTAGTCAGAGACGTCACCTGTAAGTCACAAAATGTTACTGCCCTGTATTCACCTAAATGATAGAGGATAAATACCTGATAGATGGGGGTCTGTCTGCTGAGACCCCCAGTGAGCCTGAGAATTGTTTTTTTTCCCCCCACTGGGTGGGAATTCAGCCTGACCGCAGCCAGGCTGAATATAGGCGTGTAGCTTGGTGGATAGACGAACCCGCGTGGCTCTCATTCCCTTCGATTGGAGTGCAAAAGATACCTGAAGTCCAGTACTCAGATATCTGCGGCGCTCCTGTTAAAGAGAATGGTGGCCATGTTGACTCGTCCATCCACCAAGCAGTTATTTTCATTGTTAATGCCGTGATGTTGATCTCTGACACTGAAGTAATACAGGAAGAAGAATTCTTTTATAAACTGTTTTATAACTTTGTGTATATTGTGCAACAATAGCAGCGTGTGAAGCTAGTAGCATGTAAACTCAATTTTTTATTTATTTATTTAATTGTTTTTTGGGGGGGGGGGGTTTTGGGGGGGGCGTCTTTCCATAGTCTGCCTCAGGCAGCAAAGAGGCTAGATACACCACTGCTTCAATGGCGTAATGGACAAGGCTGCAGAACATGACTAGGAAGTCAAGGGTTCAAGACCTAGTGAGCTCAGTTCCTGACATTACTCCCCCTTCTCCAGGAGTATCCTCTGGCTGGTTCTTGCCTTGCCTGGATAGCACTGATGGAATTCTCTTACCAGTTGTGGAACATGAATGTTGTTTACTGGTTCCCATGAGTTATCTTCAGGACCTTATACTACTTATTCCTTTTCTCCTTCGACAATAACTGGGTCAGGTGGAGGCAAGTTACGTCCTGGGAATGGATTTTCCACAAAAGGCTTGAGAAGGGAAGAGTGAAAACCAGAGTGAATCCGCATAGAGTCTGGAAGTTTTAAAACACTACAGGATTAATTTGAGCCACAAATTCAAATGGATCAATAAATTTCTGACCTAGCTTGGCTGAAGGTATCTTGAGCTCCAGATTTTTTGTAGAGAGCAATACCTTTTGTCCTATACCAAAGGAAGGGAAAGACTTGCGATGTCTATCAGCAGTTTTCTTATAGTGATCCTGAGCTTCATGCAGAGTGTTTGTCAATTTTTCTTGAACTTCCTTCAGGGTAGACAGTCTGTCAGTGACAGCAGGAACTGAAGAAGAAATTGGGAGATTAGGAATGAATGCAGGATGGAAACTCCGCCGTAGGAAGAAAATTAACCCAATCATCTTGGAGATAACTTGTATAGCACCGCAAATACTGTTAAAGGGTTTGGTTAGTACATTCAGTTTGGCCATTAGACTGTAGATGATAAGCAGAAGATAAGTTAAGTTCACTTCAATTCCTAGAGTGGCACAAAAACTCTTCCAGAACGTTGAGGTAAACTGTACCCCATGGTCAAAAACTACATTGTCAGGTATACCATGTAGACGGAAAACTTCTCGAATAACCAATTCTGCAGTCTCTTCCGCAGAGGGTACCCCCTTTGTGGGTATAAAATGAGCCATTTTGGTAAGACGGTCTACTACTACTAGAATTGTATTCATATTTTTTGCAGATGGTAGATCAACAATAAAGTCCATAGAAACAGATCCCCAAGGACGAGATGGAATAGGCAGAGGCTGAAGTAATCCCACTGGTGAGGAACGAGGGGTCTTATTCCTAGCACAGGTTTGACAGGAAGAAACATACTTCTTGACATCCATCTGGTATTTAGGCCACCAAAATGAGCGGGACAAAAGTTCTTTGGTCTTTTTGACTCCCGTGTGACCTGCGGGTCTAGAGTCGTGAACAAGGCGCAGAATTGCTAATCGAGTAGTCTCAGGAACATAAACACAGTGATCAAGAGTCCAAGCCCCAACTTTGAACGCCAAATCTATATCTGTGGGGGGATAATTAAGGAAAGGGTCTCCATTATAACCTTCTTTAATCCTCTGAAGTATACCCTAGGTAATGTTTGCCCCCACAAAATTCTTAGCAGGCAGGATGGTGGTTTCGGGTGTGTCATCTTGCATCATTTTGGAAAACATCTGGGCTAAGGCGTCTGCTTTTCCATTGTGGGATCCAGGTCTGTAGGAAATGATAAAATTAAATCTTGCAAAAAATAAAGACCATCTAGCTTGTCTACCAGAAAGTCTCTTGGCTGATCTAATAAATTCAAGATTTCGGTGATCAGTAAGGAGCATCTCATGCACCACATGAGATGCTCCTTCAAGAAGATGCCTACATTCCGTGAATGCTTTTTTAATTGCCAGTAATTCTTTATTCCAATGTCATAGTTTCTTTCAGGAGGTGACATCAGGCAGGAGAAAAAAGCACAAGGATGAAGCAACTGTTTATCGCCAACTCTTTGGGACAATACTGCTCCTACTACAGAATCTGAAGCATCCATCTCAACTATAAATGGGATCTCCGGATTAGGATAAACTAAGATAGGAGCAGTGTGTAAAAAGTGTCTTTAACAATATTCAGAAGTGAAAGTTACATTTCCTGACTCCCAGTCTACTGAAGGACTATGGATGCTGAGCCATGGTATGCCCAAGATTACTGGAAATTTTAGTGAAGAGATTAACTGGAAACAAATTCTCTCCTGATGACCAGGATCAATCAATACTTCCAGTTCCATAGTTTCATGAGAGTAAAAGGACCAGAATTTAAAGGTGACACAACAGTCACTAATTCAACTGGTGAAGATATTGGACTGTGCTCAATATGATTATCAAATGCAAACTTAATGTCCATAAAATTTCCAGCTGCATCGGAATCCAACATTGCTGTAGTGGACAACTTGTAAGATCCATAAGAGAGCTGAACTGATAAGGTGAAATGAGGACGGTTAGAAATCATATTATCAGAACATGGTGTGGTGGAACACAGGGGCTGTGTCACCAGACTAAGCAAAGCACAGTGGGGACAAGACTCCAAATTCGATCTATTTACAGTTGCAGCAACTGCCCGTTGAGGTTTATTAGGGCAGTCAAGAACATAATGTCCAGGTTGTCCACAGTCAAGCCACAGTTTTTCAGCAAGGCGACAACGTTTTTCAGCAGTCAAAATTGGGCCCTGCATAACATCTACTTGCATAGGATCTGGAGTGGATCTTGTTTGAGAAGGTGTCTGCATCTTTGGAAGACAACGACCCTCTGGTAAATGGGAGAAGGTGCCCGGATCATAATAACCCTGTCTTTCTTGCTTCCTTTCCAGGAGTCTTTGGTCAATACGGATACATATTGGTTCCAGGAAACATCAGAAGCCCAGCGGCGAAACTATGCACAGTACTCCGCAACAGAGCATCTTCCCTGGCGAAGATCACGCAAGACCCCCTCAGCAGTGGTGCAACGGTTGGGGTCACCAAATATTAGATTCTTTGCTGCAAGAAAGTCTTACAAATCATCCAAAATGGCATGATATTGTTCTAAATAGGGTGATGCCCATGCTTGTGCATTGTCTATTAGCAGGGCAATGATGAACACAACTTTTGACCTATCAGTAGGGAACTGAGAGGAATGTATAGAAAATTCTGGAACGCATGCTGTGACAAGGCAGACTCCGCCCCTCCGACCTCCATGTTGGGCCTGATTATTATGTAACGGTGCTAATTATCTGATCTGGAGTCCAATTGGTGAGGTAATGGCACAGTACTTAAACAGTAGTAGATGAGGAGTTAAATAGCAGGAATAGTACCTCAGGAGTAAGAAGCAACCGTGGTCAGATGTATGCAGGAATCGGTACACAGGAGCAGTAGATCAGCCGTAGTCAGACATATGCAGGAATTGGTACACAGGAGCAATAGAGTAGTGGTGAGGATCAGGGCAAACAGGAAGCAGACAGCCAGAATAATCAGGCACAGGTTGGAGTAAGCTGTGGGTTTATATAGGGACTGCTATGCTGTGATTCCTAGATCCCTACACTAATCACTCCAATAGAAAGGACCAGGCTCAGCAAGACAAAGAACAAACAGGCTTCTTCAATGGCATAATGGTCAAGGCTACAGAACATGACTGGGAAGGCAAGGATTCAAAACCCAGTGAGCTCAGTTCCTGATAGGGGGCCCTTAAATAGGTCCCCCATCACCATGACAGCGTGTCATGATTTAACCCTTTCCTATAGTAGTTTTTGATTTTTGTTTTTTTACTCCGTGTTTTCCAAAAGCCATACCTTTTTTTTTCCCTCTTCACAGAGCCTTATGAGGGGCTATTTTTGGGGGACAAAATTTACTTAGTAATGCTACCATTTTAATATTCCATACAATGTACTGGGAAGCTAGAAAAAAATTCATAATAGGTAGAAATAGAGAAAAGAAGATGTATATGTGCCATTTTCTTACAATTTTTGTTTTTATAGTGTTATACATGTTCCTTATATTCTTTGGATCGGCATGATCACATCAATACCAAATTTGTATCATTTTTGTAATGTTTCAATACCTTGCAAATATCCAAAACTTTGCAAAAAAAATATTTCAGTCTACATATTCTGAGACTTCTAACTCTTTTAGGTGTGTAAGGCGTCTTTGTTTTGCAGCACAAAATGTAGTTTTTATTTATAATTTTTTTTTTGTGGAAAGCTCAGTTATGGTGCCCATTCTGCTTCTGAGTGGGCGCCATATTTAAGGTGCCGACACCTGCAGTACTATTCTGGTGGAAGTCGGCAAAAGGTTAATATGATTGCACAGCGAAAATTTATGATAAGTTAAGAAAGTGATAGAAAATAGGTAAATACATTAGAAATAAATGTAATTTGAAGAAAGATTACTGCACTGTTTTGTTTCTGCTTGAAACTCTATAAAATATTTTTCATACTAAAACAAGATGTGTTAAAATTGGGTTTCTCGCTCTGTTGACATGGGAGAAAATGTTTCTAAAAAGATTCGCTGACGCTGCTTTATGTTGAATGTGCTCTTGATGTTTTACTAATCTGCACTAGCATAATATTTCTAGCAAGTAGCTGTATGCTCTGTTTATTTTCTTCACATATTTCAGATGTTTTTATCAAGTGAACAGTCATTTTTCTTGCCAAAAATATCAGTCATGAACAAAAGGAATTTGTCCCTGTTATAATAAAAGAAAAACTGCACTAAGCAGAATGCACACATAAAAAGGTCATTAAAAAAATAACTGCAAAAATGTCATATATATGTCTTCATAGTGTGAAGTAGTTGGAGCATGCTATTTGTGTGGAATAGGAAATGTATGGCCCAGAAAGAAAAAAGTTGTCAGATGTCACCCTTTAAAGTCAGATTAAAATCATCCTATACTGGTTGGTCATTGGAAACAAGATAATTATTTAGTACGATTGTACGTTTACAAATTCACCAGGGTTTATGCAATATGTCAAGTATACATCAACAGAGTTTTTGTTCTTCTGGGTACATATATGAACAAGTATTAACAGTATTGGTGTTGAATATGATTATTAGGCTAGGGCTACATGGCAATTTTGGCTGCAACTACCGTCGTGTGAATAAAGAACGCCGGGTCCCCTTGCGACTTTCTGTAACTCATGTTGTTAGTGAATGGAGTTGCTCTTCGACCCCGTTGGTACTGCAATCGTGACTAGTAGTCACAAAAAGATCGGACTTTGCTTGAATTTTCTTGCGAGTAGAAGTTGCATTCTTGGTACTCTCTGGGTAACAATGTGACTCCATTCACTAACATGAGTGAAAGTAGAAAGGCGACCCAGTAATCTTTGGTTCTGAGATGACAGTCGTGGCCCAAGTCACCCTAGCCTTAAAGTCGTATTCCTATCTTAAACAAAACCAGTCACATAAAAATGCTGAGCAATCAACAATCTGCCTGTTATAGAAGAGGAGCTGAAATTGATATACAGTTTTCATTAAAATATTTGGTATAACTTGTCATTTATTCATGTGTGTCTATGTTCTTTCTTGCTAAAGTCAAGGAGCAGCCCACCCTACACAGTGTAGTATGTACAGTAATGAACATAACTTGATTGGGCTCAGAGAGTGTGGTCACAGTTGGGCACAGGAGTGTCAGCAGACCCATAAGGTATCTCTTCACAATATGAGAAGACCAGTACTATAAATAATACATTATAGTTATGGGCCTGGTACAGCTTTTTGCATGGAGGCGCAGGAGCTTCATGCTATGCCTTTATGTGTACAGTCATACAAAGATAGTTGTCATTCACTAACTAGGACCGCCTCCTCAAATTCTCAGCATAGAATGAGTGAAGATATAAAGGAATAAGTGAAAATTTATGCTAAATCTTTTCCCACAAAACAATATATTAATTTGCCTCCTGCGCTATAACGTTTCCTGCAGATTAGACTGAATTGTCATTGTAACAAGTCCGCTTTAATGCCGGCCATAAACATTAGATTAATGCCGGATAAACCTTCCAATTTCACCAGGACCAGTGACCATCTAATGTGGATGAGGGCCTCCTGGCATGGCAAATGTCAGGGGAGATAAGGATTGGGCAATTGTTTTTTAACACGGGCAATCCTTTTGTTCATAGCAGATACAGTGGGTACGGAAAGTATTCAGACCCCTTTAAATTTTTCAATCTTTGCAGCCATTTGCTAAAAGCAAAAAAGTTCATTTTATTGCTCATTAATGTACACTCAGCACCCCATCTTGACAGAAAAAACAGAAATGTAGATATTTTTGCAAATTTATTAAAAAAGAAAAACGGAAATATCACATGGTCATAAGTATTCAGACCCTTTGCTCAGTATTGAGTAGAAGCACCCTTCTGAGCTAGTACAGCCATGAGTCTTCTTAGGAATGGTGCAACAAGTTTTTCACATCTGGATTTGGGGATCCTCTGCCATTCTTCCTTGCAGATCCTCTCCAGTTCCGTCAGGTTGGATGGTGAACGTTGGTGGACAGCCATTTTCAGGTCTCTCCAGAGATGCTCAATTGGGTTGAGGTCAGGGCTCTGGCTGGGCCAGTCAAGAATGGTCACAGAGTTGTTCCGAAGCCACTCCTTTGTTATTTTAGCTGTGTGCTTAGGGTCATTGTCTTATGGGAAGGTGAACCTTCGGCCCAGTCTGAGGTCCAGAGCACTCAGGAAGAGGTTTTCTTCAAGGATATCTCTGTACTTGGCCGCATTCATCTTTCTTTCATTTGCAACCAGTCATCCTTTCCCTGCAGATGAAAAACACCCCCATAGCAAGATGCTGACACTACCATGTTTCACTGTTGGGATTGTATTGGGCAGGTGATGAGCAGTGCCTGGTTTTCTCCACACATACCACTTAGAATTAACGCCAAAAAGTTCAATCTTCATTTCATCAAACCAGAGAATCTTATTTCTCATAGTCTGGGAGTCCTTCATGTGTTTTTTGGCAAACTCTATGCGGGCTTTCATATGTCTTGCACTGAGAAGAGGCTTTCTTCGGGCCACTCTGCCATAAAGCCCCAACAGGTGGAGGGGTGTAGTGATAGTTGACTTTGTGGAACTTTTTCCCATCTCCCTACTGCATCTCTGGAGCTCAGCCACAGTAATCTTTGGGTTCTTCTTTACCTCTCTCTCCAAGGCTCTTCTCCCACGATTGCTCAGTTTGGCTGGACGGCCAGGTCTAGGAAGAGTTCTTGTCGTCCCAAACTTCTTCCATTTAAGAATTATGGAGGCCACTGTGCTCTTAGGAACCTTGAGTGCTGCAGAAATTCTTTTGTAACCTTGGCCAGATCTGTGCCTTGCCACAATTCTGTCTCTGAGCTCCTTGGGCAGTTCCTTTGACCTCATGATTCTCATTTGCTCCGACATGCACTGTGAGCTGTGAGGTCTTAGATAGACAGGTGTGTGCCTTTCCTAATCAAGTCCAATCAGTTTAATTAAACGCAGCTGGACTCCAATGAAGGACTCCAATCATCTGAAGGAGGATCAGAAGGAAATGGACAGCATGTGAGTTAAATATGAATGTCACAGCAAAGGGTCTGAATACTTATGGCCATGTGATATTTCAGTTTTTCTTTTTTAATAAATTTGCAAAAATATCTACATTTCTGGTTTTTTTCTGTCAAGATGGGGTGCTGAGTGTACATTAATGAGAAATAAAATGAACTTTTTTGCTGTTAGCAAATGGCTGCAATGAAACAAAGAATGAAAAATTTAAAGGGGTCTGAATACTTTCCGTACCCACTGTGTATATATATATATATACACTACCGTTCAGAAGTTTGGGGTCACCTAGACAATTTTGTGTTTTCCATGAAAACTCACACTTTTCTTTATCAAATAAGTTACAAAATAAATAGAAAATATAGTCAAGACATTGACAAGGTTAGAAATAATGATTTTTATTTGAAATAATAATTTTCTCCTTCAAACTTTGCTTTCGTCAAAGAATGCTCCATTTGCAGCAATTACAGCATTTCAGACCTTTGACATTCTAGCTGTTGATTTGCTGAGGTAATCTGGAGAAATTTCACCCCATGCTTCCAGAAGCCCCTCCCACAAGTTGGATTGACTTGATGGGCACTTTTTGCGTACCATACGGTCAAGTTGCTCCCACAACAGCTCAATGGGGTTGAGATCTGGTGACTGCGCTGGCCACTCCATTACAGATAGAATACCAGCTGCCTGCTTCTTCCCTAAATAGTTCTTGCATAATTTGGAGGTGTGCTTTGGGTCATTGTCCTGTTGAAATTGGCTCCAATCAAGTGCTGTCCACAGGGTATGGCATGGCGTTGCAAAATGGAGTGATAGCCTTCCTTATTCAAAATCCCTTTTACCTTGTACAAATCTCCCACTTTACCAGCACCAAAGCAACCCCAGACCATCACATTACCTCCACCATGCTTGACAGATGGCATCAGGCACTCTTCCAGCATCTTTTCAGTTGTTCTGCATCTCACATATGTTCTTCTGTGTGATCCAAACACCTCAAACTTCGATTTGTCTGTCCATAACATTTTTTTCCAATCCTCCTCTGTCCAATGTCTGTGTTATTTTGCCCATATTAATCTTTTCCTTTTATTAGCCAGTCTCAGATATGGCTTTTTCTTGGCCACTCTGCCCTGAAGGCCAGCATCTCTGAGTCGCCTCTTCACTGTAGACGTTGACACTGGCGTTTTGTGGGTACTATTTAATGAAGCTGCCAGTTGAGGACCTGTGAGGCATCAATTTCTCAAACTAGAGACTCTAATGTACTTGTCTTGTTGCTCAGTTGTGCAGCGGGGTTACTCTGGTTAGAGCCTGTATGTGCTGTCCTCTGAAGGGAGTAGTACCGTTGTAGGAAATCTTCAGTTTCTTGGCAATTTCTCGCATGGAATAGCCTTCATTTCTAAGAACAAGAATAGACTGTCGAGTTTCACATGAAAGTTCTCTTTTTCTGGCCATTTTGAGAGTTTAATCGAACCAACAATTGTAATGCTCCAGATTCTAAACTAGCTCAAAAGAAGGTCAGTTTTATAGCTTCTCTAACCAGCAAAACTGTTTTCAGCTGTGCTAACATACTTGCACAAGGGTTTTCAAGGGTTTTCTAAACATCCATTAGGCTTCTTACACAGTTAGCAAACACAATGTACCATTAGAACACTGGAGTGATGGTTGCTGGAAATGGGCCTCTATACACCTATGTAGATATTGCATTAAAAACCAGACATTTGCAGCTAGAATAGTCATTTACCACATTAACAATTTATAGAGTGTATTTCTGACTCATTTAATGTTATCGTCATTGAAAAAAACTGTGCTTTTCTTTCAAAAATAAGGAAATTTCGAAGTGACCCTAAACTTTTGAACGGTAGTGTTATATATATATATATATATATATATTGCCCAGGGGCGCACCGCTAATGAGGCGAAGTGAGGCGGACACCTCAGGTGGCACTGTCTGGGGGGCGGCATTTTTACTATTTATTTAATGTAAGCCAGCTCAGGACAGGCCGCTTTAAAAAAAAACAAAGCTGTGCAATACCTGTCCTGGGCTGGTTTACGAGACGTCCGCATCACAGCGAAGGCGGCGATACAATGACGTCATCGCGCCTCCTATGCTGAGACACAGATGTCACGGACAAGAAGAGGAAGCAGTATCACGGACCTGCCTGGTGTGTTCCTTGGTCTTCATGATGCTCTCTGCGCTTTAAACAGAACCCTGAGACTATCACAGAGCAGGTGCATTTATACGGAGACTTGATTACACACAGGTGGATTATATTTATCATCATCAGTCATTTAGGACAACATTGGATCATTCAGAGATCCTCACTGAACTTCTGGAGTGAGTTTGCTGCACTGAAAGTAAAGGGGCCAAATAATATTGCACGCCCCACTTTTCAGTTTTTTATTTTTTACAAAAGTTTAAAATCTCCAATAAATTTCGTTCCACTTCACGATTGTGTCCCACTTGTTGTTGATTCTTCACCAAAAAATTAAAATTTTATATCCTTATGTTTGAAGCCTGAAATGTGGCAAAAGGTTGAAAAGTTCAAGGGGGCCGAATACTTTCGCAAGGCACTGTATGTTATCCTGGGTACTCCAGTGTCATACATGTGGGCATAAACTGCAGTTTGGGCACACAGCAGGAGGCAGATTTGAAGGAGCTCTATGTGGCTTTTGGAGTCCAGATTCAGATGTTTGGTATCTGGACGCCGTGTCATGTTTGAAGAGCCTCTAAGGTACCAGAAAAGTAGAATCCCCTAGGGAGTGACCTCATTTTGAAAACTGCACCCCTCAAAGAATTTATCAGGGGGTGTAATAAGCATTAGTATCCCAGGCGGGAATGCACAGCGGATGGTGAAGAGTGAATATGACAGCTGTGCGGAGTGCATTGGAAACACCAAATTCCCTACTATATCCCCAGTTGCTCCTATAATTGGGGGGGTCACTCTGGGGTTCACTTTTAGTTTATTTTACCTTATAAGCTCTAAAATTGGAGTGTTCCCTGATATTCTCTCGCACAGCTTATACATTCTCTTCCTGCCACAGCCAGTTGTGTTCTAATGATTTGGTGATTTTGGGGGTTTTTGTCTTCACATTGCACAAGCTGTATCTTTTTTATTTTCCTGGTGATGTGGCCATATGAGGGCTGATTTTTTGCAACATGATATGTATTTTTTTAATGACACCCTTTTTTTGGGTGCCTATAACTTATTGTATAAATTATATCAACTCTTTCTGGGTGGATTAAAAAAAAACATCAATTTTGGCATTGGTTTTTACCTTTTAATTTTTTCACCATGCAGCGTACAGCATAAGTAACGTTACCTTTATTCTGCAGGTTGGTACGATTACAGTGATACCTCATTTGTATTGTTTTTTTATGCGTTACTAATTCTGCAGAACAAAAACCCATTTGTGGACATAAATCAATTGTTTTTGCATCACCATCTTCTCATGATGTGTAACATTTTTATTTTTCGGTTGACAAACTTGGTTGAGGGCTTATTTTTTGCGGGAGGAAATGTGCTTTTTATTGGTATTGTTTTGAGGTGCATATGAGTTTTTGTTCACTTTTATAGCATTTTTTTGTAAGCAAGAGAGCCAAAAATCATTACGTCCGGCGTTTTTTTCCGTTTTTTTTTTCCCGACATTCACCGTGTACGTTAAATATTGTTTTTATTAATTTTTAGGGTTTTTTTTTATATCATTCATTTTCTATAGGAAAAGAGAATTTTTGGAGCTTTATAACTTTATAAATTTTTTTCACACACTTGCATTTTTTTTTTACATTTTCATATGTCCCTTTAGGACATCTGAACCAGCGACACAGTACTATAGACTGCAATACACGAGCAACACGTGTATTGCAGTCTATACAGGAAGTCAGCCTATGCAGACGCATAGGCTAACTTCCTGAGGTCCTGGCAGGATCAACCAGATAACAGGGGCTCCAGGCAGCCTGGGGTCACTGGCCAGTCCCCGGGCTGCAGATAATAGATATCAGCACCCCCCGATCTCGCTGCGAGGGGTGCCGAGGGGGGTGGGGGGCGGCAACATAGCATGTTTGACAGCGGCATCCAAGGGGTTCAAACCCCCGATCTGAACTCAATTCCAACCGGGGGTTATGGAGCATGGTATTAGCTGTCAGTTACAGCTAACACCCACTTCCAATCCCTCTCACAGTGTCTCTGAAGTGCTGGCCGTAAATTTACAAATCGGTGGACTTCAGAGACCAGGACCACTGGCTGTAAATTTACAGCCGGCGGTCGTCAACCGGTTAATTTGCATCACACAGTCTTGATTGGTAAAGTATAAGTAACGGTCCTCTTTATTCTTGCTTATTTATCCCTCCTCAGAATTACACAGACATCCTCTTCTCTGCACTGCTTGTACCTATGTCAATTTATTGTACTTTGTACTGCTGCATACGTACTTTGTACTTAGTACTTTTTTCCACTCTGCTTTCCCAAGTACACAACTTTAGCTGCATAAATATGCTACTCCAGCAGTCACACTGCCACAAAGCTTCTCATCTAAATGGAATGGGAAGAGTGACACCACACCTCCCAACTTTCAAAGGATAGAAAAAGGGACAGAATGTGCAGTGTGCTATGCACGCCGCAGCAAATTTAGCCCCACCCACTCCTATGTTGACTCCGCCCATTCTCATCCATTTTTCTTTGTGCCGCCACACAGTATAATGCTCCTACAGTTACCCTAACATTATATGCCCCATCACTGTAATGTTCCCCTCCAATAGCCCCACAGTATGAAGTCCCTTTCCTGGTGCTGCAGTTTAAACTCGGGGACATTAAACTGGGGTAGTTGGAGGGGACATTAAACTTGGGACAACTAGTGGGGGACATTAAACGGTGGGGGTAGCTGGAGGGTGACATTAAACTGGGGACAACTAGAGGCAGACATGTCCCCCTCCAGCTACCCCCATGGTTTAACGTCCTCCTCCAGATGCCCTCAGTTTAATGTCGTCCTCCAGTTGCCCTCAGTTTAATGTCCCTTTCCAGTTGCCCCCAATTTAATGTCCCCATCCACCAACCCCCACTGTTTAATGTCCCTTTTCATCTCCCCCCAGTTTAATGTCCCCCTTTCCATCTTCCCCAGTTTACTGTCCCCCTTCATCTGCCTAGTGTTTAATGTCCCCCCTTCATCTTTCCCATTTTAATGTCTTCCCTTCATTTTCCCCCAAAGTTTAACATAAAAAAACACTGATGCTCACCTCTCCTCGCTCCTCTGCTGCTCTGTGAAGTCTCTTCTTTTGGAGTGTTCAGGGAGCTGCAGGCGCGATGTGAGTGACGTCGTCATATCACACCTACAGTCCCAGGGGCCGGGGCATACAGGGGGTAGAGTGGTGAGGCAGGAGCTGTCTGTGGACAGCTCCTGCTTCATTCACCATTGTATTCAAATCATCTGCAGAGTTGAAACTGGGACATACCTCCCACCGACCGGGACAGTGGGACAGGACCCGGAATCTGGGACTGTCACGCTGAATCCGGGAAGCTGCATGGTGATAAATATGTCCAGGGGTCCATCGCCTTTGTGTTGGCAAGGGGAGTATAAATAAAGCTGTTTAAACTAGTCACTCAGCTGATGACTGAGCTGCAGTAATGTCATCAAACACTATACAGGGCCAACTGCTACTGTTCCATGCACTGGGACCGGACGTAACCTCGAACAGCTGATTTTTGCATGGGCTGTCAGCCTTAAATAAGGATAGGATAGGCCTTAAATTAAAAAAAAAACCTAGATAAGGCTAGGTTCACATAGCACCCGGACAGGTGAGGCTGTCTCTTCATGGCTTACAATGCTCTTTAACTTGCATGCTAACAAATAAGTCCCTGAAGCTTAACTGGGCCCAAAATGTCTATCTGTCCCATACATGGATACTACTACTATAAATTACATATAATGGTTGGTACCTTGTGACAGATTCAGGAGCTTCAGGTTGTGCCTTTGGCACTGTGAAACATGTTCAAGCTATATAAGCAACAGAAAATAAATTAGTTAAACGATGCCATATAAGAACATGGTTTAGAAAATCATATGACACATATTGTGTGAATAGTATTTTTGGAAATCAAAACCGTATGTGTGAACATACTGTTAGAGAAATCAGAAAACTGCTGATACAGTATTTGGTTAGATAAAGTAGTACCTGTTTTTCTGTTTATTTTATAGATATTCTTACTAAATACATGCAGAAAGCTCAGCTGCTTGATTTTGTGTGTTTCATTAAACAAGTTATTATTATACGTTGTAGTATAATAGAGAGATAGCCTAGAAACATTTGACGGCACATAAACGTAAGCCAAAAGAACACAAAAAATATGGAACTAGGAATTTATGGATAAACCGCTGGCAGGTATGCATAATGCGTTCCAGGAATTGTGGTTAAAAACTAAATGCTTGGAAAAGTAAACACTATCATGGACTGTACCGATACTATTGAACAAAAATTTCTATGGGTTAAAATCAAAGTTCACCAGTGCAGCCCTGTGTAGTAGACAACAAATACAGGATTCAACCAAAATTATCGTGAGATAGACTGTAATCCAGTAACACATGGTAATCTTATAGGAAAATCTAGTTAAATTGTAATCTGCTACCAACAATACAATTATATCACAGTATTTTGGTTTTCATCTGTTTTATTAAACATTCCAAGATTTACTCTTACTCTTGTAACACCTAATAATAATGAGCATTTTTCTTTACAGGTGAAGAAATGCTAAGCCATATTTTTCCAAGCAACATGCATGCAAGCATACACGTCTTGTACTTGCTATGTTAATTCGAGGAGCGGCTGCGACAAACACGTGGGGATTGTTGTACCATTCTCTCACTTTCAGTGTGAAGAAGCTCATTCGCACTGTTTTCATAGAAATGGAATATGATCAGTGAACTCTTGAGAGGATAGCAATTGCCACATGTATGAAAAAGTTTTAATATTATTTGAATTCTAATTCTGCAAATACATACAACAATGGTATGTTGTCACATGTAACATCTATATGAAATAACCAGAGGATAAAATAATAATATACTAGAAACAGATGATAACTAGAGGTAGATGCAGAGAGTACAGTGTTATAGTTTTACTGCTATAGCAACTATACTCCTATGCTCCAGACATACAGTTAGGTCTATAAATATTTGGACAGAGACAACATTTTAGTAATTTTGGTTCTGTACATTACCACAATGAATTTTGAACAAAACAATTCAGATGCAGTTGAAGTTCAGACTTTCAGCTTTAATTCATTGGGTTGAACAAAATGATTGCATAAAAATGTGAGGAACTATAAAGCATTTATTATACACAATCCCTTCATTTCAGGAGCTCAAAAGTAATTGGACATATTAAATGATTGTAAATAAAATGTTAATTTCTAATACTTGGTTGAAAACCCTTTTTTGGCAATGACTGCCTGAAGTATTGAACTCATGGACATCACCAGACGCCGCTGTGTTTCCTCCTTGTCAATGCTCTGCCAGGCCTTTACTGCAGCGTTTTTCAGTTGCTGTTTGTTTGTGGCCTGTCTGAAGTTTAGTCTTTAACAAGTGAAATGCTGCTCAATTGGGTTGAGATCAGGTGACTGACTTGGCCATTCAAGAATATTCCACTTCTTTGCTTTATTAAACTCCTGTGTTGCTTTGGCTTTATGTTTTGGGTCATTGTCCTTCTGTATTATGAAATGCCAACCAATCAGTTTGGCTGCATTTGGCTGGATTTGAGCACATTTGAGTCTCTGAATACCTCAGAATTCATCTGGCTGCTTCTGTCCTGTGTCACATCATCAATAAACACTAGTGGCCCAGTGCCACTGGCAGCCATACATGCCCAAGCCATCACACTGCCTCCGCCGTGTTTTACACATGATGTGGTATGCTTTGGATCATGAGCTGTACCACGCCTTCGCCATACTTTTTTCTTTCCATCATTCTGGTAGAGATTGATCTTGGTTTCATCTGTCCAAAGAATTTTCTTCCAGAACTGTGCTGTTTTTTTAGATGTTTTTAAGCAAAGTCCAATCTAGCCTTTTAATTCTTGAGGCTTATGAGTGGCTTGCACCGTGCAGTGAACCTTCTGTATTTACTTTCATGCAGTCTTCTCTTTATGGTAGATTTGGATATTGACACACCTACATCCTGGAGAGTGTTGTTCACTTGGTTGGCTGTTGTGAAGGGGTTTCTCTTCACCATGGAAATTATTCTGCGATCATCCACCACTGTTGTCTTCTGTGGGTGTCCGGGTCTTTTTGCATTGATGAGTTTACCAGTGCTTTCTATCTTTCTCAGAATGTACCAAACTGTAGATTTTGCCACTCCTAATATTGTAGCAATTTCTCGAACGGGTTTTTTCTGTTTTCGCAGCTTAAGGATGGCTTGTTTCACCTGCATGGAGAGCTCCTTTGACCGCATGTTTTCTTCGCAACAAAATTTTCCAGATGCAAGCACCACACCTCAAATCAACTCCAGGCCTTTTATCTGCTTAATTGAGAATGACATAACAAAGGAATTGCCCACACCTGCCCATGAAACAGCCTTTGAGTCAATTGTCCAATTATTTTTGGTCCCTTTAAAAACAGGGTGGCACATGTTAAGCAGCTGAAACTCCTAAACCCTTCATCCAGTTTTAATGTGGATACCCTCAAATGAAAGCTGAAAGTCTGGACTTTATGTGAATGTACATTATATAACTATAACTTGAATATGTTTCAGTAAACAGTTTAAAAAAAAAACAAAATTTGTGTCAATGTCCAAATATATATGGACCTAACTGTATGTAATGTTATGCGTGTAGAGTTCCATTTACATTTGTCATTGAGTCCCTGTGAAAGAAAAAAAAATAAACAAAAATAAGTATACCAGCATTATGTGGATCAGGTCGAAAAAATGGACACATTAATATGAGTTAGTGTCCGTTAATGTCCATTTTTATACTGTACTCTTTTTGTTTATTTTTTTGTTCTGCTTTCTGAGCATGTGCATAAAAAAACAAACAGTAATAACGGACAGTATGGATGACCGTCCGCTGCCATCCATCATACGTCCATTAGCCATAGACATTAATGTTAAAAAATAACAGACACTTAATGGATGCTAGCAACGCACATTAACCACTTCAGTGTGAGCGCCTCCTTACAGTACAGTACAGTAATGTAGGGGCTCTGATGTTTCTGCATGTTTCTCAATGCAAATTGTATTGTACAGTGCCCAATTTGTTTTATTTATGATTTGTTTGTAGTCTAGGAAAAATGTTTGGAATAATGACATTTTTTTCACAAATCTGAGCTACTTCTAGTAGGAACTAGTTATTGCTTGTAGGTACCGGCAGCATTCCCTATTTCATCAGTACGCAGCAAAACTACTTGTCAGCTTCATGAGCTTACAGTTACAGTTTTAATATAAATCTAAATCATTTGGCTACAGATAAAATGTGTTACAAAAATCATTTATATTCCCAGCCTTTGAGGCATTTGTAATATCTACTGAGACATGTGATTCCTCTACCGGCAGCACGATCTTTCTATGTATTCTGATCAGAATATACTGTAACTCAATGTTTCCCAAAGTGTGGGTCACAGCCCCCTGGGGGCTTGTGAAAAGAACTCTTCGGGAGGGGAGTGTTAAGAGCCACTTTCATATATGCACTGATCTGCTGTCCTGATATGGCTACCGATGGATGGGGTGGGTAACATGACCCTCCGTCAGTGCCATATTGGGATCACAGCAATGCACAGCACAAGGCCCTTCCTTCTGGGTATCCTGCACTCCTACCCTCCTCTAACCAATCACATGATGCCCATTTCATCCTGCACAGTGAAGCCACTCTTTCAGTGCTGACTGTAGCACCCTCATTATTTATTATGTACTGTAAATTTAACTATTCTAGCATAGAACTGGAGGACAGGAGAATAGACCCAGAATACAGAATAATAGAGTCAGAGTAGAGGCTGAATACAGCTAAAAGCAGAATAAGAGGCATGACAGAGGTCAAATACAGGAGAATAGAGGTAGAATATAGTTGAAAAGGGGAATAGAGGCAAAATACAGTTATCGTAAAGTTTTGGCCAAAGTGGGTCATGGCCTCAGAAAGATTGGGATCCACTGCTGTAACTTATTCAAAGTCTCAAAAGTCCATACCTGTAAAGGCCCAAATGTCATAGGTTGTTTATGTTTAAAGTCACTTTCAGAAATGTCCCTCTAATATCTCATTAGTTAATCATTACAGAGCAGCTAAGGTGGGTAAGTAGCTGACCGGGTTGGGATTCTGTGTGCATATTTATAGCTTAGATGACCAGCGCTAGTACTGTTAAATAATAAGAAGTAAATAGAAGTTCTGTAGATGCTAGTCAGTATCAATGCATGCTTTCTGTAGTTCAGTTTACTGCTCTTTTAACCCCTTTCCGGTTATTTAACCTTTTCAGGACACAGCCTAAAAGTGCCTTCGTGACCAGGCCTCATTTTTTCAAATCTGACATGTATCACTTTATATGGCAATAACTTTGAGACGATTTAACTTACATAAGTGATTTAGAGAATGTTTTTTTGTGACACATTGTACTTCATGTTAGTGGTAAATATTGATCAATATTTTTATATTTACTTATAAAAAAAATAGGAAATTTGATGGAAATTTGCAGAAAATCACAATTTTCAAAATGTGAAATGCTCTGCTTTTCAAACACATAGTCATATCACAAAAATACATTAATACATATTATCTACCATATCTCTGCTTTATACCGGCATCATCTTTTAATCATCCGTTCATTTATTTTGGATGTTAGAAGGCTTACAAGTGTAACAGCGATTTTCCAGATTTACAAGAAAATTTCCCAAACGAATTTTTTAGGTACCACTTCTGTTCTGAAGGGAATTATGAAGGCCTATATATTAGAAACCCCCCATAAATCACCCCATTTTCAAAACTGCACCCCTCAAATAATTCAAAACAGCGTTTGGGAAGTTTGTTAACCCATTAAAGATTTCACAGAAATTAAAACAATATGGAGGTGAAATTTAGACATTTCTTTTTTTTTTTCAGTAACACATTCATTTAGCCCTAAAATTAACACCTTCACAAAGGGTTAAAGGAAAAATGCATCTCACAGTTTGTTATGCAATTTTTCCCGAGCACAGAAACACCCTACATGTGGGTGTAAACTGTTGTTTGGGCACACGGCAGCGTACGGAAGTGAAGGAGCGACAATGGGCATTTGAAAAGCAGATTTTGCCGGAATAGTTTTCGGTGCCATGTCTCATTTGCAGAGCCCCTAAAGCACCAGTACAAAGGAAACCCCCCAAAAGTGACCCCATTTTGGAAACTACACCCTTCACAGAATTTATCATGGGGTATAGTGAGCATTTTGACGCAACAACCTTTTCACAGATTTTATTAACATTGGAATGTGTAAATGAAAAATTACTAGAATGTCACTTTTTCCCCCAAATTTTTCATTTTCACAAGGAGTTAAAGGAGAAAAAGCACCCCACAGTTTGTTAAAAAATTGTTCATGAACGTGGCAATACCCCATATGTGGTCATAATCTGCTGTATGGGTACATGGTGGGACTTGGAATGGAAAGAGCGCTATTTGGCTTTTGGAGGGCAGAGTTTGCTGGAATAGTTTTCAGGTGCCATGTCGCATTTGCAGAGCCCTTAAAGTACCAGTACAATGGAAACCTTCAAAAATAACCCCGTTTTGGAAACTATACCCCTCACAGAACATATAAAGGGATATAATGAGCAGTTTGACTCTACAGCTTTTTCACAGATTTTATTAACATCGGGACGTGAAAATGAAAAATTACTTTTTTTCTAATAAACTGTCAATTTAGTCCAAACATTTTTATTTTTACAAGAGGATAAAGGAGAAAAAGCTCCCTAAGGGTTTGTTACACAATTTCTCCTGGACACGGCAATACCCCATATGTGGTCATAATCTGCTGTATGGGTACATGGTGGGGCTCGGAATGGAAAGAGCGCTATTTGGTTTTTGGAGAGCAGATTTTGCTGGATTAGATTTCGGGTGCCATGTCGCATTAGCAGAGCCCCTAAAGTACCAATACAATGGAAACCTTCAAAAGTGACCCCATTTTGGAAACTACACCCCTCACAAAACATATCAAGGGATATAATGAACAGTTTGACTCTACAGCTTTTTCACAGATTTTATTAACATCGGGACGTGAAAATGAAAAATTAGTTTTTTTTCAATAAACCATCAATTTAGTCCAAATTTTTTTATTTTTACAAGAGGGTAAAGGAGAAAAAGCTCCCCAAGGTTTGTTACACAATTTCGCCTGAACATGGGAATACCCCATATGTGGTTATAATGTGCTGTATGGGTGCATGGTGATGCTCGGAATGGAAAGAGCGCTATTTGGTTTTGGAATTGGTTTTGGAATTGGTTTTGGGCAGATTTTGCTGCAATAGTTTTCAGATGCCATGTCACATTTCCAGAGCCCCTAAAGTACCAATACAATGGAAACCCCCAAAAAGTGACTCCATTTGAGAAACTACACCCCTCAAGGAATTTATCAAGGGGTATTATAATTTTGACCCTAAGAGTGCTTCCTGAAAATTAATGTACAAAGTGAAAATTTAAATTTTTAAAGAAATATGCCATGTCAGTGCCAAATACGTTGCACCCACTTTGTGTCATCAGAGACACGCACTCCTAAAACTATTAACTGGGCTATCCCAAGTAGAAAGAAGTTGTATATGTAGGTGTAAACTGCTGTTTGTTTACACAGCAGGGCTCAGAAGGGATGGAGCAGTGCGCTTTTTAGCTTTTGGTGTATAGATTTGGAGGGATTTTCTGGATGCCATGTTGTTTTTGCAGAGCCCTGGTGGTGCCAGTAAATTGGAATTCCCCAAGAAGTGACCCCATTTTGTAGGGGCAATTTTAGAGTCTCTATAAATGTGACATGGCGTCCAAAAATCAACAAACTAAATCAGCGGTCCAAAAGCACATAGCGCTCCTTCTTATCTGCACCCTCCTGTGTGCCCAAGCGGCAGTTTATGCCCACATGTATGACACTCGTGTACCCAGGATAACGTACTTAATGTCATATGTGAGTATAAATTGATGTTTGGGCACAGAAGGGAAGGAGCGCTATTTTGGTTTTTGGAGCACAGTTTGGTTTTTCGATGTCATGCCACTTTTGCAGAGCCCCTGAATTGGCAGTAAAGTAGAACCCGCTGAAATGTGACCCCACTTTGGAAACTGCACCCCTGAAGGGATTTATCAAGTGGGGTAGCGAGCATTTTTAAACTTTGAGTGTTGCATTAATTTCATTTCCAGAAATGAATGAGCAGCTGATAATGAAAAGTGAAAATTGCAATTTTTCCATAGATACGCCATTTCAGTGCCGATAATGTTGTACCCAACTTGTGTCACCAGAGACACTTCCTCCAAAAACTGTTAAGCGGGTATTCTGGGCACAACAGCTTTTGGAGTATTCGTCTCTGATACAAGCCGGGCACAAAGTATTACGCACTGAAATTACGTATTCCTGGAAAAAGTGTCATTTTCATCTTCCACCATCAGCTGCGTATTCATTTCTGGAAAATTAATTAAGGCAACACTTGGGGGTTAAAAATTCTCACTGTACCCCTGGATAAATTCCTTCAGGGGTGTAGTTTCCAAAATGGGGTGACATATCAGGGGATTCCACTTTACTGGCATTTCAGGAGTTCTGAAAAAGTGTCATAGTGTCCAAAAACCAAACCATCTAAGTCTGTGCTCCAAAAACCAAAATAGCGCTCCTTCCCTTCTGTGCCCAGCTATGCCCAAACAGCAGTTTATACTCACATATGACATTAAGTACGTTACCCTGGGTACACCAGTGTCATACGTGGGGGTATAATCTGCAGTTTGGGCACACAGCAGGGCAGAGAAGGGAAGTAGTGCTATGTGGCTTTTGGAGCGCACATTTAGATGTTTGGTATCTGGACACCATGTCATGTTTGCAGAGCCTCTAAGGTACCAGTAAAGTGGAATCCCCTAGGGAATGATCCCATTTTAAAAACTGCACTCCTCAAAGAACTTATCAAGGCATGGAGTGAGCATTAGTATCCCAGACGTGACTGCACAGCAGATGAAGAGTGAATATGTAAGCTGTGCGGAGTACATGGGGAACACGAAATTTACTACTACTATATCCCCAGTAGCTTGTATGATTGGGGGAGGGGTCACTCTGGGGGTCAGTTCTGGTTTATTTTCCCTCGTAAGCTGGGGTGTCCCCTGATATACTCTCGCACAGCTTATACATTTCCTTCCTGCTGCAGTCAGTTGTGTTCTAATGATTTGGCGATTTTTGGGGTTTTTGTCTTCACATTGAACAAGCTTATATATATATATTTTTTTTTTTTTCTGGTGCTGTAGCCATATGAGGGCTTGTTGTTTGTGGTATGAGATGTATTTTTTAATAACATTTTTGGGTGCCTATGACTTATTGATTAACGTTTATTAACGCTTTCTTGGTGGATTAAAAAAAATCCTCATCAATTCTGGCATTGTGTTTTACCTATTAATTTTTTTCCACACAGTGTACAACATAAGTAACCTGTGACCTTTATTCTTTGGGTCGGTAGGATTACAGCAATACCTCATTTATATTGTTTTTTTATGCGTTACTAGTTTTGCAGAACAAAAATCCATTTGGGGAAGGAAATCAATTATCTTTGCATCGCCATCTTCTGAGATGCGTAACATTTTTATTTTTCGGTTGACAGAGATAGTTGAGGGCTTATTTTTTGCGGGACAACCTGTGATTTTTATTGGTGCTGTTTTGGGGTATATGTGACTTTTCGATCACTTTTTATAGCATATTTTGTAGGGTGAGATAGCGAAAAATCATTACTTACGGCGGATTTTTTCTGGGTTTTTTTTCCGCCGTTCACCATGTAGGTTAAATAATGTTTCAGTTTTTTTGTACAGGTTGTTACTGACGTGGCGATACCAAATATGTATTGTTTTTTTATAAATTTTGAGGTTTTTGTTTTATATAACTCATTTGATATAGGAAAAGGGAATTTTGGGGCTTTATTCATTTATTTATTTCACAAACTTTATTACATTTCTTTTGCACTTTTTTTTTTTTTACATTTCTTTATTTGTCCTACAAGGACACCTGAACCAAGGATCGCTGGTTCAGTATTATAGACTGCAATACACGTATATTGCAGTCTATAGAGGAAGTCAGCCCTATGTAGACGCATAGCCTGACTTTCTCACTTCCCGGCAGGATCAACCAGGTACTGGGGGCACCGAGCAGCCTGGGGTCACTGGCCAGACCTCGGGCTGCAGAAGACACATATGGGCACCCCCCGATCTCGCCGCGGGGGGGTGAAGGGGGTTCATTTGGCATTCCCGGAACCCCTTGGATGCCGCGGTCTTGTTTGACCGCGGCATCCAAGGGGTTAAAACCTCCGATCAGAGCACAGCTCCCACCGTAGGATACGGAGCAGGGTGTTAGCTGTCAGATACAGCTAACACCCGCTCCCGATGCCGCCCGCGGACGGGCGGGCCGCTAATATCAGGGAAAGTTTGTTACTGCAACAAACTTTCCCTGATATGGCGGCTACATGATCGGGACCTGAACCTATCAGGTCCTGATCATGTCTCCGTGAACACCAGCAGCTATTATTGCTGTGTTCACGGAGTTTCTGACCCTTGGGGAGACCTGATCCCCAATTTAGCAGGGTCAGTTTCTAAACGTCGGCTCTGCACAAAGCCCAGCAAGCGCCGCCGTTTATATACAGTGGGTGGTCCTGAAAAGGTTAAAGGGAATCTGTCAGGTCAATCTGAAACACTAAACCACCCACAGGTCCTTATAGACCTGGGGTTTAGAATCCCAGATCGCCCTATTGTAATGCAATCCGCAGGCGCATTAAAAATAAAAAACCTTTTTACTTACCTAGATAAGAGTCTGATCAACGCTGTTTGGTGAGATCGGTCCGGCTATTCATGAGGCACGCCTCCCGGCGCCTGCGCTGTTCTTTAGTGAAGCCAAAGATGGACACCCCGGCTTCACTGCGTAATTGCGGAGCATGCGCACTGAAGCCGAGGTGTACTCCTCTGACTTCATTGAAAAACTGCGCAGGCGCAGGGAGTACAGCGGCCGAGTGAGTATAAAGATTTTTTTTTTTTTAATGCGGCCATGGATTGCATTATAACAGGGTGATTTGGGACACTAAACCCTAGGTCCATATGGACGTGTGGGTGGTTTAGTGTCCCAAATTGCCCTGACAGATTCCCTTTAAAAATGGCGGCCGCTCAGGAGCTGAGTATCTGCAATAGTCGCTGGGTATCTGCGCTATTATACTTATTATATTATATATTATACCTCTGCGCTAATTAACCCCCCTGGCACCATGGTCAAAGCTGACCAAGGCGCCATTTTGCTGGCGGCACCTGGCCTCGCCATTTTGCCAGGGATCACCGGCACCTGGAGGGAGATCCAGGGCCGGCGTCCCATTCGCATGACACCTGGGAGCCTATTGAAGGCTCCCAGGCTTGTCTGCCATTTACTTCTATTGCAGGCTACTGAAGTGCCAATATTTTGCATTTCTGTAGGTATAATTGACATGCTGCGATTTCCAAATGTGTGGATGAGATTTGCTGCGTTTTTTTTTTCCGCAACATTTCCGCGATATGGGGCACCAGCCTAAAAGTTATAATTTATTGGGTCATCGCAATCAGTGATTTTTGAGTTTTTGGAATTGGTCCTTCTGTGATTAACATTACTGATGAAAGTAGCATTTGTCTAAGCTTTATTTACTGCCAGAGCAGCAAGGAGGAGGCGGGGGCTGGTCCTGATCATCTGAGAAGCCGTCACCTGCTTCACACATCTATATGATTACAGCAGTGAGTAGAGGCAGCAGCTGCAACATTATGCAAGGTACAAACAGATTTTTATTTGTTTTATTTTTTAACTGTTCTAGCCTTTGCTCTGTCTCCATCGGACAGGCATTCTTCGTGATTAGATGGATGGTTTTATGGACACTGATGGGCAGGCAGCATGTTGGATGCATAGGGAAAGTGAAGTAGATGAGCGGCTTGTGCAAAAGATGTGAATGCTTTATCATCAGCATTATGCCAGAAAAACTGCATACGTTTATGAACAATGTACTGTATGCTGTTTTTTTTTAAAAAAGCATGTGTAGGTTTTTCTGATAAAATCTCTTAGCAAAACTTTTGAGCAAAACCACACATGCGGTCACGGCCTTACTGGAAAATGTTATATCATGTAACCAGATTGTGTGATTGTGCTTTAGGCCTGGGCCCCACGTAGCATAAACGGCGCAATTTGGCCACAGCAGAAACGTTGCGGCAAAAAACGCGGCATTTTACATTAACTACAAAATGGATGCAATTCTGGCTAATCCAATCCACACATTGCAGAAAATAATCCGCAGCAGAAATTCTGCGATTTCAAAAACTCGCGTTATTACAAATCGCAGCATATGAATTATACCTACAGAAATGCTGGTTGTTTCCGTACAGGTATAACTGAAGCAGAAAGTCCGCAGAAGAAAACTCTGTGGAATTTTTGAGAAAAGTGGTGTGGGAAAAACTGCGATGCATTTCCACCATGCTTTTTCCCGCAGCACTTTATGGCTGCGGCTTGCTACTTTGTGCCTTAGCCTTACAGACATTCTCAGTCAATATTTATACACATGCATATTCTTATAAATAAATTAAATATGTACAGTTGTGCTAAAAAGTTTACAAACCCCAGCAGTTTTTTGTTTTTTTGGGCCTTTTTTCAGAGAATATGAATGATAACACAAAAACTTTTTCTCCACACATGGTTAGTGGTTGGTTGCAGCCATTTATTATCAAACTTCTGTGTTTTCTCTTTTTAAATGATAATGACAACCAAAAACATCAAAATGACCCTGTTCAAAAGCTCACATACCCTGGTGATTTTGGCCTGATAACATGCCCAGAGACCAAACCACGGTCAGGTACACGAACCAAAATTTCGGCCACAACTGCCCGGAAAATTGTTCGGGATGCAAAGAAAATCCCACACATCAGCTGAAATACAGGACTCTCTGAAAACTATCAGTGTGGCTGTTTTAAGATGCACAATAAGGAGGCACTTGAAGAAAAATGGGCTGCATGGTCGAGTTGCCAGAAGAAAGCCATTACTGCGCAAATGCCACAAATAATCTCGCCTTCAATACGCCAAACAGCACAGAGACAAGCCTGAAAACTTCTGGAACAAGGTAATTTGGAGTAATGAGACAAAAATCAAACTTTTTTGCCACAACCATAAAGGTTACATTTGGAGAGGTGTCAACAAGGCCTATGATGAAAGGAACACCATTCCTACTGTAAAGCACGGAGGTGGATCACTGATGTGGGGATGTGTGAGCTTCAAAGGCACAGGAAACTTGGTCAAAATTGAAGGAAAGATGAATGCAGCACGTTATCAGCAAATACTGGAGGCAAATTTGCACTCATCAGCCAGGAAGCTGCGAATGGGACATACTTGGACGTTCCAACATGACAACGATTGAAAACACAAGGCCAAGTCGACCTGTCATTGGCTACAGCAGAAGAAAGTGAAGGTTCTGGAGTGGCCATCTCAGTCTCCTGACCTCAATATCATTGACCCACTCTGGGGAGATCTCAGTACATGCAAGACAGCCCAGGAATTTACAGGAACTGGAGACTTTTTGCCAAGAAGAATGGGCAGTTTTACCATCTGAGAAAATAAAGAGCCTCATCCACAACTACCACAAAAGACTTCAAGCTGTTATTGATGTTAGAGGTGGCAATACACGGTATTAAGAACTGGGTTTTGTGAACTTTTGAACAGGATCATTTTGATGTTTTTGGTTTTCATTATGATTTAAAAAGAGAAAACACAGAAGTTTGACAATAAATGGCTTCAACCAACCACTAACCATGAGTGGAGAAAAAGTTTTTGTGTTATCATTCATATTTTCTGAAAAAAGGCCAAAAAAACAAAAAATCTGCCGGGGTATGTAAACTTTTTAGCACAACTGTATATATACTACTAGGAGGTGCAGTGGGAAGTATTGCATGAGCCTGAAAATATGAGGAATGGTAAAAATGGTCCAAAGACATAAAAGCACTCAGTTATGTTTATTCATTCATATAACAAGCACGCTTCTAGTTAGTGTGCAGCCTGAGCTGTGAAAGAAATATCCAGTCAAAAATACATTTGTATCTACAAAATGCAGTGGAGTGATATATAAACTGGATGAGTCAGTCACTACTGCTGTACCAACCACTACTTTTCTAGGAAGGTTTTCAAATGGATTCTAAAATATAGCTGTGGGAATTCATATCCATTAAGCCAAAGAACATGAGCTTGGTTGGAAATTCAGCACCCAGAGGTCTTATTCTGTCAACTTTATGAATGAGTTGTTTTTTTCTCCTACATGTTTTCCAGTGCAGGATGTACAGGTGACTAGGGCAAATATTAGATGAACAGAGTTGTAGAAAAAGCAGCATTTTATAGTGGTATCATATTTAAAGTTACCAAGCGCATCACAGGGTACCTGATTTTTTTTTTTTTTGTCTTTTGGACTTTTGGAAAAGTCATAGACACAGACTGGAAATCTCTAATGCATTATATCGATTATAAGTAATGCATGCAGCCACGGCCCCCTACATTATCATCAAATGTTTAATTATATTTAAAAGGTTTGTCCAGTTTCAGTAAATAAATATTATTGTTTTTAGAATGCACATTTTCCAATATATTTTCTGTATCAATTCATTGTGGTTTTCTAGATCTCTGCTTGCTGTCATTCATTCTGTTACTCCCAGTAGATGAAAATAAGCCAATGGTCATGTGATTTACGGTCCATGGTCATGTGATGGACACACAGGTGCACAGCTCGTTACCAGGCAGATGTCTAAGTACTGTGCGGTGGCTGCAATGAATTGTGCACCTGTGTGTTCATCGCATGACCATTGACTGATTTTCATCCACGGGAAGTAAGGCTAATTGCACACGGCTGTGTGCGGGCCATTGGCCATGATTGAACGGCACGGTCGGTGCAGCACGGGCAGCCATGGATGTCACTGGATGAATGGGGCCGTGGAAGCACGGCCGCAAAACCGGACAGGAATAGAACCTGTCCTGACTTCTACGGCCCGGACTGTCAGCCCACACGCTGATCCGTGTATTACATGGTCATGCATACCTCCCAACTTTCAAAGGACAGAAAGAGGGGCAAAATATGCAGCAAATTTAGCTCCATCCACTTCTATTTTGACTCCGCCCATTCTCATCTATTTTTCCATGTGCCCCCACACAGTATAATCCTCCTACAGTCACCTTAACATTATATGCCCCCCCCATTATAATGGTCCCCTCCAATTGCCCCACAGTAGTAAGTCCCTCTCCTCGTGCCCCAGTTTAAACTGGCGGAAACTAGAGGGGGGGCATTAAATTGGGGCAGCTGGAGGGGGACATTAAACTATGGGGCAGCTGGAGGGTGACATTAAACAGTGGAGGTAGTTGGAGGGGGACATTAAACTGGGGGCAACTAGAGGCAGACATGTCCTCCCAGCTACCCCCCACGGTTTAATGTCCTCCTCCAGTTGCCTCCAGTTTAATGTCCCCCTTCATCTGCCACCAGCTTAATGCCCCCTTCATCTGCCACCAATTTAATTTCCCCCTTTATCTGCCACCATCTTAATGTCCCCCTTTATGTGCCACCAATTTAATGTCCCCCCCTTCATGTCTCCAGCTTAATGCCCCCTTCATCTACCCCCAGTTTAATTGCCCCTTCCATCTATCACCAATTTAATGTCCCCCTTTATCTGCCACCAGCTTAATGTCCCCTTTTATTTGCCACCAGTTTAATTGCCCCCTTAATCTGCCTTTAGTTTAATTGCCCGTTCATTGGCCCCAGTTTAATTGCCCCTTCATCTGCCTTCAGTTTAACTGCCCCCTACATCTGCCCCCAGTTCCCCCCTCTTGCTCACACATGCTGTCTTCCCTCCTACTTATCTTCGATCACTCTCTATTCCCAGATTTCTGTGTAACATCACACTGTCCCGCAGTATCCAGAATAGCTCCGTCCACACAAGAGTCTGATCACATGTTCATGACGTCATCAAAGTTCCTTTAGCCACTAGAATTTAGCATCTACCATTTAGCCTTTACCCTACCCTAATAAAGTTTGTTAACAGCAAAACACTTCAGGGGCATAGCGGGACAAACTGTAAGCTATGCGGGACCACGGGACAGCAGTGTGAAATCGGGACTGTCCCGCCAGATGCGGGACGGTTGGGATCTATGCGGTCATGTGCATGGGCTGACAGAAATTAATGGGTCAGTGTGCTATCTGGGAAAAAATCGGATAGCACACTGAACTCGCACATGGTCATGTGCAAGGGGCCTAAGCAGAATGAATGACAGCAAACTGAGGGATTGAGAAATTGCTACACAGGGCTGGTTTTAGACAAAGTTTAAACAGTAATTACTTATTTTATGCCCCCAGACTATAAAAATATCCACCTTTGTGTCTGCTAGTAGAAAAATAATGTTCACGTAATAGCAAAATGGTACTACCTATAACCAAATGGAGCCCCCTGTAGCAAAATACTATTGTGCCCACATAGATCCAAATAATGACCTTTTAGTGCCGAATACTGCCCCCCAAATACAGTCAAACTAGCCTATGGCTCCCTGTTCTGACACAGGTCGCTGGCACTGCTTGGGGATGCAAGGTATTAGGCAGAAGTCTCTGGGCAGAAGAGGCTCTGGGGAGATGCTCAGTTGCCACACGCCATGCCTGCCCTGTTGATATAGAAATTATATTGGAAAATTGTATAACTTTTCATTACACCAACAAACATTTGTTTGTTGAAACTGGAGAATCCCTTTAAGTCTTTGGACCAAAGAAAGTACAACATATGCTTAACCAGTTCCGGACCACCCATAGTCTATATACATCTGGACGGTCCACTCTTAATCCCTGCAAAGATGTACCCGTACGTCCTTGCAGTGTTAAGCAGCTGTACAAAATTTTGCAGCTGCAGAACTGGGGAACCGGCTGTACTTACAGTCGGAGCCCCTGTAGAAAAGGCAGGAACGGTTTATTACCTACTGCCTGATGTGGTTCCCCTCTGACCCAGCGGTGACGTTATCCGCCAGAGATCAGAGACTATAAGAGCTGCTGGGTTCTTAGAGGACCCAGATCAGCTCTGTAGTTATGATCAGGAGGCTGTATTCCTCCTGTAACTGGGGTTAAGGTATTAGTCTCAGTTACAGGAGAAATCAGACAAAATAAAAAAAAAAAGTACTTTTAAAATATATTAAAGGGAGTCTATCATTTGCAATATCGATTTTTAGCTAAGCACATCCATTTGGAAGAAGGGGGCGTGAAATAAACATTGAGGAGGCGGCATGCAGGGTATGACGCTGCTGTGCTCGGAGCCATGGGTAACGCCCCCTGTGCTCTCTGAGCTTAATTAGCATAGAACATATTTTAATCAAAAATGGCTGGGAGCAGGAAAACAGGAAATGTATTTAGCTAAAAATCGATATTGCAAATGGTAGACTCCTTTTAAGATGACACATGCAAAAATAAAAATAACATAAAAATGAAGTACATAAAAACGTACTTTTTAGTTATACCATTTTGGGGAATGTCTATTGGTTTGATCACTTTTTATTCAAATTTTAATCAGAGGCAAAACAGTGAAAAAACGGCGATTCAGCACTTTATATTTTTTTCCCCTGCTACGGCGTTCACCATATAGGAAAAATATTTTTATAGCTTTGTAAGCCGGGCATATTTGGACACAGGGTTCACACACTCACAATATATATATATATATATATATATATATATATATATATATATATATATTTATTTTTAATTCTTTTATTGCATTTATTAGATCCCCTAGGGGTCTTAAACCCCCGGGGGGTCTGATCACTAATGCAATTCATTGCAATACATTGCAAAATATCGACATTTGTATGGCAGGCTGCTTTATACAAATGAATGGCAGACAATCCTGGGAGTCTTCAATACGCCCCTGGCTGTCATGCTAAGGAGACGCTGGCCCCGGATCTCACTCCGGGTGCTGGCGATCCCTGGCAAAATGGCGACTCGGTCAGCTTTGATATACAGTGGGGAAAAACAGTATTTAGTCAACCACCAATTGTGCAAGTTCTCCCACTTAAAAAGATGAGAGAGGCCTGTAATTGACATCATAGGTAGACCTCAACTATGAGAGACAAAATGAGGAAACATATCTAGAAAATCACATTGTCTGATTTTTAAATAATTTATTTGCAAATTAACTGAAAAAAATGTCAGTTCGGCTCTTTTGATTCACAGTATGGGAAAAACATTTTTATAAGTTTGTAGATAGTATGTAATAGGCTCCTGGCTGTCATGACAATTCATCCCCAGGCAGATTTTGAGGTGCCATTAATTTCTATGGGAGTCAGTAGCAAATTTTTTTCCTGTTTTTTTCAGCTAGAGGAAAACAGAAGCATCATGAGCTATCTTCAGGTCGGGGCCCCATGTAGCGTAAACACTGCAGTGCCATACAGTCCGTGCAAAGTGGATGGGATTCTGGCTAATCCCATCCACACATTGCAGAAAATAATCCGCAGCGGAAATGCAGCGATTTGAAAAACACTTGCATTTTTGCAAATTGCAGCATGTCAATTATACCTATGAAAACGCTTGCGGTTTCCCTATAGGTATAATGGAAACAGAAAGTCCGCAGAGGAAAACCATGTGGACTTTATGTGAAATGCGCTGCGGGATAAACTGCTATGCTTTTCCAATGTGGTTTTTCCCGCAGCGCTTTTTGGCTACGTGGGCAGGGGTGTAAATACAGGGGTAGCAGTGGTAGTGGCTGCCACAGGACCCGGGACATTAAGGGGCCTGGAGACCTGTGGCAGCCGCTTCTGCGAACTCCACAAACACTGCTATCAGTCAGACCCCTGAGTATAACGATTGGAGGCCCAGGGGAGGGGAGGGAACATAAAAAACAACATTACTTACCGCTCCTGCGCTCCGCAGGCTTCGGGCCCGTTTGGTGACATCCCAGATGTCAGCCGACGTCATTATGCATCGCAACGCTGGCCTGGCTCACGCGAGATCTGGTCCAACATTGAAGATGGCCGAAGTAGCTCACCGGAGTGCATCGGAGTCCAGAAGAGGTAAGTAGCATTGTTTTTTATGTTTGTATCCTCCCCTGGGTCTCCGATCATGATACTCTGGGGTCTTTTCAGACCCCAGAGTATAATAATTGTTCATGGGTGGTCCACTATGGGGCATAATACTGTGTGCAGGGGCCACTATGATGCATAATACTGTGTGCAGGGGCCACTATGCTGCATAATACCGTGTGCAGGGGCCACTATGCAGCATAATACTGTGTGCAGGGGCCACTATGGGGCATAATACTGTGTGCAGGGGCCACTATGGGACATAATACTGTGTGCAGGGGCCACTGTGGCACATAATAGTGTGTGCAGGAATGCGGTTTGTGCAGGGGGGGGTTGGAGGGGGCAGAGGTTCGGGGGGGGGGGCCATGTCAAATGTTCGCCTTGGGGCCCAGCCATTACTAGTTACGCCACTATACGTGGGGCCTTAGCCTCAGCCGGATTCCGCCTTGCAAACCCCATAGAAATTAATGGGAGGCACAAAAAAACGTAATGCGGTTTTTGGACGTGGTTTTTTGAAGCAGATTTTCCAGGACCATGGCCTCGCCATTTTGCCAGGGATCACCGGCACCTGGAGGGAGATCCAGGGCCGGCGTCCCATTCGCATGACACCTGGGAGCCTATTGAAGGCTCCCAGGCTTGTCTGCCATTTACTTCTATTGCAGGCTACTGAAGTGCCAATATTTTGCATTTCTGTAGGTATAATTGACATGCTGCGATTTCCAAATGTGTGGATGAGATTTGCTGCGTTTTTTTTCCGCAACATTTCCGCGATATGGGGCACCAGCCTAAAAGTTATAATTTATTGGGTCATCGCAATCAGTGATTTTTGAGTTTTTGGAATTGGTCCTTCTGTGATTAACATTACTGATGAAAGTAGCATTTGTCTAAGCTTTATTTACTGCCAGAGCAGCAAGGAGGAGGCGGGGGGCTGGTCCTGATCATCTGAGAAGCCGTCACCTGCTTCACACATCTATATGATTACAGCAGTGAGTAGAGGCAGCAGCTGCAACATTATGCAAGGTACAAACAGATTTTTATTTGTTTTATTTTTTAACTGTTCTAGCCTTTGCTCTGTCTCCATCGGACAGGCATTCTTCGTGATTAGATGGATGGTTTTATGGACACTGATGGGCAGGCAGCATGTTGGATGCATAGGGAAAGTGAAGTAGATGAGCGGCTTGTGCAAAAGATGTGAATGCTTTATCATCAGCATTATGCCAGAAAAACTGCATACGTTTATGAACAATGTACTGTATGCTGTTTTTTTTAAAAAAGCATGTGTAGGTTTTTCTGATAAAATCTCTTAGCAAAACTTTTGAGCAAAACCACACATGCGGTCACGGCCTTACTGGAAAATGTTATATCATGTAACCAGATTGTGTGATTGTGCTTTAGGCCTGGGCCCCACGTAGCATAAACGGCGCAATTTGGCCACAGCAGAAACGTTGCGGCAAAAAAACGCGGCATTTTACATTAACTACAAAATGGATGCAATTCTGGCTAATCCAATCCACACATTGCAGAAAATAATCCGCAGCAGAAATTCTGCGATTTCAAAAACTCGCGTTATTACAAATCGCAGCATATGAATTATACCTACAGAAATGCTGGTTGTTTCCGTACAGGTATAACTGAAGCAGAAAGTCCGCAGAAGAAAACTCTGTGGAATTTTTGAGAAAAGTGGTGTGGGAAAAACTGCGATGCATTTCCACCATGCTTTTTCCCGCAGCACTTTATGGCTGCGGCTTGCTACTTTGTGCCTTAGCCTTACAGACATTCTCAGTCAATATTTATACACATGCATATTCTTATAAATAAATTAAATATGTACAGTTGTGCTAAAAAGTTTACAAACCCCAGCTTTTTTGTTTTTTTGGGCCTTTTTTCAGAGAATATGAATGATAACACAAAAACTTTTTCTCCACACATGGTTAGTGGTTGGTTGCAGCCATTTATTATCAAACTTCTGTGTTTTCTCTTTTTAAATGATAATGACAACCAAAAACATCAAAATGACCCTGTTCAAAAGCTCACATACCCTGGTGATTTTGGCCTGATAACATGCCCAGAGACCAAACCACGGTCAGGTACACGAACCAAAATTTCGGCCACAACTGCCCGGAAAATTGTTCGGGATGCAAAGAAAATCCCACACATCAGCTGAAATACAGGACTCTCTGAAAACTATCAGTGTGGCTGTTTTAAGATGCACAATAAGGAGGCACTTGAAGAAAAATGGGCTGCATGGTCGAGTTGCCAGAAGAAAGCCATTACTGCGCAAATGCCACAAATAATCTCGCCTTCAATACGCCAAACAGCACAGAGACAAGCCTGAAAACTTCTGGAACAAGGTAATTTGGAGTAATGAGACAAAAATCAAACTTTTTTGCCACAACCATAAAGGTTACATTTGGAGAGGTGTCAACAAGGCCTATGATGAAAGGAACACCATTCCTACTGTAAAGCACGGAGGTGGATCACTGATGTGGGGATGTGTGAGCTTCAAAGGCACAGGAAACTTGGTCAAAATTGAAGGAAAGATGAATGCAGCACGTTATCAGCAAATACTGGAGGCAAATTTGCACTCATCAGCCAGGAAGCTGCGAATGGGACATACTTGGACGTTCCAACATGACAACGATTGAAAACACAAGGCCAAGTCGACCTGTCATTGGCTACAGCAGAAGAAAGTGAAGGTTCTGGAGTGGCCATCTCAGTCTCCTGACCTCAATATCATTGACCCACTCTGGGGAGATCTCAGTACATGCAAGACAGCCCAGGAATTTACAGGAACTGGAGACTTTTTGCCAAGAAGAATGGGCAGTTTTACCATCTGAGAAAATAAAGAGCCTCATCCACAACTACCACAAAAGACTTCAAGCTGTTATTGATGTTAGAGGTGGCAATACACGGTATTAAGAACTGGGTTTTGTGAACTTTTGAACAGGATCATTTTGATGTTTTTGGTTTTCATTATGATTTAAAAAGAGAAAACACAGAAGTTTGACAATAAATGGCTTCAACCAACCACTAACCATGAGTGGAGAAAAAGTTTTTGTGTTATCATTCATATTTTCTGAAAAAAGGCCAAAAAAACAAAAAATCTGCCGGGGTATGTAAACTTTTTAGCACAACTGTATATATACTACTAGGAGGTGCAGTGGGAAGTATTGCATGAGCCTGAAAATATGAGGAATGGTAAAAATGGTCCAAAGACATAAAAGCACTCAGTTATGTTTATTCATTCATATAACAAGCACGCTTCTAGTTAGTGTGCAGCCTGAGCTGTGAAAGAAATATCCAGTCAAAAATACATTTGTATCTACAAAATGCAGTGGAGTGATATATAAACTGGATGAGTCAGTCACTACTGCTGTACCAACCACTACTTTTCTAGGAAGGTTTTCAAATGGATTCTAAAATATAGCTGTGGGAATTCATATCCATTAAGCCAAAGAACATGAGCTTGGTTGGAAATTCAGCACCCAGAGGTCTTATTCTGTCAACTTTATGAATGAGTTGTTTTTTCTCCTACATGTTTTCCAGTGCAGGATGTACAGGTGACTAGGGCAAATATTAGATGAACAGAGTTGTAGAAAAAGCAGCATTTTATAGTGGTATCATATTTAAAGTTACCAAGCGCATCACAGGGTACCTGATTTTTTTTTTTTTTTGTCTTTTGGACTTTTGGAAAAGTCATAGACACAGACTGGAAATCTCTAATGCATTATATCGATTATAAGTAATGCATGCAGCCACGGCCCCCTACATTATCATCAAATGTTTAATTATATTTAAAAGGTTTGTCCAGTTTCAGTAAATAAATATTATTGTTTTTAGAATGCACATTTTCCAATATATTTTCTGTATCAATTCAATTCAGGCAGATTTTGAGGTGCCATTAATTTCTATGGGAGTCAGTAGCAAATTTTTTTCCTGTTTTTTTCAGCTAGAGGAAAACAGAAGCATCATGAGCTATCTTCAGGTCGGGGCCCCATGTAGCGTAAACACTGCAGTGCCATACAGTCCGTGCAAAGTGGATGGGATTCTGGCTAATCCCATCCACACATTGCAGAAAATAATCCGCAGCGGAAATGCAGCGATTTGAAAAACACTTGCATTTTTGCAAATTGCAGCATGTCAATTATACCTATGAAAACGCTTGCGGTTTCCCTATAGGTATAATGGAAACAGAAAGTCCGCAGAGGAAAACCATGTGGACTTTATGTGAAATGCGCTGCGGGATAAACTGCTATGCTTTTCCAATGTGGTTTTTCCCGCAGCGCTTTTTGGCTACGTGGGCAGGGGTGTAAATACAGGGGTAGCAGTGGTAGTGGCTGCCACAGGACCCGGGACATTAAGGGGCCTGGAGACCTGTGGCAGCCGCTTCTGCGAACTCCACAAACACTGCTATCAGTCAGACCCCTGAGTATAACGATTGGAGGCCCAGGGGAGGGGAGGGAACATAAAAAACAACATTACTTACCGCTCCTGCGCTCCGCAGGCTTCGGGCCCGTTTGGTGACATCCCAGATGTCAGCCGACGTCATTATGCATCGCAACGCTGGCCTGGCTCACGCGAGATCTGGTCCAACATTGAAGATGGCCGAAGTAGCTCACCGGAGTGCATCGGAGTCCAGAAGAGGTAAGTAGCATTGTTTTTTATGTTTGTATCCTCCCCTGGGTCTCCGATCATGATACTCTGGGGTCTTTTCAGACCCCAGAGTATAATAATTGTTCATGGGTGGTCCACTATGGGGCATAATACTGTGTGCAGGGGCCACTATGATGCATAATACTGTGTGCAGGGGCCACTATGCTGCATAATACCGTGTGCAGGGGCCACTATGCAGCATAATACTGTGTGCAGGGGCCACTATGGGGCATAATACTGTGTGCAGGGGCCACTATGGGACATAATACTGTGTGCAGGGGCCACTGTGGCACATAATAGTGTGTGCAGGAATGCGGTTTGTGCAGGGGGGGGTTGGAGGGGGCAGAGGTTCGGGGGGGGGGCCATGTCAAATGTTCGCCTTGGGGCCCAGCCATTACTAGTTACGCCACTATACGTGGGGCCTTAGCCTCAGCCGGATTCCGCCTTGCAAACCCCATAGAAATTAATGGGAGGCACAAAAAAACGTAATGCGGTTTTTGGACGTGGTTTTTTGAAGCAGATTTTCCAGGACCATCCCCAAAACAGTGTGCTGAAGGAAGAAATAAATGTGTCAAAAACCGAGGCAAAAAAACAGCGTCAGCGTCCAAATCCAAAAAACTTCCATGTGTGAATTCATCCTAAGAGCATGTCTGCTATGTTCCTGAGGAGCATATTGAGATACATTCTGAGATTATGATAAAAATAATCTTTATTCAAAACAAGTTCTGGACAATTGCTGTGTGATGACAAGAATACTTGTCATAGTATTCTTATCCATACCAACTACTAATTTACAACAGTGACTAAAGGCATTTATGATGTAGGGAGGAGAACAGGTTCATAGTGAATCCTATCAACAATGGTATGTATACTGATAATGATATACTATAATTATAATTTTACTCAAGCAGATTTTTCGTAACTGCATATTCATTGAAGCGGTTATTGCTTTCATGGGACATCTATATTTTATGTGGACACACTGGGGGGAGGACTGGCATAGATTTCAGATATACACATGTGGACAAAATTGTTGGTACCCCTGGTTTAATGAAAAACCCACAATGGTCACAGAAATAACTTGAATCTGACAAAAATAATAATATATAAAAATTCTATGAAAATGAACAAATGAAAGTCAGACATTGGTTTTCAACCATGCTTCAACAGAATTTTTTTAAAAAGAAAACTCATGAAACAGGCCTGGACAGAAATGATGGCACCCTTAACTTAATTTTTTGTTGCAAAACCTTTTGAGGCAATCACTGCAATCAAACGATTCCTGTAACTGTCAATGAGACTTCTGCACCTCTCAACAGGTATTTTGGCCCACTCCTCATGAGCAAACTATCCAGTTTCTCGGGCTTGAAGGGTGCCTTTTCCAGACGGCATGTTTCAGCTCCTTCCAAAGATACTCAATAAGATTTAGGTCAGGGCTCATACAAGGCCACTTCAGAATAGTCCAATGTTTTCCTCATAGCCATTCTTGGGTGTTTTTAGCTGTGTGTTTTGGGTCTCATCTGCACATAGGAAATTCTCCCAGAAGCTTTGTGGCTTGTCAACATGTAGTTTGGCAAATTACTTTTGTCAGATTCAAGTTATTTCTGTGACCATTGTGGGTTTTTCTTTTATTAAACGAGGGGTACCAACAATTTTGTCCACGTGTATACCTCATAACAGTTTTCTGGCATTTGTTATAATAAATCTGTCACGTCGTGGTGCCCCCACCCTGGTCTGTCCACTTTTCTACAAAGTGTCGATCCAGTCAGAAAATGCATCAAAAATGTGCCACTTTTGCGCCAGAAAACTGGTGTGCATATTTTAGTAAATTCTCCCCATTGTGTTTTCAAAGGTCCTTCATGCAGTTACGCTGTTTAAAGGCAAGGTCATTCATTCCCTTGGTAATCTCACTCTCTAACAACTTTGTACAGTAAAGTATTGGGCCCCCTTCAACTTTTCAACCTTTTGCCACATGTCAGGCTTCAAACATAAGGATATAAAATTTTAAATTTTTGGTGAAGAATCAACAACAAGTGGGACACAATCGTGAGGTGGAACGAAATTTATTGGATATTTTAAACTTTTGTAAAAAATAAAAAACTGAAAAGTGAGGCGTGCAAAATTATTCGGTCCCCTTATGTTAATACTTTGCAGCGCCACCTTTTGCTGCGATTAGAGCTGCAAGTCGCTTGGGGTATGTCTCTATCAGTTTTGCACATCGAGAGACTGAAATTCTTGCCCATTCTTCCTTGGAAAACAGCTCAAGCTCATTGAGGTTGGATGGAGAGCGTTTGTGAAGAGCAGTTTTCAGCTCTTTCCACAGAATCTCGATTGGATTCAGGTCTGGACTTTGACTTGGCCATTCTAACACCTGGATACGTTTATTTGTGAACCATTCCATTGTAGATTTTGCTTTATGTTTGGGATCATTGTCTTGTTGGAAGATAAATCTCCGTCCCAGTCTCAGGTTTTTGAAGACTCCAACAGGTTTTCTTCCAGAATGGTCATGTATTTGGCTCCATCCATCTTCCCATCAATTTTAACCATCTTTCCTGTCCCTGCTGAAGAAAAGCAGGCCCAAACCATGATGCTGCCACCACCATGTTTGACAGTGGGGATGGTGTGTTCAGGGTGATGAGCTGTGTTGCTTTTACGCCAAACATATCGTTTTGCATTGTGGCCAAAAAGTTCGATTTTGGTTTCATCTGACCAGAGCACCTTCTTCCACATGTTTGGTGTGTCTCCCAGGTGGCTTGTGGCAAACCTTAAACAAGACTTTTTATGGATATCTTTGAGAAATGGCTTTCTTCTTGCCACTCTTCCATAAAGGCCAGATTTGTGCAGTGTACGACTGATTGTTGTCCTATGGACAGACTCTCCCACCTCAGCTGTAGATCTCTGCAGTTCATCCAGAGTGATCATGGGCCTCTTGGCTGCATCTCTGATTAGTCTTCTCCTTGTTTGAGATGAAAGTTTAGAGGGACGGCAGGGTCTTGGTAGATTTGCAGTGATTTGATACTCCTTCCATTTCAATATGATCGCTTGCACAGTGCTCCTTGGGATGTTTAAAGTTTGGGAAATCTTTTTGTATCCAAATCCGGCTTTAAACTTCTCCACAACAGTATCACGGACCTGTCTGGTGTTTTCCTTGGTCTTCATGATGCTCTCTGCGCTTTAAACAGAACCCTGAGACTATCACAGTGCAGGTGCATTTGTACGGAGACTTGATTACACACAGGTGGATTATATTTATCATCATCAGTCATTTAGGACAACATTGGATCATTCAGAGATCCTCACTGAACTTCTGGAGTGAGTTTGCTGCACTGAAAGTAAAGGGGCCGAATAATATTGCACGCCCCACTGTGATGATTCTGCTTAAGTGTGGCTGTGGCTCAGGGATGTATTTTGGTCTCTGGGTAGCGTATTTCTCTGTAGTTCCATTTACTCATAAGGTGCGCAGCCATAATCCTAGGTGTATATTGGCAGTAGTGGCAACACTGGAACAATAGGGCTTTGTATCCATCACAGCAGGGCTCAATTGAATTCATATACAGCCTTGAGTGATCAAAGGAACATGCATTGTTCAAGCCTGGGCTGTTGATCAGATATGGCTGATAACATTGTATCAATTCACTTGGTCTCAGTTCTTTACAAAGGATCTGGACTTGATTGCATTAACTCATCAGACTTACTGTTGCCAGTGACCTCATTCTGGGGGGTGGCATAAAGGGTATAAAAGATGAGGTAAGAGGTCTGTGGGAGGAGATGATGCTATGGAGATTATGCTATGGAGTTGAGACAGACCATCACAGACTACAGGATATTACAGAGTTTGACTGAGATGCTACTATGAGCAGGCAGGTTGGAATGCTGCTGCTGACGATGATGAGCCTACAAGGGACTGAGAGATATTACAGAGAGACTAATGCTGAGATTCCTGTGAAAAGCATGCAGGCGGGATTATTCTTTTGATGCCACATGCTAGAAGTTAATGCTGAGAAGCCTCCACTGGTGATCTCACACATACCAGAGCATGTGTGAGTGTTGGACTACAGAACCACATCAAGGAGATGTGTGGTAACGTAACAATTTCACCTTTATCCCTTTTATTTTATTTGTACTGTATCTTATAGCTAGTAACTGTTAATGCTTGCATATATCTGCATATCTGTTCTGAACTGCATGTGTTAGATGTTAATACCGACCCATTTAGGGGTTAATAAATATATTAAATTTAGAAGGCTTGTCTTGTATTTATCTTGTGGACCCAACACTCACTGGCGGTGAGTGTGGTTTTTTATATGAAAGAAGACTCAGGGGTGGCCACAGCGGTGTTGGCGCACTGAGGATCTTTCACATTGGTGGTAGCAGTGGGATCTTAGGATAAACGGCGTGTGTTGGTGACCTTTATCACTCACATGCTGGGGATTGTAGTAATCCTATGAGACAAGCTCGGTATTAAAGCAAGCATTAAGATACAGTGAAAGTTTGATACAGTGCTGTTCCCCTCCCTTATTCTTTGTATTCTATCCTATCTTTTATTTGGCAATACCAGTGGATGGCTAGTGGGCTCAGAAGCAGAGCCCAGAACTGCAGAACCAGGCTTTTGGAGATCCTGAGCGTATGGCTGAAATGGAGGCAGCCACAGCCATGCAGAGAATTGAGCAGAGTCCTGATTTTGGGGCTCTGCCAGGAAGTGCGGCAAGCAGCCCGGTCCCAAGGATTACTTCACCAGGAGGGACCAGTAGCCCCAGCCTTGCTGGGGGAATGGCTTCATACTGGCAAACGGCCCTGCAGCACTTAAGCACCAGGGACCCTAACATATACCTGAAGGCGTTGTACTGTTTTCAGGAAGCTGTAGAACGAGAACGGCAGGCTGCTGAGCGACAGGCAGAGAAAGAGAGGAAGGCTGCTGAGCGACAGGCAGAGAGAGAGAGGAAGGCTGCTGAATGACAGGCTGCTGAGCAACAGGCCGAGAGGGAGTTTCAGCTTGAGCTCAAAAGGATGGAGCTCTCCCAGCAAGCGCAAACTCCAACAACCCTGCAGAGACCCTCAAGTTGGAAGGAGAAGCCAGGCCGGAGTTCACCACAGCCATCTGTCGTCAGGTCGGGTGAGACAAACTATGCCCCGGGTGGTCCCTCCCCTGTCCGAAGAACTCTGGGCACCCTAGTGACCTTCCCCAAACCCCAAGGGGAGGTGCGGCGGGGCCATGCCTGTAACCAGACAGGACATTTCAAGGAGGAGTGCCCCAACCACCCTGAGAACTTCCCTGCTTCCCAAGCCACAGCAGGTGGCCCATCTGCTTATCTGGACGGGGGGTGCAGGAAAAGGAATGCGGGATGTGGGAGTGATGTCTGAGTTGCCTGCCAATGTACCGTTGGGGACAGATTTGGGGCCTATGATGTGCCAATATGCAGAGGGTGCTGATAACTCTCCCTCTGAAATGTCTCCTTATACATTTTGTGAAAATGCTAATTTTATTGTACTTGTGGGAATACCTGCAGAGGGGGCTGGTAACCCTCCCTCTGAAATGTCTCCTTATACATTCTGTGAAAATGCTAATTCTAATGTATCTGGGATTAATGTAGGTGTAAAGGAGCTGAGTGAGGACTGGGCTGTAGACCCGCCCACATCTGTGGGGGCCTCACCCCCCCAGTCTGTGTCTCTATGCCTGCCAGTCCTCCCTCCAGCTCAGTGTGATAAGAATGCTGTTAATGATATTGTAAATGTCTGCCATGAAACTGTACCTATAAAGTGTTGTCAATGTAATTGCCAATGCTTGTTGTGAAAGTGTACAGGGTAGCTCTTCTGAGTCACTGGAGGCGACTTCTACTATTTCGCCCAGTGCATCCGATGAGCACCCAGCTGCTGACCATGTGCCAGGTGGTCGGGTAGGCTGTGGGGATCTCATGGCCGATCCAGGTGAGGGACGGACTGCTGGTAGTGCGGTGCTAGCCCGCAGCCAGAGTGCTACAAGGGTGGAGGGCGTTCCGACCCTTGAACCGTTGCCTACACCACCTGGAGTCGGTGCTGAGACCGCCATGACTAGCCTCGCCCCCTTGAGGAGTCCGGTGGGTATGAGACATGCACGTCTCTACTGTCCAGTTCTATTCCAGAAGTGCCCATGGCCCAAGTGCAGATGGCATGGGGTACTGGAGGTGTGATCCAAGAAGGGGGTATGTCCAATGTATTACCTGTCAATGTATTGTGTGGGGATGATTTGGGGAAGCATGATCTCAGTCATTTGCCCAAGGTATCACCATCATCCACCCAAGTACAGGAGGAACAGGATGTAGGTTTGGAAGCAAAGGGGGAGGTGCAGAATCCCCTAGAACTCTCCCAACTAGCGGCTAGTGTGGGGAAGACCCTGAGAGAGCAGGCCAAGGGTAGCCAGGAGAGCAGAGATTGCCGGGATGGAATCTCTGGAATGGTATCCCAAGGGCCTGAGGTCATGAGTGTAAAGCTACAGGGTGCCAGCACTCAGAAAGCGGACCCAGAACAGGCAGGAGGTAGCCAAGTGTACGTGGCTCAGAGCCTGGGCCTTAGAAGTGTCCCTAGTCAGACTAGAGAGACAGAAGGGGCCGGCACCTATGTAACATGCACCTCTCTTGTGTCTCACTCCAGCCAAGAGTTCAGAGATGCTGTCCAAGCTGACCCTAGTCTGGACATATTGAAGGCGCGTGGCGCTCAACCACCCTTAGAGTCTGACAAGGCCCAAGTTTGCTGGGACCCTGGGGGTTGTGAAGCTTTGGGGCCAGAGCCTGAGAAGCTGGAGGCGGAGATGCTCTCAGAAGAGGGGCGTAGGCCCCTACTTCCTACAAGCCCCATCTAAAGGGGGAGGTGTGATGATTCTGCTTAAGTGTGGCTGTGGCTCAGGGATGTATTTTGGTCTCTGGGTAGCGTATTTCTCTGTAGTTCCATTTACTCATAAGGTGCGCAGCCATAATCCTAGGTGTATATTGGCAGTAGTGGCAACACTGGAACAATAGGGCTTTGTATCCATCACAGCAGGGCTCAATTGAATTCATATACAGCCTTGAGTGATCAAGGAACATGCATTGTTCAAGCCTGGGCTGTTGATCAGATATGGCTGATAACATTGTATCAATTCACTTGGTCTCAGTTCTTTACAAAGGATCTGGACTTGATTTCATTAACTCATCAGACTTACTGTTGCCAGTGACCTCATTCTGGGGGGTGGCATAAAGGGTATAAAAGATGAGGTAAGAGGTCTGTGGGAGGAGATGATGCTATGGAGATTATGCTATGGAGTTGAGACAGACCATCACAGACTACAGGATATTACAGAGTTTGACTGAGATGCTACTATGAGCAGGCAGGTTGGAATGCTGCTGCTGACGATGATCAGCCTACAAGGGACTGAGAGATATTACAGAGAGACTAATGCTGAGATTCCTGTGAAAAGCATGCAGGCGGGATTATTCTATTGATGTCACATGCTAGGAGTTAATGCTGAGAAGCCTCCACTGGTGATCTCACACATACCAGAGCATGTGTGAGTGTTGGACTACAGAACCACATCAAGGAGATGTGTGGTAACGTAACAATTTCACCTTTATCCCTTTTATTTTATTTGTACTGTATCTTGTAGCTAGTAACTATTAATGCTTGCATATATCTGCATATCTGTTCTGAACTGCATGTGTTAGATGTTAATACCGACCCATTTAGGGATTAATAAATATATAAAATTTAGAAGGCTTGTCTTGTATTTATCTTGTGGACCCGACACTGGCGGTGAGTGTGGTTTTTTTATATGAAAGAAGACTCAGGGGTGGCCACAGCGGTGTTGGCGCACTGAGGATCTTTCACACCCACTTTTCAGTTTTTTATTTTTGTGCAAAAGTTAAAAATAATCAATAAATTTCGTTCCACTTCACAATTGTGTCCCACTTGTTGATTCTTCACCAAAAAATTAAAATTTTATATCCTTATGTTTGAAGCCTGAAATGTGGCAAAAGGTTGAAAAGTTCAAGGGGGCCGAATACTTTCGCAAGGCACTGTAATTAGTTAGGGGTCATCATAGAAGGTGGTGGTCTATTGTTCTACTGTTCATTATTATATCACTAGTCTATGTGTTATGTTATATGTTTGTATTACCCTACTGTTCAATTGTTTATAACTAATGTGTTCTACACTGAGCTGTGGAATAGCCATTCCCCGATGGGATCAATAAAGTATTCTATTCTGTAAATAATTGAGGCATAATTGAAAATTGTAGAAACAGCACTACAAGGTACTGTGGTTAGGTTTGCAAACAGTTTACTGCTGATAGACTTCCTTTGTTATTTTTTCCTGTGAAACGTAAATTATGAATTGTGTCTTCTGCAACTATAGCATATATTTGAATTGGGATTGCAAAAATCTATGTGTTTACTAAAACATGCCAATGTAGATGAATACAACTGTAGTTCCATTGAAAAAACACAGTGGCAGGGCCAGCTCCAGATTTGTGTGGGCCCTTGGGTGACAGAGCCTCAGTGGGTCCCTTTTGGAGCAATTCATGCGCAACACAGCAAAATTGGGTGTTTTTTTTTTTCTTTTTTTTTTTCTGAGGCAGACCTACTCCATATAAGTAGATAGAACTTATTCAGACATCTGAAACTAAAAAGGAATTTTAGGCGGCTATATGCCTTGGATTCCTCTTTATTTTCTGCCCCCCAGCTCACAGTGCAGAGTATCAGCATTCTGTTGAGGCTTTCCATCGCTGATTAGGCCCAAATGAATAAATCTAACCAGTGGTAAGTCTCAAGCCGCGGCCTCCGAATTAGCTGCAGAATCAAGATGCAAGATCGAGCAGGATGCTTTTTTTTTTTTTTTTTTTCAGCATCCTGCACTAATTGTTTTCAGTGGGAGGCAGAATGAGGGAAAAATCTGCTGCTGATTTGGGGGCAAAGTCTGCTGCAAAATCAGTGCCAGATTCCACCATCTGAACAGGGCCTGATTCCGTTAACAGTGCTAGTAGGGACCGCCCTGATTAAAAAAGGCCCCTTGGACTGTAGAGCCTCTGTCTGGGAGAGTAGGGGTTAAGGCACCTTTCCTCCCTCCCTCCTGATCAGGTCAGGTGACCTGGCTACAGAGGGTGATGGTTGGCTGTCAGGCATCCACTCCCAGCTTCAGACCTCCAGCGTGGATCCTCCTGGTGAGTCTTCATGGGTACAGGGCCATCGCTTTGCCCGACTTGCTTGCCCGCAGGCCTAGTGCTTCTTCTCCTTCCATATGGAGGTGTCGGGTCCCTCCGGCCCCACCCCAGTCATTCAGATGCCGGGCGCTTCGTTGCCCAGCTCTGCGCTTAGGCCCCGCCCACGGAACTGGAAGTACGGATGCGCGTGCTTGGTCTGCAAACAGGCAGCCTCATGTACATAGCACAATACCAGTAGCAGCCTCTCAGCCTCCCCACCTAGCTCCTGCAGCGCTTTTTTACCCCCTACCTATGGATTCTCATCAGAGTTCTTCTTCAGCAGCTGAGGGGCCACCTACCCCTACTCCATCCCATCAAGTGGTGGTTTCTCCATTAGCGCCTGTGGTTCTCCCCCCCTCACATGTGGTGACACAGGTCCCCAAAGCCCCCTCTTCTCAGGCCCCTACCCCCAGTACTTCTGAGCCTCAATATGTTGATGCTCTAGATTTTCAGCCTCCTACACTCCCCTCTGTTCTCATTGGCACTTCAGCACTTTCTCCCTCTAGAGCCCGGGGCGTGCATACCTCCAGAGGGTCCCGAGTCCGTGACTACTCAGGCTCATCTTCAGGGTGCTGCTGGGCGTTGATGACGCTGCTCCCGCCATTGTTCCAAATCATCCAGGAGAAGTCATCTTTCTGCTCGTTCAAGATCATCGCGGAGGCGATCTCTGTCTTCTTCCAAGTGCTCTGTCATTTCGGGCGGTCACAGCAGGTCGTTCAAGCGGTGTGGTTCCAGACATGGTTCTATTCGTTCAGCCAGAAGGTCACCTCTCAGAGGTTAGTTTGGGTAGGAACATGGGTCCCTTTTCGACCCCCCCCCCCCTCCCTCCTTCAGCAATCTGCCTATTTCCCATCTTGGGGTGGTACCAAAGAAGGAGTCTGGTAAGTTCCGTTAATGACTGCATCTCTCAGGAGGATGCATCGGTTTCATATCTTTTGATAGAGCCGTTGCCCTGCTTCGTGTGGCAGGAACAGGAGCCCTGCTGGCCAAGTCAGAGCCTTTTGCTTGTTGCCGGTTCACCCGGACTGCTACCACCTTCTTGGTTGCATGGTTGACGGTCTCTATTATTATGATACTTGTTTGCCCATGGGGTTTTCCTTGTCTTGTCATTTGTTTGAGTTGCTAAGTTCTTTTTTAGAATGGGTAGTACGTTATGAGACGGGTTCCAGTTCTATAGTTCATTATTTAGGTGATTTTTTGTTTGTCACTCCTGGGGATTTGGAACATCTAAGTTCGGGGTCCCACTGTTGAGAACACTGTCGGTCCTGTTCGCGTTCTGTCTTTTTTGGGACATGGAGTTTAGACTCACCCCCCCCCCCCGAAAAGTTGGATCATTTGCTTTCCCTGATAGTAAGGTTTTTGTTCAGTGGAAAAAGTGACTTTAAAACAGTTGCAATCCCTACTGGGTTTGCTTGTGTTCGCATGTCGGGATATGCCTATGGGGCGGGTTTTCTCTAGGAGATTGTCATTCCTCAGTTCATGTTTTGTCATTGCTGCGGCATCTGGTGTTACATTGCCTTGAGTTGAACATTTAGTTCAGGGCGAGGCATGTTCCAGGTGTAGACAACTGCACCGCTGAAGCTTTGTCACGTTTCCGTTGGCAGGAATTCCGGGATGGGAATTCGGCGGAGGAGGAGGGGCATCCATGCCCGCAATACCTATGGGATATGGTGATGTCCGCCTGATGCAACTGGTGAAGTCTTCGGTAACCCCGACCACGTGCAGTGCATATGGTAAGGCTTGGGGTGAGTGGAGTCAGTTGACGGATGATGGTTCTGATTTTCCAGAACTGAGTTTCGTCGGGAGGTGGCGTTTCGTTATCTAGTGTATCTAAGGGACTCTAGGTGTTCGGCCGTGGTTGCTCGTAGGCGCTTAGTGGGTGTAGATTTTCATTTTCAATTGAGGGGTTGGCCTGATGTAACAAAACATTTTGTCATTAAACAGGCCCTTAAGGGTTGTGCTCGGGAATATAAGATTAGAGACACTACATGTCCTATTTCTCATGCCCCACACCTCTTGGATGCGACATGGAGAGTTTGTTCCACGTGAATGGAGGCGGTTCTTTTTCGGGTCGGTTTTTGCTTGCCGTTTTTTGGGCCCTTTGGGTCGGTGAACTTATTTCCCTATCAGCATCTAAACCAGGTGGGCTGTTGGCAGATGATGTTGTCCTGTCCAATGATGCGGTTCGCCTCTGCATTCACCGGTCAAAAACGGACCCCCTTGGGTGGGGGACTTGGATTCAGCTTCATGCGGTTGACGGCCCCACTTGAACGGTCAATTCGGTTTGGGAATTTTTGGGTTTGCGGCACCTGGTTTGAAGTTTTTGTACCATGGTGATGGCATGCCTCTTACTTGTTTCCAGTTTGAAACGGTTTTGAAGCGATGTTTAGCCTCCGCAGGTGTGGATCCGACGGAGTTCAGAACCCACTCCTTTCGCAGCGACAGAAGCGCCTAGGGCAGGGTTGTCCAATGAAGTGGTGCAGCGTATTGGGAGGTGGAGGTTTTCATGTTTTGCTGGTTATGTTCGTCCTGAGTTACTGTGTTAATGTTGAATTTTCTTTCAGAGATTCGTCATCCCTGGGTGTGCTTCCATGGCACAGTTACATATTTTGGGCTGCTCAGCAGGCAGAGTCCATACCTGGCAGCAAGTCGTTGGGCTTTTGACACGTGGAGGTGGATTGGAGAGGTGTTCGTGGTCTAAAGTGGTCACAGGTACTCCTGGAATCCATGGAAGTGAGTAGGTCGGCTTCTTCACCGATCATCCTGGTCCTGCATGCGAGTGGTAATGATCTGCGTTTCATCCGAGTGGCAGAGCTCGTCACTTTAATGCGTGCTGACCTGGAGCGGATACGTGGTTTCTTCTCTGAAGTTACTCTTGTTTGGTCGGAAATTATTCCGTGTGTTACGTGGCAGGAAGCCAGGGTTGCTGACGCAGTAGACAGGATTTTTTTACGTCATTAGGTGGTGTGGTGATCCGCCATAGGCAGCTCGAAGGTGATAACAGGAGGCTTAGGATACCTGATGGAGTGCACTTAAATGATATTGGGCTTGATATTTTCCTTCGGGTCTCCAAGATGGAGTGGAGAAAGCATTGTTTTTGCTTGGTGGGGGGCGGAGTACCCTGTGAGGACACAGTATCCTCCGTGGCAGTTCGTGGAAGATGAGACTGGGGTGAAGGTGGACATGCCCACTGGGAGTCCAGTGGCTGGCACACCCCGTCATACTTTTTTTTTTTTTTTTTTTTTTCAATTCAAAAGTTTTATTGATTTTCGAACGTCAAAAAACAAACAAGCATAGACATGGAAAAGAAACAACAGAGACAATTGTATGTAAACAATACAAGTCAGAGAAATAGATCAAATAGGCAATGAAACCGAAGAAGAGTGGAAGAGTAAAAAGAGAGAGGAAGAAAAACAAGTAAGGAGCATAGAGAGGAAGAGAGAGGAAGAGAGAAATAAAGAGAAAAAAGAAGAACGAAAAGAACGAAAGGGAAAAGAAAGGGGGGAAAAAAAAATGGGTGGGGGGGAAGGAAGGTAGAGGGCCAGGAAAAGACCCTAGAACAATCTCGGGCCAGAGTCCCATCAGCATGGGGCAACCACCCCGGGGAGTACGGGGGGGGGGGAATAAATCATGAAGAAACAGGAAAACCAGCAGTATCGAGCAGGTGTCCCCAAAGCCGGCTCTAAGCCTGCAGGAGAGTTCAGAACCGAGAAGCGACAGGTATTCTCTAGAGCGCTGGAATTCCATCCAGTAGAACCAGGTTTTGTTAAAGACTTCAACTGTATCATGCAGGAAAGTGGTAAGGTTTTCCATGCGCATAATTTCATTTCAAAATCCAGAGGGAGAGAGGAGGAGGCTCCGTTCGCTTCCAAAACTGCGGTATGCAAGCTCTGGCCGCCAGAATCAAGAAGCAGAGTAAGGAACGCTTGTATGTTCGCACCGGAGACTCACAATGATGGAGGAACAGAGCTGGGCCTAGAGAATGAGATGTTTCAGTGACCTGAAGAATGATTACACCCCGTCATACTTTACCTGTTTGGTTAACGTCGTATGACGTATATGTTACAAGTTATGATGTATGTTACGTCATGGTTGTTCAAATTACGTTTTAAAGTAATTAATAAAAGCTGTGGCCGACCACCGTCCACCAATAAGTTTTAATATGAGTGTCCGAGTTTTCTTATTGAGGAGGGGGTGTTATGTTTACTTGGTGTGTGCTTGGTCTCTAAAGTCAATGAATGATTTTATCTGTATTAATGGAAGTGCTCTATGCAAAAACTGAGTGGCCCCCACAGAAACATACATACATACAGTACATATATAAATATATACACAGACAGGGTATAATAAATATTTGCAGGGACGTAACTATCAAAGACTGGGCCCCATAGCCCCCCACTGCATAGCGCCCCCTTTCCTGGCCCCTACACAGTATAATGCCCCAATTAAACACACTATAATGTCCCATAGTGGACTCTTCACACTGCATAATGTCCCATAGTGGCCTCTGCAGTATAATGTCCCATAGCAGCCCCTCTACATAGTATAATGTCCCATAGCGGTCCCTGCACAAGCTATAATGTCCTACAGTGGGCCCTTCACACAGTATTATGTCCCATACTGGCCCCTACGGTGGTCCTTGCAAATATTGCAAAAATTTTGGGTTCAGTTCCCAAAATTTTTGGGGTTCACGACCCACAAACTATTATTATACTAGGTTTTTTCAGACCCCTGACTATAATGATTGGAGGCCCAGGGGAGGTGAAAAAAAAAACAAAAAAAAAAACGTTACTTACCAAAAAAGAATGGTATATTACGTTTTTGTGTCAGATCAGTTTGCATCCATTTACGTCCTTTTTTTTCCATCCTTTAAATGGATGTAAAAATTGTGCTTGAATAGAGCCTTAGGATCCGTTTACATAGACATCAATGTTAAAAAAAAAAAAAAAAAAAAAAATGGATCAGTTTCAGTCAGACATAAATGGATGTTTTTTTTTTTTTGTTTTTTTTTTAACATTGATGTTTATGTAAACGGATAACCATCAATTTGCATCCATTTGCATCTTTTTTTTGCATCCGTTTTTTTGTATCCTTTAAACGAATGTAAAAAATGTGATCTGAATAGAGCCTAACTTTAGTACCTGAAAACAAAATTAGAACACAAAAAATGTAGTCAGGCAGCCTGGGCATCACAAACAAGCTGGAGCTGGGCCCATAGGACAGTATACACAAAACTAGCCAAGAAATACACAGAAATACAAAGAACAGCACTAGGAAGGGCTGGGAAGTCTAAACAGCTTCCTTTTATTTGCAGAGGGCATGTGATCACAAGGAAGGACAACAAATGTATTGTGACTGGTTTAAGAAGCAGAGGCACATGACCAGGAAGATGCTTGTGTGTGCACGCATGAAGGTGACAATAAATATGGCCAACAAATTGGTATAAAGTAGCAGAGCTGTGTAAAATTATTTTGTACAGTCTTAGCTTATTTATCTGTTAATGCCTGTACTCCATAGCTTGGAAATTCTGTCTAGCAGTGTAGACTATAAAGAAGATCATTAGAAGTAAGAGCGGTGGGTCTACCCTTATTCGTATGACGACTAGCTTTTGCCAACTAAATAAAAACAGTTCAATTGGATAAATCAAGGTTTTTAGGCCGAACATTTTATATTTCAGCAATATTTTGCACCTTATTTTAAAGCTAAAATCAAGAGTGACCGCAAAGAAGAGCTATATACAGTGGGGAAAAAAAAGTATTTAGTCAGCCACCAATTGTGCAAGTTCCCCCACTTAAAAAGATGAGAGAGGCCTGTAATTGACATCATAGGTAGACCTCAACTATGAGAGACAAAATGAGAAAACATATCTAGAAAATCACATTGTCTGATTTTTTAAGAATTTATTTGCAAATTTTGGTGGAAAATAAGTATTTGGTCACCTACAAACATGCAAGATTTCTGGCTCTCACAGACCTGTAACTTCTTCTTTAAGAGGCTCCTCTGTCCTCCACTCATTACCTGTAGTAATGGCACCTGATTGACATTGTTATCAGTATAAAAGACACCTATCCACAACCTCAAACGGTCACACTCCAAACTCCACTATGGTGAAGACCAAAGAGCTGTGGAAGGACACCAAAAACAAAATTGTAGACCTGCACCAGGCTGGGAAGACTGAATCTGCAATAGGCAAGCAGCTTGGTGTGAAGAAATCAACTGTGAGAGCAATAATTAGAAAATGGAAGACATACAAGACCACTGATAATCTCCCTCGATCAGGAGCTCCACGCAAGATCTCACCCCGTGGGGTCAAAATGATCACAAGAACGGTGAGCAAAAATCCCAGAACCACATGGGGGGACCTAATGAATGACCTGCAGAAAGCTGGGACTAACGTAACAAAGGCTACCGTCAGTAACACACTACGCCGCCAGGGACTTAGATCCTGCAGTGCCAGACGTGTCCCCCTGCTTAAGCCAGTACATACCCAGGCCCGTCTGAAGTTTGCTAGAGAGCATTTGGATGTTCCAGAAGAGTATTGGGAGAATGTCATATGGTCAGATGAAACCAAAGTAGAACTGTTTGGTAGAAACACAACTCGTCGTGTTTGGAGGAGAGTGAATGCTGAGTTGCATCCAAAGAACACCATACCTACTGTGAAGCATGGGGGTGGTAACATCATGATTTGGGGCTGTTTCTCTGCAAAGGGACCAGGACGACTGATCCATGTACATGAAAGAATGAATGGGGCCATGTATCGTGAGATTTTGAGTGCAAACCTCCTTCCATCAGCAAGGACATTGAAGATGAAATGTGGCTGGGTCTTTCAGGATGACAATGATCCCAAGCACACCGCCAGGGCAATGAAGGAGTGGCTTCATAAGAAGCATTTCAAGGTCCTGGAGTGGCCTAGCCAGTCACCAGATCTCAACCCCATAGAAAACCTTTGGAGGGAGTTGAAAGTCCGTGCTGCCCAGCGACAGTCCCAAAACATCACTGCTCTAGAGGAGATCTGCATGGAGGAATGGGCCAACATACCAGCAACAGTGTGTGCCCACCTTGTGAAGACTTACAGAAAACGTTTGACCTCTGTTATTGCCAACAAAGGAAATATAACAAAGATGAACTTTTGTTATTGACCAAATACTTATTTTCCACTATAATTTGCAAATAAATTCTTTAAAAATCAGACAATGTGATTTTCTGGATTTGTTTTCTCATTTTGTCTCTCATAGTTGAGGTCTACCTATGATGTCAATTACAGGCCTCTCTCATCTTTTTAAGTGGGAGAACTTGCACAATTGGTGGTTGACTAAATACTTTTTTCCCCCGCTGTAAATCCTCCCCATTATATTTCCCAACTGTTTAGGATCTAGTCCTGATTTTGGCTGAAAAATTCTGGCCTAATGTGCAATGTGTGAATAAGGCTTTTGGGTATACTTATATTGCATACTTTACTGGATGCAACCACTGAGCTTATTATACAGAGAAATCAAGTTCTGAAATCCAGGTGCTGTTTTTGTGAATTATTTTTTAGTACCACTTTCAGTGGCATAAGCATCTGCAAAATACGTATCAAATTCATTTCAAAGAGCAGCAGGCACTTCATTTTGCTTTTATTTAGCCGAGTTTTTCAGCTACCAGAAAAAAGAAGTTTCCTGCCCAATTGTCAGGCAGTTTTCGCCTAAACCTCTTATTGTGGTGAATGGGAGTAGGTTATCTTTCTGCTGATGGCAAGAAGATTTCTGCAACGGGTTTTGCATGACTGGACTTGCCACAAAAATCTACCATGCTAACATAGACAAAGGCCCCATGTAGCGGCCTCAGCAAAAAAGCGCTGCAGGAAAAACTGCGGCGGATACACGGAAACATCTTTATACTTTCACAAAACATAAGTTAATAAAACCTCTCCGTTCTCTCCTATACTGCTGACTCTGCTATCTGTAATATAAAGTTGGTGCTATAAAATAAAATGGAAATGCCCCTGCTGCTTGAGGAGTGAAATAATACGTTTCATTGATTTAAAATGAATTGTTTATGATGATCAGAGCTTTCTTTTCTTGCCATTCTCCTGAGTAAAGTAGGTGTTAAAACTGATTTACAACTCTCTATACGCGGTTTCCTTTCTGTTTGTGGGAAGCAGTGTAAAATTAATGAAGCTTACTGCTAATTATTTCATGTAGAATTAAAAAAAATGAGGCCTGGAATAGAAGAGCTTTGAACTCTTCCTAATAATGAGAAGCAGATTGCTTTGCTGTTAATGACAAAACTCTACAGAAGAAGAATTCTCTTTGTGTCCTTCATTTGCCAATTTGTAATTGCAACACTGTAGTCCCAGACCATGGGAGGAAACTGGCAGGCTAAATTAGTGAGTAATAACAAGGGAGACTGTGAGAAGGATGCCAGCCAACACAAGCTGGCTGCTCTCCGCGCTGTATACCAAGATATTCCAGATTTTAATTATAGCGTAGTGTAGGGAGGCAAAATCGCTCCTCTAAAATAAACAAACCCATATAGTTTGTGGAAAGTGACCAGGATTTTAAAAAGGACATTTTAAGTTAAATATATACAGCATATGTAATTTTATTTTTGAGGCAGATTACATACCATTATATCATTGACAATATGTTTTGGGGACAGCTTACTGTCTCCTCTCTCTTCTCCTACAGAGCATGCTCAAAGCACTCCCCCCATAGTTCATGTTTTTATGTTCAGGCAAAAGTCAGCTCTCACACACACAAAGTGGGGTTTTACCTTCCCTCAGCTGTCATGCTGAACTGGTCCATAATGGTCACTACTTTTTCCCAAAGAATCATCTAGGTTTTTTTTTTTGCTTCCTCCACTTGCTGCCATTCAAGTTCATTGACCATGTCCACCCATACATCTGCTTGTTAAGAAATCCACAGACCCCCATTAGACAGACAGAGCTGAAAGCCAGAGTGAAGCTAATGCCCCACGTAGCGAGCCGCAGCCAAAAAGCGATGTGGGAAAAAAACGTGGCGGAAACGCCTTGCAGGTTTTCCCACAGCGCTTTTCACAGAAAGTCCACAGAGTTTTTCGCTGCAGAATTTTTTTTTCTGCAATGTGTGGATAAGATTAACCAGAATCGCATGCACTTGACAGATAGTGTAAAACGATGCGGTGTTTACGCTACGTCGGGCCCCAACCTGAAACAAACCACCAAATGATGAAAATAATTTTATATCAATATTCCATAAATTTAATTTCTCCAGGAGTTGGTGCCTTGGTTACCAGAGGGTTCCAACAAATGAAGCAAAGCATAGCTGCACCTTTGATTTCCTTCCCTAAGGCATATACTGTATGTTATAAAATGGCTACTGGGGATTATTGTAATACAAAATGATATACTAAAATATTTAAATTATAAATCTCTTTGTGCATCTGTTCCATTTTGCTTCGAGACACTCTGTGGGATGCCAGGAACCTCCTGCTCTTCAAGCATGAGTCGTTGTCTGAAAACGACTGTGTAAGATTGTTCTTGAGTAAGATGTATTTTCTGTATCAGTTAGAATGTAGAAGGTCAGGGTCTGATGCAGAGGGAGTTTGGAAAGCCAAAAAGTGGAAACACTTAGTAGCAATGTAAGGTATCATTTTATAGTTTCATTTCTTGTACATCTTTGGATGTTTATTTTGCCTGTTTAGAATTTCAATGTAACATGTATGTACATTTTGGATCTTCAATGTGAAATGTATGTAAATTTTATTTATGATTTTCATTAATAAACTATTTTTGTAAAAAAAAAAAAAAAAATCTCTGCATTACTCTGTGATAATACTACTGTTCTCCTACTTGGCTGAGTGTCTTTTTGGTTTACTCTGACACCTGTAGCAATTGCAATCTCTACACTACCTTGCAGGCTGCAGTGAATAGTCTCAGTAAGGGTGTGTCCACACAGAGCGTTCACACAGTGAATTTTCTAGAGAAGGTTTGTGACTAGAAAATCTGATGTGTTGTAGAGACACAGCAAAGTTAAATCTCATCCACACACTGTACAAAAATCCTACACTGTAAATTGACCAGCAGTGCAAATCAGCAGTGCACTCACTCTGTATGGATATACCATAAGTGAGCAGGCTAAGTGTGAGTAACCCCTTGGCAGAATTGCTGCATGGAAATGCATTAGACTGGTAAATTCATATATATGTAGAGGTGTTGCACAGTAAAAACACTAATAACTGTAGGCTCAGTTTTTTTTATATGGGTTAGGTAGCATTTATGCGTTACTCCATACGGGAAAACATTTTAAAATTGAAAAGCGAAATAATACTACTGTCCTGTTTCATGGTCTAAGCCTAACTCACAATAAAGGCAAAGACCATGAAATACATTGAACAGTTAAATCAATGAATCATGGTTAGCAGCAGACCCGAGGTACAAGTGTTACATATAGTTAGTTATTACAACTCACCTTCCAATGTTGTCTTTTAATAGCTAAACAGCTTCCTAATCTTTGTCAATCATTCATAATATAAAAATAGGTTTTGAGGTATTTACTCCTTTTCATCCTTTAGGCTAAGGCCCCATGTGGCATCCTGCAGCAAAAAAGTGCTGCGGGAAAAACCGCGGCACCAACGCCACTGTGTTTACTCCACGTGGGGCCCCGTCCTTACTCCTATACCTCCACATGATATTTTAAAATTTAAAAAAATTCCCTTCCTTCACGCTGAATATAGTGCCTACACACAGTAGAGAAGTGTTTTTGATTCTCATTTTAGATACCCGTGTCCCAAAAGGAACTGAAGTGTACAGTTCAAAATGCGTCAGAAGGGTTCTGCTGTTTAGGAGGATGGCATAGTACAGTATGTCTTTCTAGTGTTGTGCACTATTATCGTTTTTAATTTTTTTAAAGATTTTTCTATATCCATTCTGAATTGACTCTGTTGGTAAGTTGCTGAGACACCCAACAGAGTGAAGCCTAATGAATACTTTTTTGTTGGTAGTGTGTCATGTGGCTTTTTGCCTCAATACTGGGCTTTCAATATAATAATCAGTCTGTGAAGTTACATGAAAAACATCAGTGTATATTGTTAGAAACAAAGCTAAAGGTTCTACAAGCAATTCATCCTATAAAAACTTTACAGCAAAAAGCACAGTTCCTAATTTAGGAAAAATACCTGTTTTTGCAAAGTCTAACAGACTCTATGCACCTCAGATGACAATAGCTGCATCTTATGCAATATTGATTTCTACTTCAGGCTAGAAAATTCCTGATCTTAACATAATTTCTAATATTTCCATTTACTATAAAATTCCCAGAATATCAGGTATATAATTGAAGACCATCAGGAAGAATTTACTAAACCATCGACGCTAGTTTTCTAGCATAGATGGATGTTAGACTAAAGGCCCACGTTGTGGAAACACATTTTTTTTTGTTGCAGATTTTGCTGCGTTTTTTTTAGCCAAAGCCAAGAATGGCTACAAGAGGAATGGTAAATATATCTGTATATATATCTGCTTTTGCCTCAAAAAACTGCAAAATCTGCAACAAAAAAAGATCCACTTCCGCTACGTGGGGCCTTAGCCTCAATGTGGCGCATCTTTGGAGCATATCCCTTTATTGCGCCAAAGATCCGCCACATTGTTTGTTCTATGCCTTGCTCACCATTTTTTGTGAAAGTGGGTAGAGAGCATAAATCTGGTGTGAGTTATACATGAAATCTACACAGGTTGCTGACTGACACAGACTTCAGTTCTGGCATACAGGGAGTGCACTTGATTTATTAAGAAGGTGGAGCCTCTTAATAAATCAGACTTGTCTTGAAACAGTTGGGAACTTTACTAAGACTGGCATAGGAAATTCCCCCATTATTTCTAGTTCAGGTTTTACCAATTTTAAATGAAAAATATATAGTCAACCAATGTAAAAGACCTCCATAGCTTCACCTTGTCAAAGTTGTTTGGAATTCTACTATCCGAAATCAAGGTTTGCCACAGGACAGACCCATATTTGTATATGTTTTCATTTTGTGTGTGTATTTAGAAGACCGATAACTCTGCTGTTTATTCAGAGCTGTTGCTCTGCAAGCTGTCCTAAAACACACCCTATATACATACCATATTAATTACCTCTACACTAACAGGTCAAACATGAGTTAGATTAGCAATCATTCCATATTGTCCTATTGTTTCACAAACTCATAATCCTCTAAGATATCGGCATTGACTAACCAGACAGGGTGGAACACTGGTTTTAATGTTATCAGTAATACTTATTAGTTGAAAGAGATGGGCCCAATTTATCAAAACTGTCTAATTTATCAAAACTGCATACTTATAGAATGGGGAGTAATACCTGTTGACCAAACAACAGCTCTATAAATACTAAAATGTGCAAACAACTTTAGTCTTAACTTTCAGTGATAGAGAAACCAAAATATTCAGGACTTTCTACAATACAATCTGAGGGTCTAGAGGTCAAGAGATCGGATGTGGCTCCATCTAGCTGCAGCCATTGGTGTCCACAGCTCTCCCTGGCTGCTTGCTCTGAACTCCAGCACCTGCCTGCAGGGTGCGCAGGCCTGTCATACTGTAAACCTTGTAGTCTGCTCCCAGGCAATCTCCTGCATGTGGGAGCTATTTAAGAATACAATGCTACCTGAGCAAAAACTTCCTAGCTTGGTAGCACACTGCAATGGTGTTTCTCTGTACTCTACCCTTTTACCTCCTACATGACCTCAGATCAGTTTCTCATACCTGGTCCTGACCCCCTCCTGATTACCATATTGACTCTCTGCCTCCTGACCTGACCTTTTGCTTGGATTATCATGACAAATGATTTCTGCCCACCCGAACTTTAGTCCATACCTTACCTACTCTCTTGCCTGATCCCTCAGGGCTATGCTCTGATGTCTCTCAACCCATCTAGGTCAGCTGTCACCTACACCATGACTACTCCGAGAGGTAGCGGACCTGGTGGTTCCCTGCAGTGAAGACCCAGATCCCTTTACTCTGCAAAACATAGTCAGGATTTGTAAATTTATTTGCAGCTGCAGCTGCTCCCAATCCCAACTGTGACTGGTTAGCACATTTGCCTTTAAGCGCTGGAGACCAAGGACACGTCTGCAAGGAGTTTGTATGTTCTCCTGCTGTTCGCATGGATTTCCTCCCACACTCCAAAGACCTACTCAATTTACATTCTGAACCCTATATGGGACAGTGACTGACAATGTCTGTAAAGTGTTGTATATGTTGGCACTATACAATAATATTTCTGGAAATAATACAAGTAGAACTGGGATATTGGTGTCATATGAAAATTGAGTTGAGAATTTCATCACGGTGATTGACAATTTAGGTACAATTTAATCTGCTTAAAGTTATTTAAATGTGTATCCAGCTTTCAACCCATGACATGAACCCTATATTGAGAACCATATCCAGTGCAATATATGAGATATAAAGCAGAAATACTCCCACAAAGGTGAGTAATATTGTTAAATTTCTGCAGAAACATTATCATGTCCATGTCAGTTCTGTGAGAAGAAAGATCATCCTTTGAAGTGATTTTAGTTCAAGAACAATATTAAAAGTCAGGTAGAAAACAGGAACCAAATCACTTCTGTGAAGCCGGTAGAACAAGTCTGCTAGCTGTATTAGCACATGTGATTTTTACCATGCCATGTGAGGGTTGTGTGAATGTGCAGTGCTACTAGTACTGAAGATTTATTGGATATATGTCATTTCTATTTGGTATTGTAAAGCACCTCTATTAAAGTAACTGTGATATATAGAAAGCATTAACTAAATGCTGAATACATAATGTTTGCTGACCTACTTATACGTTAAAATGAACGAGTCCCTCATTTATGAAAAATTTATTCTGTCTTCACATTGAGAGCGTATGATTGCTGTTCCCAACACAATTAAAACTTAACTCTTCACCCTCAAATGGCAACAAGTACACAGATAGAGAGAACCTCAGATACCTATGATTTATAATAAAATTATAATTAGTGTAAATTAACTAATTTCCTCGCTTATTCACACATTAGAGAACCTAAGAAACATACATTTTTAAGGTATTCAAGTTATTGTATGGTTGCATAAATAAAAGTGCTTATTGTCTGTTCATTTTATGCTCCATATCCTTAAAGGGGTATTCCCATGATCATAATCATATCTATATTTGTAGATAATTAAAAGTTAAACATTTTTGCAAATATAAGTAGTTAAAAATTCTGCAGAGTTTTAAAGATTTCCTCTAACTATCTTAGTGGTGACAGTCTGTTGTCTTGATCGGTTGCCAATGGATACGACCACAAATGCAGAAACTTTATATGGTCTGGGACTCGTGAAAAACCCAGCCTTTATGTCCTTATTGTAGCTGGGTTATCAGGCAGGGACACTACATGTACCAGACGATATCCCGGCCACGATAAGGAAACCATTGCTGATTTTCTGACCTTAGAAAGATCCTGCATTCATGGTAGTATCCATTGGCAACCGATCAAGACAACAAGACTGTGACCACAAGATATTTAGAGAAAATCTTTAAAACTCTGCAAAATGTTTAATTACTTACAGTCATATGAAAAAGTTTGGGCACCCCTATTAATCTTAATCATTTTTAGTTCTAAATATTTGGGTGTTTGCAACAACCATTTCAATTTGATATATCTAATAACTGATGGACACAGTAATATTTCAGGATTGAAATGAGGTTTATTGTACTAACAGAAAATGTGCAATATGCATTAAACCAAAATTTGACCGGTGCAAAAATTTGGGTACCCTTATCATTTTATTGATTTGAATACTCCTAACTACTTTTTACTGACTTACTGAAGCACAAAATTGGTTTTGTAACCTCACTGAGCTTTGAACTTCATAGCCAGGTGTATCCAATCATGAGAAAAGGTATTTAAGGTGGCCAATTGCAAGTTGTTCTCCTATTTGAATCTCCTCTGAAGAGTGGCATCATGGGCTCCTCAAAACAACTCTCAAATGATCTGAAAACAAAGATTGTTCAACATAGTTGTTCAGGGGAAGGATACAAAAAGTTGTCTCAGAGATTTAACCTGTCAGTTTCCACTGTGAGGAACATAGTAAGGAAATGGAAGACCACAGGGACAGTTCTTGTTAAGCCCAGAAGTGGCAGGCCAAGAAAAATATCAGAAAGGCAGAGAAGAAGAATGGTGAGAACAGTCAAGGACAATCCACAGACCACCTCCAAAGAGCTGCAGCATCATCTTGCTGCAGATGGTGTCACTGTGCATCGGTCAACAATACAGCACACTTTGCACAAGGAGAAGCTGTATGGGAGAGTGATGCGAAAGAAGCCTTTTCTGAAAGCACGCCACAAACAGAGTCGCCTGAGGTATGCAAAAGCACATTTGGACAAGCCAGCTTCATTTTGGAAGAAGGTCCTGTGGACTGATGAAACAAAGATTGAGTTGTTTGGTCATACAAAAAGGCGTTATGCATGGCGTCAAAAAAACACAGCATTCCAAGAAAAACACTTGCTACCCACTGTAAAATTTGGTGGAGGTTCCATCATGCTTTGGGGCTGTATAGCCAATGCCGGCACCGGGAATCTTGTTAAAGTTGAGGGTCGCATGGATTCAACTCAGTATCAGCAGATTCTTGAGAATAATGTACAAGAATCAGTGAGGAATTTGAAGTTACGCCGGGGATGGATATTTCAGCAAGACAATGATCCAAAACACAGCTCCAAATCTACTCAGGCATTCATGCAGAGGAACAATTACAATGTTCTGGAATGGCCATCCCAGTCCCCAGACCTGAATATCATTGAACATCTGTGGGATAATTTGAAGCGGGCTGTCCATGCTCGGCGACCATCAAACTTAACTGAACTGGAATTGTTTTGTAAAGAGGAATGGTCAAAAATACCTTCATCCAGGATCCAGGAACTGATTAAAAGCTACAGGAAGCGACTAGAGGCTGTTATTTTTGCAAAAGGAGGATCTACTAAATATTAATGTCACTTTTCTGTTGAGGTGCCCATACTTTTGCACCGGTCAAATTTTGGTTTAATGCATATTGCACATTTTCTGTTAGTACAATAAACCTCATTTCAATCCTGAAAAATTACTGTGTCCATCAGATATTAGATATATCAAATTGAAATGGCTGTTGCAAACACCCAAATATTTAGAACTAAAAATGATTAAGATTAATAGGGGTGCCCAAACTTTTTCATATGACTGTATACTTGCAAAAATGTTTAACTTTTAATTATCTACAAATTTTAAAATGGTTATGTACGTGGGAATACCCCTTTAAAGTGTACCTCTAGTTATAAACAACTATTCATAAATGAATAGTGTATTTGAATATAAGAAACTTTGTAATATATCTTATTAATGATATCTGTTTCTTTCGCCACTTTTTAAGCTGTTCTCCTACTCTGTATCTTCAAGTTGACTGCTTGTTTATACAGTGCCTTGCAAAAGTATTCGGCCCCCTTGAACTTTTCAACCTTTTGCCACATTTTAGGCTTCAAACATAAGGATATAAAATTTTAATTTTTTGGTGAAGAATCAACAACAAGTGGGACACAATCGTGAAGTGGAACGAAATTTATTGGATATTTTAAACTTTTGTAAAAAACAAAAAACTGAAAAGAGGGGCGTGCCAAATTATTCGGCCCCCTTAAGTTAATACTTTGTAGCGCCACCTTTAGCTGCGATTAAAGCTGCAAGTCACTTGGGGTATGTCTCTATCAGTTTTGCACATCGAGAGACTGAAATTCTTGCCCATTCTTCCTTGGAAAACAGCTCGAGCTCAGTGAGGTTGGATGGACAGCATTTGTGAACAGCAGTTTTCAGCTCTTTCCACAGAGTCTCGATTGGATTCAGGTCTGGACTTTGACTTGGCCATTCTAACACCTGGATACGTTTATTTGTGAACCATTCCATTGTAGATTTTGCTTTATGTTTGGGATCATTGTCTTGTTGGAAGATAAATTTCCGTCCCAGTCTCAGGTCTTTTGCAGACTCCAACAGGTTTTCTTCCAGAATGGTCATGTATTTGGCTCCATCCATCTTCCCATCAATTTTAACCATCTTCCCTGTTCCTGCTGAAGAATAGCAGGCCCAAACCATGATGCTGCCACCACCATGTTTGACAGTGGGGATGGTGTGTTCAGGGTGATGAGCTGTGTTGCTTTTACGCCAAACATATCGTTTTGCATTGTGGCCAAAAAGTTTGATTTTGGTTTCATCTGACCAGAGCACCTTCTTCCACATGTTTGGTGTGTCTCCCAGGTGGCTTGTGGCAAACTTTAAACGAGACTTTTTATGGATATCTTTGAGAAATGGCTTTCTTCTTGCCACTCTTCCATAAAGGCCAGATTTGTCCAGTGTACGACTGATTGTTGTCCTATGGACAGACTCTCCCACCTCAGCTGTAGATCTCTGCAGTTCATCCAGAGTGATTATGGGCCTCTTGGCTGCATCTCTGATCAGTCTTCTCCTTGTTTGAGATGAAAGTTTAGAGGGACGGCCGGGTCTTGGTAGATTTGCAGTGGTCTGATACTCCTTCCATTTCAATATGATCGCTTGCACAGTGCTCCTTGGGATGTTTAAAGTTTGTGAAATCTTTTTTTATCCAAATCTGGCTTTAAACTTCTCTACAACAGTATCACGGACCTGCCTGGTGTATTCCTTGGTCTTCATGATGTTCTCTGCGCTTTAAACAGAACCCTGAGACTATCACAGAGCAGGTGCATTTATACGGAGACTTGATTACACACAGGTGGATTATATTTATCATCATCAGTCATTTAGGACAACATTGGATCATTCAGAGATCCTCACTGAACTTCTGGAGTGAGTTTGCTGCACTGAAAGTAAAGGGGCCGAATAATATTGCACGCCCCACTTTTCAGGTTTTTATTTTTTACAAAAGTTTAAAATAACCAATAAATTTCGTTCCACTTCACAATTGTGTCCCACTTGTTGATTCTTCACCAAAAAATTAAAATTTTATATCTTTATGTTTGAAGCCTGAAATGTGGCAAAAGGTTGAAAAGTTCAAGAGGGCCGAATACGTTCGCAAGGCACTGTATTATATTTTCCATATTCAGCCTCACAAACAGAGCTCTATAAGCAGGGAGGGGTTGAGTAGGATTCTGCTGCCATTTAGTTAATTGATTTTATTGCCTCATTCTGTGCACTCATACCCCCTTATTTGCAAACCAAGCAGTGTTAAAAGAGCACAGAATAGCAGATTTATTTCAGTTTCTTTTCTATACTCCTCCCTTTTTCATAGATTAATATGTAGAAAGCAATTCTGCCTGAAATTGGAGAAGAAAACATATTTCTTAGATAATATATATTATAAACTTTTATGCATTAGCCTGAACTATTCATTTATGAAAAGTTGTTTATAACTGGAGGTATGCTTTAAATGTGTATTCTCATAAACACTATTTATCACCTATACACAGAATAGGTTATAAATGTATGATCGCTGGGACCTCCACTGATAACTGAGTTCCCCCTATAAATGCAGTGGTAAAGCACATGCATGACCCCTGCTCTATTTATTTCTATGATGCTGTCAGTCCCAGAGCCATGCTCATGCACACACACTACCATTTTATTTTATCCTGGGTCCCCGTTGAGCTCTACTGCATGGTACAAACAGGAAATACCATGGAATGTCTGCTCAGCCAATAACTGGCATGGATGGGTCACTGTGTGTTATGAGGGACCAGGAACAGAGAGAAACTACTGGGGAAAAGTGGATTAACTTTAGTATATTTTTTATGCCACTCTGAGCCTTTAAAGATAATTTTCTGGACAACCCCTTCAACAGTAAGGATCTCTATGCTGCAATAATTAAACGTGTGTATAAAATATATGGAATAAGGTAGGATGACCCAACTGCTGACATGCACATCTACAAAACAACAGAAATGATACACAAATTAGTATAGTGCAACTTCTCCAGGTTTGTATATACTTATACAGTGGCTTGCAGAAGTATTCATACCCCTTGAACTTTTTCACATTTTGTCACCTTACAACCACAAACTTGTGAAGTAGAAGGAAAATGATACATGGTTTTCAAAATTTTAATCAAATAAAAATCTGAAAACTGTGACGTGCAAAAGTATTCATCTCCCCTATATCAATACTTTATAGAGCCACCTTTCGCTGCAATTACAGCTGCAAGTCTTTTGGGTTATGTCTCTACCAGCTTTGCGCATCTAGAGACTGAGATTTTTGCCCATTCTTCTTTGCAAAATAGCTCAAGCTCAGCCAGATTGGATGGAGAGCGTCTGTGAACAGCAATTTTCATGTCTTGTTATATATATATCCCACATGGTTTTTTGTTTTTCTGGATGCACGTTTCTATGCAGTGAAAAAAAGTTATACCAATGTATACCTGCCTGGCATATGCCAAAATCACATCAGCATCTATAGGGTCTATATGGATTTATGGACTTGTTTAGCAAATGCATCAGGAGTATCTCCTGGCACACACGCTGGTCGTGGTTTGAACACACCCTAAGGCTAAGGCCCCACGTTGCAGAAACGCAGCTTTTTTTGTTGCAGATTTTCTTGCGGTTTTTTGAGCCAAAGCCAGGAGTGGATTGAGCAGAAGTTAGAAGTCTAAGTACTTCTTATATATTTCCCACTCCTTTTGTAGCCATTCTTGGCTTTGGCTAAAAAAAACGCAACAAAATCTGCAACAGAAAAAGCTGCATTTCCGCAACGTGGGGCCTTAGCCTAAAACCATTTAATAATTATCTACTAAAATATTACCTATCTAACTTCCAAAAGCAGTCATTCATTGCCCTGTGTTTCCTGCTGCCAAACTCTGAAGTAGGTTAAATCAAACACATTCAAGCATAATAAATATGTATGGTCCATCATATAAAAAATATATGTAGTACTAAAAATAGCGCAGACATTTACTGCAATGCTACATAGTAACAACTGCAAATGTATTATAAACCTGTGGTGTATATGAATAGCTTGGAATACTGACCTATGAGACAGGGATGCCCCTTTCTCCCTTGATTTTTATACTCACCATTGAGCCATTGGCGCAGACCCTGAGGCAAAGCGACAGAGTTCAAGGAGTGAAAATCTTGGATTCATCTCATCTCATCTCCCTTTACGCGGATGATATCATACTGTCCCTGACTCACCCAGAATCCTCTCTGTCAGCTGCTATCGGAATTCTCAAAGAATATGGAGCCCTCTCCTTTTATAAAATTAATGAGTCTAAAACGCAAATTCTCCCGTTGGGAGTCCCCAAGCCACTTCTGGAACGGCTTAAGGAGGAATTTCCTTATGATTGGAGGTCGACAGACTTGGATTACCTGGGAATAAAGATCACTCCCTCTATTACACAAGTGGCCAAAGCCAATTACATGTATCGACTGATAGATCTAGAGAGAGAGTTCCAATCTTACTCAAAACATACCCTGTCATGGCTAGGCAGGATATCTGCCTTTCAAATGATGCTGCTTCCAAAAATCTTATACCTATTCAGAACTATTCCTGTAGCTCCCCCTCTTATATTCCTCCAGAAAACTAACGCTATGCTCAACAAGCTTATCTGGAATTCCAAGAAACCAAGACTCCCATCTTCTATTATGCACAGGAAACGGGGAGTAGGAGGTTTGGGAGTACCAAACATCTATGATTACTATATGGCCTCACACCTTTCTACTCTAAAGGACTGGTGGCACAACAACGCTCACAAATCCTGGTTACGTATCGAGTCTTATATGACTCCACAACATAACCTCCAATCTTGGCTTCTCTACTCCCTCTGGACTGAGGTGGTACCTTCACTTACATCTCCAATTCTAAAACACCTTATAGACAGCTGGCGACATATCCACCACTCTATAGGAAAGAAACAGTCACTAAACGTTAAGAGGGCCCCGATTGAATTCTTGGAGTTAGCAATTCTAGATCTCAATTTATCCATCTGGAAATCGTCGGGTATCACCTCTATCTCACAGATGTGGAGTGAAGAATCGTTGATCCCATTCCAGTCTCTGCAATCCACCTTTTCCCTACCCTCCACTTGCTTCTTTACATACCTGAGAATTAAGCACTTCCTAACCTCCAACCACAACAAACAAATTCTGTATAACAAATCTCTGTTGGACCTCCTCAAAATTCCCAACCCAGCCACCAAGACCCTCAGCTCCATCTACAACACTATAGGCTCTAAAGACCGTCTGGTCAAATCTACTCCGTTACTCAGCTGGGAAATGCAACTTCATCAACAATTCTCGGTCGTACAATGGCAGAGAGCACTGGCCTTCGCGAAAAAGACCTTCCGGTGTACAACTCACTATGAAACCACTGTCAAAATTCTCCTCCACTGGTACTATACCCCAGAGCGACTGCACCGAATATTTCCGCAGACTTCGAACTCCTGTTGGAGGGGATGTAGTGAGAAAGGAACTCTACTCCATTTATTGTGGACATGTCCCCAAGTGGTGCCGTATTGGCAAGACGTCTTCCGGTGGATCTCTTCTCTGGTGGGATACTCCATACCCCCCTCACCAGCTTTGGCACTCCTATTTCTGCAGATCGACTCTTTCCCAGCGGTACATAGAGTGTTGATTGGCCATGCCTTACTGTCAGCGTCCTTGGCTCTTCTACGCAACTGGAAGTCTGCTAACATCCCATCTAGAGGAGACCTAGTGACCATGGTGGAACTGACCTACCAACATGAAAGAGTTCTTTCCCATGGCGTCTTTGGGGACAGCCAATTCCAAAAGAACTGGCTTCCGTGGACATTAAAGACCCAGCTGCATCGGCCGTAAATCCGGTTGTGCCGCCCTCAGAAGATCATAACTAATATTACTGTCACTTCTTGTTGTTTATACCCGTATAAACCTCTTTATTCTATCCTAACAACCCAACAACTCTTAGATAACTAACATATCTTCTTGCATATTAGTACCCTGTTTATTCTATGTTTATTTTGACTTATAGCTACTTCAGTAGAATATCCGATAATGCTTTTTTTGAATGTTGTAATATGACCTTATAAAAATCTTAATAAAACTGATTGAAATGGGAATACTGACCCATGATCAGGCACTCTGGATGCCGGGTCAAATTCAGTTAGATATAGTCCAAATAAGCAAACAAAATATGGCTAAAAAGGAATGTGAACTTCAGATTTATTCCCAGTCATGGTTATCAGTAGTCCTTAATCTCCAGGGACATTTCAAGTAAATAACTTTCCAAAAATTATTGTTCTTGTATTTTTAGTGCTTCCCAACTACACAATGATATCCTTCTTTGGCTCTGTTCCTAAACTCACCATTTGTTGCAGATATATGATATATTCCATATGGATGAAATTTTAAAGACCACTTGATTTTTTTTTTTTATGGATTACTGGCAAAATCTATGGATAAAAAAACTATAGTGTGAGGACACAATTCGTTTTTCATCAGAAAAAAATAACTTTCCAGCCTCCTTAAGAAGTTATAAAATATTGGCATGCTGGGACAGGGGTTGTAGTAACAGCGCTATTCTATAGCATTTGATGGAACATGTCACAATTTGTTTTGTAGAACATGTACATGGGAATGGAACTACAGCATACAGAAATACAGTAAAGGCAGATAAGCTTCTATGGATTCCCTATTTACAGTTTTGTACAAATTTAGCTAAGAACTAATGCTAACTTTTTTTGGCCACTTTCTAAAAGTAATTCATTGTGTTTTTATTGATACTTGGGACATGTGACTATTTCACATTTTTCCTATTTTACCTTTGGATAAGAAGGCATTACTCTAAATCCTCTTGCAGATAACCGTATGAAAGGTCAGTGTGCTATCTGTTTTTTTCCCAGATAGCACACTGACCCATTCATTTCTATGGGCCCATGCACATGCCCTTGAATTACACAGTCCTGTGTGCGGGCCGACAGTCTGGGTCGCAAAATATGGAACAGGTCCCATTCCTGTCCTATTTTGCATCTGTGCTTCCGCGGCTCATATTCATTGAATGAAAGGGGCCACGGAAGCACAGCCGGTGCACGGACAGCACACGGATGACATCTCTGTGTTGGCCATGCCTTTCATTCACGGCCGGCGGTAAGCACACGGTCGTGTGCAACCAGGCTAAGGGCTATTTCGAACAGCATGTACTAGGTGGATGGAGCTATATAGATATGCTCACACTACAAAAGGAAACATGAACACAGCGTTAGAAAAGAGTTGGGGGGGGATTCATTAAATTCCCTTAATGAGTAATAACAGCTGTGTTAATGTTTAGTGCTTAAAGAGGTTGTCCTAGTATATTCTCCCGCATGACATAAAAGTGGGAGTACAGTAATGCAACTGCACACTGGGCATTTAAATTGCTAAGGCCAGCGAGTATCGTTCCTGGGTGCCATCCATTAGTTTGGGATGATTGCTTTGGGAACCTGACCTCTGAATGTGCAGTTTCATCTATCCATGCTTGATGTCAGATGGGGTGGACAATATCCAATCTATCAGCGGGAAAATGTCTATATAACTAAGCCCAGTACCTAGTAGAGGTCATTCTCCTGTTTGCAAATATGCCAGTCCTATCTAGCTCTGATACTCTTTTCGCATGTAAATAACAAATTTCGCAATAAGCAAATGAGGGAAAAGTGTTTTGAAGCTGTGTTTTAGTTTCCTTGGCCTTCGCTCTCTATACTTAACGGCCTCTCTGCCAGCATTAATAGCTGCACCATACTAGTCTTATATCATCAGGCATGCGCAGAACATCCAGGTACGCTTCTGATGCTGGAAGCTGGAGGGTGGAGCTGGGCAGACCATAGAAGAGGGAAGCTAGAGCAGAGACCAAAGCCCTAGCAAGCTAAAACATGCCCCCAAAGAACATTTCCCTCATTTGCATATTGCAAAAATAATGATTTGCCTGCTAATGGAGCATCAGAGCTGGATACGACTGGAATATTTGCTAACTGGGCTCAGTTGTACACACAATGGGGCGGATTTATTATGCCTTGTTAAAAAGACAAATTTTATGCGACTCCTTCACTCATGTCATTGCGACCCATGCAAAAAATGCGACTCCATTCAACTGGGCTGGAGATTTATTTTCGGCACAGATATCTCCCCACTGTTAGAAGGGCGTTCCTCATAGCTCAGTGTCATCACTGGGCTGTGAGGAATGCCCCCCCCCCCGACAGTACTTGTCCTTAGCCCTGTACCTCACTGCCCAACGATGACGCTGAGCTGTGAGGTACAAGCCTATGGACAAATACTGTCGGGAGGGGATACTCACAGTCCAGCGATGACGCTTTAATATCTATGCTGAGGAAGCTCTCAGTTCATATATTAAACAGACACCATACAGTGGTTAGGGAGCTTCCTAATTCTGCCCTCAGTTTTTCAATTCAGCTACACCACAGAATTGTGGTTACAACCGCTTTACATAATCACAGAGGGTGTATATCAATTCCCCTACAGGCATATATGTCACAGAATTGGAGTGGAATTCAAAAAAAATAATAATATAATAAAACTTAACATTTATTATATTCTAATAAAAGTGGACAAGCCACTAATTATGTGAGTGTCTAAAAATATATATGGTACTGTGATGAAGATCACTGGAAACTCATAAATAGAACAAATCTGATTCCAGCCCAATACTCGCATTCCATATAGATAACCCAAAGCTATAATTAACAAATCAGCTGAATGTCTGGTGTCAGAGCAGTATGTGCAACTCCAAGAACACCTAAGCTGATATACAAACAGCAGCGCTGAGAGTCATTTATCCCAGCACCACTTAATAAGCTAATGCCTGGTGTCAGAGCAGTAGTGCAGCTCCAAAATCACCTAAACTGCTATACAAACAAAGCGTTAAGAGTAATTAATTACAGCACCAATTTGCAAGCTCTAAACTGCTAAACAAACAACAGCCCTGAGAACAATTGATCCCAGTGCCAATTTAAAAGCTCAACTCGTTTCCCCCATTAGATTATTGAAATGAGTTCATCAGGAGCAAATGGAAGTGATTATATATACCACATAGCAGGACCTATAATATCTCCAAACGCTACCCCTGCCTCTAGAACCTGGCAGTGATAAAGCTAAATCCTAGCGTTAGAGTCCATCCCCCTATGCCTAACTCCCCTCTGATTCTCAGGCAATTAGGTATAATCACAGCATTCAGAAAGCAGTAAAAACTGCAGTTCCCGGGGCTCTAATGGTGAGCCCCAGTACTTTCAATAATCAAATGGGGGAAACGTGTTGAGCTTTTAAATCTGCACTGGGATCAATTGTTCTCAGGGCTGTTGTTCGTTTAGTTTAGAGCTTGCAAATTGGTGCCGTGATTAATTACGCTTAACGCTTTGTTTGTATAGCAGCTTAGGTGATTTTGGAGCTGCACTACTGCTCTGACACCAGGCATTAGCTTATTAAGTGGTGCTGGGATAAATGACTCTCAGCGCCGCTGTTTGTACACCAGCCTAGGTGATCTTGGAGTTGCACATACTGCTCTGACACCAGACACTCAGCTGATGTGTTAATTATAGCTTTGGGTAATCTATATGGGATGCGAGTATTGGGCTGGAATCAAATTTGTTCTGTTTATGAGTTTCCAGTGATCGTCATCACAATACCATATATTTTTTAGACACTCACATAAACAGTGGCTTGTCCACTTTTATTAGAGGTGATTTTGGAGCTGCACTACTGCTCTGACACCAGGCATTAGCTTATTAAGTGGTGCTGGGATAAATGACTCTCAGCGCTGCTGTTTGTATATCAGCTTAGGTGTTCTTGGAGTTGCACATACTGCTCTGACACCAGACATTCAGCTGATTTGTTAATTATAGCTTTGGGTTAGCTATATGGAATGCGAGTATTGGGCTGGAATCAGATTTGTTCTATTTATGAGTTTCCAGTGATCTTCATCACAGTACCATATATATTTTTAACCGCTTTACATGTACCAATACTCTGGTGTAGAAATTAGAGATGAGCCAATTGGTTTGTAATGAACCGGATTCAACCCGAATATTCCGAATTGTTCAGTTTTTAATGAAACCCAACAAATTGCAATTCGTCTCGGAGGGACTAAAATGGCCGCTGTGAGTAGATCATAGCAGGACCACCACTACGGTAGTCCCACTATCACACATGCCGCTGGTGCTACTGAATTCAATATGACTTTTTTCCTTTGAACTTAGCACCAAAGCACCTGATCTGGCACTAAATTCAAATGGGCCAATCACAGGAGAGTCGCTGGTACTATTGCATCCAATCACAGGGCCAGTGACTGGCCCACAGGAGCGCCAGGTTTCTACGCTATGTTTTAAGCCAATTTAAGGTGAGGTTTGACCTGAAATGAATCTTGAAGGGTTTGCCCATCTCTAGAAGGAACGAATAAAACGTTGCTTTCTATGACACGCTTATTAACAGGGACACTATATTCTCACTGAGCTGATTCTCATTTGGGTGTGATTGTTTTTCTTCACGGACAAACTGATCTCAATGGGTGAATCAGGTCTGCGAAAACAGATCTGAGAGTTTGATCCATGAAAAATTAAGACATGCCCTATTTTCTCACAGCTCATGGAGAAACTGGGATGTGTAAATAGACAAGAGGCTGCTTTCACACTTGCCATTTTCAGGAATTTTTTATATGTAGTTTTAGAAGTCGTAGAACTGAAACAGAGAAGTAAAATCTTTCCCACATTCCTTTATCATCCACTCCTTGCTTAAGGTTCACAAAGAGCTGAAAACTTCTCTTCCTAGAAACATTGAGAGTGGTGAATTGTGGATTCCCTCCTGACAGACAAGCCGTCCGTCCATAAAGCAGCAGCGGAGACTTCTCACAAGTAAAAGTTGTAGTGCCTCATGGCGGGAGGCGGAAACATATATCGCTGGCTGCATGTGATATGGGGAGTTGTGGGCTGTTTTCCCCGCATATAATAGCACACGTCCCCCTCCTCCTCCTCCCTGCTCTTGGATTGCAGCTTGACTTCCCACAGCCTCCCTTGGGTTGTTGTTGCCTGTGTGAGTGAGTGAGTGAGCTTTGTGGCTCTGACTCAGATCATGTTACAGCGGTGAGGTGAGCACGTCAGACCTGGCTGAGAGATGGGCAGGGCAGGTGGGTGGCAGCTCCTCACAGGAGCACTGTGCTGCCTGCTCAAGGCTTCCTGCTCCTGCTATAGGATAGTATCTGTGCTGAGCTTCCTGCCCTCCACACCCTTGGCTGCCGCGGTCTAAGTCCTCTCCCGTGTACACACAGGTGCTGGACAAGGAGTTTCTCTGAGGGAGGAACTGGATTCACTGAACCCCCGTCTGATTCCCTGATTCTAAAATGGCTGTCAGAGCTCACTACCAGGTAAGGAGAATCTGGGTCACCACTGTGCGCTCCTTCTTATAGCTGTACTACTACCTGGCCAAATGGGAGGCTATGGGAAGTCCCACAGGCTCAGCTCTGGGTGTCATGTGGCAGGGGTGGGAAGCACACAGCCGCCTCAGAGCTCGGGCTGCAGGGGTCAGGGCGCAGAGCTCCATTATAATGGCTTGTACTGGTGTACAAGTGTCCTCCCCCAGGACGCCTGCACTGGATTCGGTCACCGCTTCAGGTGTGTCAGTCCTGCACTGAGAGAAATACTTTTTCCTCTTTGTCTTTACTTTTGCTTTTCTTAAAGTTTCAGTCTTCTTTGGAACTTTTACAGAAAAGTAAATGTGTGACCCATCAATGTCACAGTAACAGGAGATCTGTATAGATATTACAGTGCCGCCCTATACATGGTTCCTAACACCTGTGTATGGTATCGGTTGCACAGAGTGCAGTTATAGAGGCCACTGCAGCTCATGACACTCACTCTGGGTTGTATTTATCCCTAGTATTGTCATGCTGGTCTGGGGACATTCACAACAAATCTCAGGCTGTACAGATCATGCTGCCTCAATGCCTTTCTTTTACATGGTTATTCACCCATAGAAGCTCTTTGACATGGTGTCCACTCGTCCATGCCGCAACTTATTACATTCCATATGAAATCTGAGGCATAGTAAAGCTTCTTAAACGGCGTAGTGTATTATGGTTACATACAACTACAATACTTCACATGTGTACTTGAGCCATAACTCTGACCATATCCTTTATTTTGGTCCCCCTCCTGTATTTTTACAGGCTAGTTGATAGTCTATGGCAGCATTCAGACGACCGAGGTGCAAAACGGACGTGAAAAATGTCTATTTTTCATGGCCATCTTGCGCCCAAAGGGCACCCAATTTTACAGATTCCCCATACATTTGAGTGTATGGATGGATCTGTGAAAACGGCCAAAAATAGGACATGACTTTTGACAGTTCGTGGCAATGGACCATCAAAATAACGGTCATGTGACTAGCCCCCATTCACTAACATTGAATATAAGGCTGCCTTGCAACATCTGTTAAAAAAACGGATATCACATGGCCATTAATCACTGTCATGTAAATGTAGCTTAAGTCCTCCTCCACACGGGCAAATAGGATCTTGAAAGCCAGAGCGTATATTTCTCTGACTTATTCTGGTCCAGAGCCTACCCACAGCTCCACTGTCCTTTATATATCGTGATATATAGCCCAATACTTTGTTCCCCTAAGAGATAAAGTGGTGTCAGCAGAACAAAAATGTCACCATAATACGACATGCAGTTTTTTTTTTTGAGAATCCTTGAAGGAAATGTATGGATAAGATTGTATGTCTTTGCTGACATCAGCTTGATTTCAGTTGCTGCTTGTTGATGGACTTTCTGGTGGTATCCTGGTTACCAGCCCTTTTTATCAAGCCTTTAGTACAGTTCGAGTATACAGCAAAAGTGACAGAAAATCTGTCAGTCTAGCCAGCTATACACCTAGGATAATAATTGGTTACAATAGCCCATAGAATCACTTATACGAATGATCCCACCAGCAATAGAAGTTAAAGTGGATGACCTTCCCAAAAAAAAAAAAAAAAAAAAGGGAGTCATTGGGTGGTTGATCCATCCATAGATGTTTTGGTTAATTTTGGCTGAAATTTCCCAACCTAGCTTAATCGCTGAATTCAGTTGATGCGTTCAGTCCCATTGCTACAGGTGTATAATATCCAGCACCTAACCGTGCTGTCTGCCTTTACAAACAATTGTAAAAGAATGTCTCGTTCTAAAGCGCTCAGTGAATTCCAGTGTGGTACTGTAATAGGATGCTACCATCATAACAAGCAAGTTCCTAATATTTCTTCCTTCTTGGATATTCCACGATCAACTTTGATGCTATGTTCACATCAACATTGTCCTATCCGTTCTTCTGTTCGGTCGCAAGACCAGAAAAGCGAATAGCAACTAATCCTGGAAATGATGGACAGCAAGAGACCCCACTGATTATAATGGGGTCCATCGGGGGTCTTTCTTTTCCTAAAAACGTCGGGCTTACAGGACTTTTTCGTCCGGTCTTTTCTGACTGACTCTGCAATGGAGACACTGATGCAGATGTGAAAGTAGCACTAAACATAGTGCATAAAATCATGAATGCTCTGATGAATCAATAACTGCAGAGTTCCAGACATTAACATAAGCACACAAACTGTGCTCCAGGAGCTTCATGATATGGCCAAGCAGCAGAATGCAATCCTTAGGGCCTGTTCACACGGAATCTGCTGCTGATTTTGAGGTGGATTTAGCCCTGATTTTATCTCCCATCGTAATCAGTGGGAGGCAGAGATTGCAGGACACTTATATTTTCAGCGTCCTACTTGATTTTTGATGCAGAGTTCTCAAATTCCTCTTAGTTTTATGTCTCATGTACTTTGCATTACATCACAATGCAGAACGTCAGATGGAGTGATGGAAAGCACCGTGCCACTTGACTCTGGGGTACTGGGAGCATATTCTGTGGAGAGATGAATCATGCTTCTCTATGTAACACTCTGATGGACAAGTCAGGGTTTGGCGCATTCCAGGAGACGGTTGTCTGACCCAGTTTCCCAAGTTTGGTGGAGGAAGGAAATTGCGAGTCAGGCTCTCTTATCCAACTCATCAGTGTCTGACCTCACAAATGCTTCTGATAGTTATTCTCCAAAATAATAAAAGCCTTCCCTGAGAAGTAGCTACTATTTCCATAGGGGGTACCAGTTCCATATCAATACCTATAAATTTAGATTGGTTGTCATAAAAGCTCCTAAAGTTGTACAGTGTAGTTGTCTATATTTTTTCCACACATTGTAACTTAAAGGGGGTCTATCATTGCCCCCTGCTACTTTAAACTGCTTCCATAGTGCTGTAGATGCTGTTAGCAGAATAAAAACCATACCTTTCTCATGTGTCAGAGCCCCAGGAATGCCTAGAAAAAGCACTTTTATTCTTTATTCAAATGAGGACCTCGGAGCACAGGGGGAGTTTTCTTCAGGCACTGAGCACTGCTGCATCATCACTAAACACGCCTATCCTGCATTCAGCTCACCCCCCTGGGCATTGTGATTTGATCCTCCCAGTGTCACTTCATCCTTCCACTGCCCAGGGGGATGAGCTGAATGCAGGATAGGCGTGTTTAGTGATGATGCAGCAGTGCTCAGTAACAGAAGAAAACTCCCCCTGTGCTCCAAGATCCTCATTTGAATAAAGAATTAAAGTGCTTTTTCTCCACATCCCTGGGGCTCTGAAACTTAAGGTATGGTTTTTATTCTGTGAACAGCGTATACAGCACTATGGGCTCAATGATAGACTCCCTTTTAATATAGTTTCATCTTTTAAACAAGGTTTGTTTTGTAGTTTCAAAGGTGTGTTCACTGACAATGGAAGTAGTAAGTTACAAGGTTGCACCACTTTGGAACCCAAAAAATCTTTTTGTGAATACAAGAATTCCAGTATTTTCTATATAATAATAATATATATATATATATACAGTACAGACGAAAAGTTTGGACCCACCTTCTAATTCCAAGAGTTTTCTGTATTTTCATGACTATAAAAATTGTAGATTCACACTGAAGGCATCAAAACTATGAATTAACACATGTGGAATTATATACTTAACAAAAAAGTGTGAAACACCTGAAAATATGTCTTATATTCTAGGATCTTCAAAGTAGCCACCTTTTGCTTTGATTACTGTTTTGCACACTCTTGGCATTCTCTTGATGAGCTTCAAGAGGTAGTCACCTGAAATGGTTTTCACTTCACAGGTGTGCCCTGTCAGGTTTAATAAGTGGGATTTCTTGCCTTATAAATGGGGTTGGGACCATCAATTGTGTTGTTCAGAAGTCAGGTGGATACACAGCTGATAGTCCTACTGAATGGAGTATTAGAATTTGTATTATGGCAAGAAAAAAGCAGCTAAGTAAAGAAAAACGAGTGGCCATCATTACTTTAAGAAATGGAGGTCAGTCATTCGAAAAATTGGGGAAACTTTGAAAATGTCCCCAAGTGCAGTGGCCAAAACCATCAAGCGCTACAAAGAAACTGGCTCACATGAGGACCGCCCCAGGAAAGGAAGACCAAGAGTCACCTCTGCTGCGGAGGATAAGTTCATCCGAGTCACCAGCCTCAGAAATCACAGGTTAACAGCAGCTCAGATTAGAGACCAGGTCAATGCCACACAGAGTTCTAGCAGCAGACACATCTCTACAACAACTGTTAAGAGGAGACTGTGTGCAGCAGGCCTTCATGGTAAAATAGCTGCTAGGAAACCACTGCTAAGGATAGGCAACAAGCACAAGAGACTTGTTTGGGCTAAAGAACACAAGGAATGGACATTAGACCTGTGGAAATCTGTGCTTTGGTCTGATGAGTCCAAATTTGAGATCTTTGGTTCCAACCACCGTGTCTTTGTGCGACGCAGAAAAGGTGAACAAATGGACTCTACATGCCTGGTTCCCACCGTGAAGCATGGAGGAGGAGGTGTGATGGTGTGGGGGTGCTTTGCTGGTGACACTGTTGGGGATTTATTCAAAATTGAAGGAATACTGAACCAGCATGGTTACCACAGCATCTTGCAGCGGCATGCTATTCCATCCGGTTTGCGTTTAGTTGGACCATCATTTATTTTTTAACAGGACAATGACCCCAGACACACCTCCAGACTGTGTAAGGGCTATTTGACCAAGAAGGAGAGTGATGGGGTGCTACGCCAGATGACCTGGCCTCCACAGTCACCAGACCTGAACCCAATCGAGATGGTTTGGGGTGAGCTGGACCGCAGAGTGAAGGCAAAAGGGCCAGCAAGTGCTAAGCATCTCTGGGAACTCCTTCAAGACTGTTGGAAGACCATTTCAGGTGACTACCTTTTGAAGCTCATCAAGAAAATGCCAAGATTGTGCAAAGCAGTAATCCAAGCAAAAGGTGGCTACTTTGAAGAACCTAGAATATAAGACATATTTTCAGTTGTTTCACACTTTTTTTGTTAAGTATATAATTCCACATGTGTTAATTCATAGTTTTGATGCCTTCAGTGTGAATCTACAATTTTATAGTCATGAAAATACAGAAAACTCTTGGAATGAGAAGGTGTGTCCAAACTTTTGGTCTGTACTGTGTATGTGTATATATATATATTATTATATATTTTTTTTTTTTTTTTTTTTAAACAAGCTAAGTGAAAAAGAACAATGGAGTCTGGCCATTAAACGTCTTAAAGAGGACCTTTTGCCACCTGTACCAACTCCATTTCTTAGCATCTGTTAATAGTTGCAGCTCCACTGATTCTGTAAACCCACTGTTCCTGAGCCCTAGTTTTGGAGCCTTGTATGCTATTTAGACTCTGTACTGTCAGGAGGGCGGTGTCAGGCAGGAGCAGACAAGGGGTGTAATTCTGAGCTCTGACACTGGCTGTCTCTGGAGCTCTGAATCACACACCACTGGCTGACACTGCCCTTCTGACATTAAAGAGCTTAAATAGCACATCAGGCCCCGAAACTACCTATGCTTGTTGCTCGGGAACGGTGAGGGCTAGAGAGAAAATTCCAACTATGTTGGAATCAGTGGAGCAGCGTCTACTAATGCATGATAAGCACGTGTATTGGTCGAGGTGGTTAAAGTTACTCTTTAAAGATGACGTCTGCCCTGTTAATGGTCTTAAAGACCTCATGAATATAGCACAGAGGCTGAATGATGATAAATGAAATCTTGTGTGGCCCTATTCTACCTTAATATTAATGTTTTTAGGGGAGGAAGACGCTATACATATGGTATCTTAAAAAAACAAAAACAAACACCTGTGTATGAAATTGGAGGTATGAGGTTTTATAGGTGCCATTTTTCAACAGAACTTCTAAGTTCCAGTGCATTCTTTGATGTTTTAAAAGAGTTTTTCCTTTATTTGGATTCTGTTTTCTAGGTACAAAAAGACCGCTTCAAAGTGCAATGTGTGATTTGGGCCTTAGTGCTTATGCACATGGCTGTTCAGTAAGGGGGCATTTACCAAAACTTCTATGTCAGTTTTCTGGCATAGAAAAGTTGCAGTTTTCTTATACACTGTTCATTTTTGACGCAAAAATGACAGTATTTTAGGGGCAAGGCTAAGTAACAGCAGTATGGCCTCTTGCCATCCAGAAGATTTAGTATAATTAATGCCAGAAACTAGTGTAAATTATGGCTCATCTCTAGCTGGCATACATTTGAGTTTCTGGAACAAAGAAAGCAGAAGATGTAGCTAATTTATTAAATGAATGTGCTGTTAATAAATTAGGCGCATTTGCATTACCATGCACAAGGGAATCAAGATTGGCGTTGGAAATGTTAGTCTTGATTCACCAACTGCATACAGGGCCATATGACTGTCTTGCTACAGATCTATAGACCACACTGTGAGTTTACTATTTTTTTGTCTTGAAGCATTATAAGCAGGGCGGGGAGTAGGGAGGCCAAAACACTTTTATATATTGACACAAACAAGCAGAACAGTTTTAAAAATAAATGGAGAAAAGACAGAAGAACATTATACTAAGGGTAGCAGCACCCATGAAACACGGTCTGTATGTTAGCCAGATTTAGCGGCATGAACTTCATGCTGGGAGCGGGACTCCTCGCAGTATAGTTATCTATGATGCTAGGAGTCCCTACCTCCCAGCAACATACTTTCCCGTACTGTCTCGCTCTTGACCAGTTCCAGGCTTTGATTATAACACAGAGACCAATGTAATATACTGATGACACATGCATAAACACTATATTCACTAATGATAGATACACGAACCATATAATTCAGTAATGATATATAAGCAAGTGGGCTTCCTTCATTACAATGGACTTCTAGGGTACTGTATTTATGATCTGTGTCATGTGGATCCCAAATACGCGTGTGTGCCTGTGACAGTGTTTTCACAGTTCATGCTTTCAAGTGATCCCAGGGAATCTTTAAGTAGGATAGTTTTTCATCCCTTAAATGCAAAAAAGGTTTCAAGTCACTGACCACAAGAAAAAAATCAATGAAGAAGACTGAACCTAGAGTTTGCTACAATTGCATCAAGTCAGATCAATCCTCTGTGAGATAAAGAGCCTGTACTTCAGGCAGACACAATTTACCTACAGCGTTATAATATATGTATCTACTAGGACAGGAGAGAGATTTGTGCTGCTGGTGTATATAGTTACAGGAATATGCACATCAATTTTTTTTTTATCATCTATTTAGCGTTTCGTTTAACGAATACACTAAAAACAGATGTAAAGTTAAGGGTATACTTCCACGGTTCCACTAAATGAATTTTCCGAACTTGATGTGACCATCCCCTTGTGTTTGTGAAAGCTGTATTAGGGCCCTTGTACAAGGCTCAATGATTGGACAAAGGAACATTTGTAAGAACAGTCATTTCTACCAATTGCTCCCTGTAAACATGCATCTGATCAGTCAACAAATATGGAATCCGAACATTTGTGGCCATAACACTGCTCCTTTATCAGCAGCACCTCTGTGTGTAACCAGGGATGTGCTGCTCCCAATCATTAATGCTTAGTCATTTCCATATTGTACAATTATTGCTGCATGTAAGGATGGTGCTGCACCACTGCTACATTCAGTGCTAGGGCTGTTGGTGTGTTCATGTCTATGTCTCATTACTGGCCGCACGCTAACAGCAGAAATGGCCTGTAATTAATGGTGTTTTCTGGTACTATAACATTTGTCACCTATCCTTAGGATAGGTCATCAGTATCAGATCAGTAAGGGCCCGACTCCCGGCACCCCCCACCAGTTAGCTTTTGAAGAAGTCATGTAGCTCTGGTATTTGCCATTTCCTCTTCTACAGCTATGACCTCATGTCTGTTGGTCACATGACAAGGCTGCACCGCAGTCCATTTCAAATGAATGGGATTGAGCTATAGTATCAAGCACAGCCACTAGACAATGTACAACACTGTTCTTTTGAAGGGGCTAGCCAGTTTCTAAGATTGATGGCCTATACTCACCTGGGACCCCCGCAGATCACTAGTTTGTATGGCGAGTAAACATGAGCATTGCGGCTCCCCCCGCAGTGCCTCGATACCAGTGATCTGCAGGGGTCTGACACCTGGTACCCCCCGCAGATGTAATATTTATAGCCTATACTGGGGATAGGCCATAAATCTTAGAAACCAGAGAACCCCTTTAAGCACTGATAAATCTGCATCCATTTTCCAACTCCACACCCCCTTCATTCAAACAGCTCTTGCTGTGACAGGGCACCATGAATATGCTGGCAGGATCCAGGGGTAAGGAGTATTTTAATTGTAGAAACCTGCCACAAATGCATCTGACTGCTACATCTCTGTCACCACAGCTGCTTTCTTTGAAAACATAAGGCTTGGGAGTTTCACTGCGTAAGAGGGCATGCATCCCAGGAATTTGGAAATGAATTAGCATTTTACATTACCCTGGAGATTTGAGGGGGTTTTCTTCTCAGCAACTAAAACTTATCTGTTTGCTTATATTTTTCCATGACCTCTCTAGCCCCAACATCAAGAAAGTGATATAAATGTAAAAATGTATTATATTTTAAGCCAAGGGTAGAGAAATGTAACATTTGAGGAGCTTATTGGTAAAGTCTGTTGCCGGCATGAACTTTAGTTGTGGGGGAAGAGATGTGCAGTACTTCATATCAAAAGAAGGCAGATGGCGGTGGATTCTGATAACTTTGTGTTGGCAAAGGATAGACTTTGAATAGTGTCTGCTAGTTCACTCTGGAGTTCCCAATTATACATTAGGTACTTCGGCCAGTGGAGACACCAAAGACACAGAGGCAGTGTTCTGGATGCAATGAAGTCTGGATAATAATACCTACCACTCTATATCAACAGATACAATGAAATACGTTATGTTTTGCAATCGAATGCTTGGAAGTACAAGGACACGATTTATATATTTGGTTACAAAGATTCATATACTTCCAGTAATGTTGCTGTATTCCTGTTCACCGATAACAAACTAATCTGCTTCAAGGCTCCCCCCCCCCCCCACTGCACTTGTGAGCTTGAACAAGTCACATTCTGCTGATCTAAGCAGTCCATAACCACCCCTGATAAACTCACGACTTATATTACGCTGTACTATAGGCATTCACAATTATTTTCATTATATACAGTTACTATTTCAATTGTATCTGCCTTATCAGAGATGCACCATGAGGTGTCATGAGCCAGGAGAACAGCCTTCTGCCCCTCAGATAAATTTCATCAGAGACCAAATGAGTCATTTGACATGACTCCACGTATTTTTGAAAAAAATATACAGTCCTGATATGGACCATCAATATGGTGATATCACTGCAGACTTAAAGAGGTTGTCAGGGCAAAAAAATTATTTTTGAAATAAGCCTGGGGAGGTAAAAAAAAAAAAAAAAATATTCATACTTGCCCATCCTCGATGCTCTGGTGCAGTCTGGTCATTCTTCTCAGTTGTGTCTTCTTGAAGTGAAACTCCTCGCCGGCCGTGACGTCCCAGGACCCTTTCACTGAAGCCACTGATTGGCCTATTTAAAATTATGGGGGTTTTTTTGTTTTGTTTTTTTTCTGGACAAACCCATTTACTGAACTTAAAGGGGTTATCCAGTTTCTAACATTGATGGCCTATCCTTGGGACAAAACATTAGATCTGCAGGGGACCGCATTACAATAGATTACAATGAGACAGCACTGTATTACCTACAGTACCTCACTGCTGCACTTTTGTATGGTGAGTGAGCAGTGCAGCTCGCGTTCTCCCGCAGATTGATAGTCTGATAGGACATCCATGTTAGAAACCAGATAAACCACTAGGAGAGAACCTGTCACAGAAGGAACTAAGCAGAAATCTAACTTTGTCCCAGAAGAGTCAGTATAACCTGTGATTTATTCGTTTATATCTCTGATTCTGGGCTTTGGAATCCGGTGGGCAGTTCTACCCAGTGATTATATCACAAGGAATTATGAGAAAAGGAGCTAGAGAGCTCATGCTCCCTCTGTTGGATGTAACAGATCCTCAATTTTCTTTTGACTCGCTGAGTCTTGAGACAGCAAATGGGATTATAGCCAAGCCAATTTCACTTATCTGCATACAGCGCCGTTTCGGGATTTTTGTACCTCATCAGTGCAGAGCAAAGTGAACTGGCTGGTTTTGTGGGAGGCAATGAGTGGCAGTGAATATGTGTGTTTGTACATATAGTATATCTTATACACCAGCTCCTCTTGCACAAGAACATGCCGCCTGCATAAAGGACTGCATTTTCATGTTCTGCCTTCATTTTAAGGTGTAGCTTTAATTTAGTGCTGACACGTGATGTTATGCACTAAATGCCAATAAGGAAGCATATAACTATGGCATGTGACGCTCTGATCTCATCTTAGATGTAGCGTGTAAATGAGTTATGCTGTATAAAACTATCCAAATCACAGTCAGTCCCTTATTATATTTTTTGTTGGATTCAGTCATCTCGTGACCACACATTAGAGTTGGAGTGATTATCTGTGTACTCAACACAAGGTCTTGTCCAGTTTATTAGGGACAAGAATCTCTCACATTGAGGAGAGCACCAGTGAAGGTGTGTAGAGATTTTAATTGCCTTTTGCCCTCTACTTAGCATCTACATATCACAAGGCATTATGGGAAAGGAGCTGGGGAGCTCATGCGCCCTCTATTGGATGTAACAAATCCTCAATTTGCTTTTGACTCACCGAGCCTTGAGACAGCAAAAGGGATTTTAGCCAAGCCAATTTCACTTATCTGCATACAGCGCTGTTAAAATCTCTACACACCTTTACTGGTGCTCTCCTCAATGTGAGAGATTCTTGTCCCTAACCCACTCATTGCCTCCCACTAAGCCAGCCAATTCACTTTGCTCTGTACTGATGAAGGACAACGATCTGGAAACAGCGCTGTATGCAGATAAGTGAAATTGGCTTGGCTAAAATCCCTTTTGCTGTCTCAAGGCTCGGTGAGTCAAAAGCAAATTGAGGATTTGTTACATCCAATAGAGGGCGCATGAGCTCCCCAGCTCCTTTCCCATAATGCCTTGTCCAGTTTATGAATACAGTACTGTGTGAGGGGGATACTGCAAAGAAAGAGCGCTTTCAGAAATATAAGTGGTAATAGTTTATATTTTGGCAGTTATCAAAATATAGGGAATGAAAGAGAAATCTAAATAAAATCAATATTTGGTGTGACTACCCTTTGGAGGAAGAGACCTGGAAGTAATGATCTGACCCCATCAGAGCCCTGATCTCAACATCATCCAGTCTGTCTGGGATTACATGAAAAGACAGAAGGATTGAGGAAACCTACAGAAGATCTGTAGTTAACTTCCTTGGAGAGTTCCTTCAAAAACTGTGTACAAGTGTATGTAGAACTGATGCTGTTTTTAGGGCAAAGAGTGGGTACACCAAATATTGATGTGATTTTAGATTTCTCTTTTGTTAACTTGTTTGGTTAATTGACATAAATATACTGTTAGCACTTGTATTTATGAAAGCATTCTTGGTTTGCAAAAATTTTAGGCAGGTATGGGGGAGGGAAACACTGTAAAGTGTATTGCAAAATGTTTTCCTTTTTTTTTTTTTTTTTTTTTTTTTTATACAAATTGCTGTAGGGTTTGATTGTAATGTGATACCATAAACTGGGTGGTAAATGAATATCCCTTGAGTGAATTTTAGCGCCATGGACTTCGGTATAGTAGTGATGTACCCTAGTATTTTTGTATTTCTTCAGTGATGTACCTCTAGTTTATAAGCACATTTTTTAAAAATATTTATTAAGTTAAATTAGTCCCTTAAGGACGCAGGGTAGTTTGTAAGTTAATGCTCAATGACACTTTTTTTTTCATATTTTCCCTCCCCGTTTTCAGAAATTCATAACTGTCCGGCGGGTCATTACGATTACGGCGATACTAGATTTATATTTGTTTTTATTACGTTTTCCGCTTTTACAAATAAAACATCACTTTTTGAAAATGAGCGATTTTCCTGGTGTCATTGTGTTCTGACGCCTATAACTGTTTTACTGTACTTACGACGGTACAGTACTTTCTATTGGTACCAATGTTTGGTGTGTGACTTTTTGATCACTTTTTATTGATATGTTTTGGGGAAAGCAAAGTGACCAAAATACATTAATTGACACATTGTGGTGTGTGTGTGTGTGTGTGTGTTTTATATATATATATATATATATATATATATATATATATATATATATATATATTTTATTTTTTTTGGGTGGGGTGTTTTTTTACATGTACCACAAGGGGACTTCAGGCTGGCCTCTCAGATCCCCAGTGCAATGTCCTGCAATACATAGTAATACTACGGCGCAGAGCGGGAATGGGTTAAAAGAAGAATCTAAAGGAAATTAAATCACTGGCAGTTTCTTTATAGCCTTCTTTGTGTGGCACTAGCAGAACATTGGGTGTTTGTGGTGATTTGTGAGGGTAAGGACACTTAACATGTGGCAAGCTGCCAGTGTCCTCTCATTACATTAAATGGGTATTACCATCTAGACAATTATGGCTATCAACAGGATATGCCATAAATTTCCAATAAATTTGGGCCCTACCCCTGGGATCCATTTCCTTCTTGACAACAGGGGTTCCCTGAATCCTCATCATTACCTATATGCAAATACCTCTTTGGTTTGTTATAGTTAACCTGCAAAACCGTGCGGCTGAGAACAAGTTAACTATCAGAAACCAATTGATGTAAGTGAAAATACCTGTAGCCCAGGTTGCGATCGGCACCAGTGTTTCACCTTGCTCTAAATGGTAAAAATAATAGGGTTTATCATCTGTCCCTTTTTTTTTTGGCCATACTTTTTCGCAGGTGCGCCTTTTTTTTTAGACTAGTTTTACTGTGGTGCTTATTTATGATGTAGGCGCATCTCTTTGTTAAAGGTTGTGCACATGTTAGTTTAGTTGTGCCTTTTTTGGCCGTGTGCACTTTGCCCCTTTTTTGTTCAAAAAGGCATAATTGCTAAAAAATTGCGCAATGCACCTTTTTATGATTTCTAACCTGACAGGCTCTTTTACCTCCCATGGACTGGAGTGTATTTGCGCCTTTTTTGCCCCTTTTTAAAAAGGCGCAAGTCGCAGTGTGAAAATCTCCATTTAGGTCACCACCCCTTTTCTCAACAAAAAGCAGAAGTGGTGAGAGCAGCAGAACATATGGGGGGGAAAAAGTGCAAATGCTTCATAAATTAAGCATAGGGCAGAAAAAGACCTCAAAAGCGCAATTTACAAAAAAAAAAAAAAAAAAGTGCAAGTAGCTTAGTAAATGTGCCCAATGACTCTGATTTATGAGAAGTTATAGACGCTTGGAAAAGAAACTCCTGGGTAGATTAGGTGTTTGGGGAAAGCTGAACCTCCTTTATCTATTAGGTCTGAATAAAAGGGGGTTTTTTGGGGTTTTTTTTTTTTCTGGAAAAACACACACCTCAGCTGTTGTAGGCAGCAACTTTCTTGCTGCTGTGTAGAAAAATGGTTTCAACAAGACTACACAGTAGGTCCATGTACAATGTTCTGTACATTGGCACATAGATAGGGATTTGCTGCTTGCAGCCCATTTGTTTGATGGGGGTTCCAACATCCTTTTCTCCATGCAAAACAAAAAAAAAAAGTACACTTCACGTGTCACTACTATAGAAAAGGGTATGTGAGGAATATAACCCTGCTGATATAGTTATGTACCAAAGATAAAATAGGTGCAAGGGACACATACTAGTGGTAAGAGAATCTAGCGTGGGGAAATAGAATTATGGTGGTTCCAGGTAAATTCTCTGTGTGTGAAAATGTGATGTTCAAGGGCAATAACAAGTTTAGTTTTATCTTCTGAACTCTACATGTTTCCTGCTCTTAAAGAGTAGGCCATGATCAAATGTTAAATTATTTTTACACAGAATTGTTTGTGTTCTAGGGCTATGGAATGGAAGATACATTTTGGGAACAGTATACCGTGACACTACAAAAGGTGAGACTCCATATATTTCACTTGGAAATAACTCTGTTAGGCTAAGGCCCCACGTAGCGTCCCGCAGCAAAAAAGCGATGTGGGAAAAACCGCGGCGGGAACGCATCGTGCGTCTACCCGCAGTGCTTTAGACAGAAAGTTTGCAGAGGTTTCCTCTGCGGACTTTGTTTCAACTTTACCTATGGGGAAACCGCTGGCGTTTCTGTAGGTATAATTGACATGCTGCGATTTCCAAAACTGCGCTGCTTTTGGAAATCGCGTCTGCGCAGCGCGGCTTTTACTGCAAAGTGGACATGGGATTCGCTAGAATCCCATATCCCCTTTGCTCTGACTGTAAAACGAAACTATTTTTTCTGCGGTGTTTCCGCCTTGTGGGGCCTCGGTCTTAACCAGTGTTTGGTTCTTAACATCATTATGGAAACATTTTTTTCCATATGGAAAAGTTGTTCTGCTGGTGTGATGAAAAAAGACTGGCTTTAACAAAGAATACACATTTAAAATTGCACTATTTTGTCAGTGTTTTGTATAATAAAAAAAAAAAGCCATACGTACTTCCTTGGTCCAATATTCCTCTATGGGATGATATAATAAAAGTCATTGTGCTGGTCCATGATGAGATACGGATGCAATGCAGATATGTATTTTACGGAATACAGATCTGTGCAATTGTGAACATTTTAAAACTTTAAACAAAAACACAGCGAGAAATGCTACAATATCTGCTGTGAATTCAGACACAGGGACAAAAACATTATGAATTAAACAATGTTTAGGGGTATGAAAAAATCCCTTGAATTCTGCACTAGCATATTCCCTAACTTTTTTAGTGTGTGTGTGTTTTTTTATTTTGGGGGGGGGGGGGGGGTTTGACACTCAATATTAAAGGGAGTCTGTCTTCAGATCCCAGCATATCAGCTCAGTTCACCTGAATCAAACATTTTCCCCTTCTGAATCGGAGCAGGCTGAAAAAATGTGCTTCAGGCTGAGTCCTCCGTTGCGGAAATGCAGCTTTTTTTGTTGCGTTTTTTTTTTTTTTTAGCCAAAACCAGGAGTGGATTGAGCAGAAGGTAGAAATATAAGAACTTCCTATATATTACCCATTCCTTTTGTAGCCATTCTTGGCTATAGCTAAAAAAAAAAAAAAAAACGCAGCAAAATCTGCAACAAAAAAAAGCGCAACCTGGGGCCATAGCCTCCGGGATTGGGAAACGGTATATTGATGCGTTTTGTTTTTTTTTTGGTGCAGTTTTTGTCGTGGTTTTTTGCTCTGCAAACTGTATGGACCAAAAAAATAAGTAAAAAACAGATGTGATTTTTTTTTTTTTTTTTTTTTTTTTTTTCAAAATCAGCCTGCAAAAAAGGGTATTGGTGTTGCTCTAAATAGGTCATTTGCATATTGACAAAAAATTGCAATATATTGGCATCAGGTGGCAATATTATTATTATTATTATATATATATATTTTTTTTTTATAAAAAACATTGATGCCAATGTAAATGGATGGCCATCCGTTTGCATCTGTTTTTTAGGATATGGCTACTGAGAATTTTTTTTTATTTTTCAAAGGTCTTTTTTTTTTTTTTTTTTTTTCTTTTTTGTATTTTTGAAAGGTATTGAAGCAAAAAAATAAGTCCTCATACAGCTCTGTGTAGGAAAAAATATGGTTTTTGAAAGGGGGAGAAAACGAAAATTCAAAAGCAAAAAATGGCTATGGCAAGAAGGGGTTAAAGTCATTTAGGGGGATTTAAAATAAACATATAGAACTAAAAATAATTGGTATTGCTGTGACTGAAAATGCCTAACTAATCTAAAAAATGTTTTAATGTATTTATCCCATGTGGTGAATGCTGTAAAAAAAAAAAAAAAAAAAAAAAAAACTGCCCAAATTGCCATATATTTTGGAATCCTCTAAGGTCATAAAAATTGATGGAAATCATGACCATCAAAATAAAGGTAACTTCTCATTTTTACCAAACCCGTACAACAATGACGTCATTTGTTTTTTCCCCAATTACATTCCACAAATTTCTTAGCATTTCACAATACATGAAAAACCAAATGGTACAACTTGCCATGCGGATAACAAGCTATGTAAACAGAAAAATAAAAAAGTTATGGTTTTTGGATGACTAGGTGGAAAAAAGTAAATGCAGGAAGGGGTTAATATATTTTATTTTTAATGTGCCACATTTATCGTACAGCCGGAGCCAATGTGATAAATCTGGCATATTTTCAGGCTTCCCATCTAACTATTAGTAAATGTGCCTGTTGTAATAAGAAAGTGTCTGAAATATATTTTGTAAAAATTTGAGACTGCTGTTTTTACTTAAAAATCTTTCCTTTCTGTTGTATGTATATTAGGATCCAAAGAAAGGATTTGGCATTGCTGTTTCAGGAGGAAGGGACAATCCACATTTTAACAATGGTGACAACTCCATTGTCATTTCAGATGTGCTTCAAGGGGGACCTGCAGATGGTAGTTTGCAGTATGTATATTTATTTAGTGTGTGTTCGTTTGTTTGTTTGTTGTTTTGTTTTGTGAAATGTTATAAATTTTGACTTTTTTTTTTGTTTGTTTTTTTTTGTTTTCCCATGAATTCTGTGACTAGTCAGTCTACTTTCAGACCACATCTTGTGTTACTTGTTAGCCGTGCTTCCTTTTTTAACAACTTTCAAAGTGATCCTTTTAAAAGGCCTTTGGGTAACGAGTACTGCAGTGCTAGTTGAAAGGGCTACTGTGTTCTCAGTAAAGTCCTTGACTTGTTCTTTTATCAAGTCTGTTATAGGTTTTGTTTCTCAAAATGTAGGTGGAAACAGCTATAGTTTTTTCAGACACCTGAGTGGTAAATTTGCCTGATTATGCAGCAATAGATTGGTCTTTGTTGAAGCTAGGACTTTTGTGGTAGTTCTAATTATTTTATTTTTATTTTTTTTAAAGAGAAAATGACCGCGTTGTTATGGTTAATGGAACCCTCTTGGAAAATGTGCCACATTCATTTGCGGTTCAGCAGCTACGAAAATGTGGGAAAACTGCAGTTCTGGTAAACGACCATATTTTTTATTTTTTATTTTTTTTAGATGACCTTGTGTTTTGGTGTTATGGTGTTTGGTGTTTTGGTGTTTTAGGCCGGGGCCCAACGTAGCATAAACACTGTGGAAAAAACATACAGCCTTATACAGTCGGCATTTTTTTTTTTATTTTTGTGCGAAGATGATTCTTCTCTGGTGTATATGACTTTTGGCTGAACACCGTACTTAGAATACGGTGTTCAGTAAGCCAGCGTTGTGGGGGCAGAGGATGTTCCTCACATATGCTAGACCAGGGGTTGGCAACCCCTGGCACGCATGCCGAGAGTGGCATGCGAGGCTTATTTCCCTGGCACGGCAGCGGAGTCCTCACCCAGCAGTTTCGATCGGACCAAACACGGCCAACACGAAACTGCTATTATTATACTGTGGGGTCTCTTCAGACCCCTGAGTATAATAAGCGGAGCCCCCAGGGAGGTGATCAAACATAAAAAACAATGTTAACTCACCTTCCCTGGATCCGCAGCCGCCCTGTGCTCTTTGGGCGTTTCTACCTGACGTAAGAGACTGCTGACAGGGCCTCAGGGGTCACGTCCGACGTCATTACGTATAATGACGCGACGTGACCCCTGAGACTGAATCAGCGGTCGCTGACGTCAGGGAGAAGCGCCCACACAGCGGCTGCGGACTGCAGGAAAAAGTGAGTAAGGGTATGTTCACATATGTCCGGCGCAGCTATCTGTTTTCCTCCGGCGTGGTGCGCACAAGCCGGAGGGAAACTGATGCCAGGACGGATCCCATAGTTTTCTATGGGATCGGTTCTGGCACAAGAGGCATCAGTTCTGGCGCCGTATCTGTGCCTCAGCCGGATGGAAAAACGCTACCTGCTGCGTTTTTCCATTCGGCTTCCTTAAAATTTCATTAGCGCCGGGTGCTGCCTGAAGATGGATGCGGCAGCATCCGGCTTCTGCACAGTCTATGTACAGTAGTAAAGCCGGTAATTGCCGGATTCACTACTGTACCTGAGTGAATTGCTCAGGATTGGTTAAAGCTATAAAGAAACACTTCAATTCATTTTAAAGATGAGAATCTCCTCTTTAAAATGATATCAAGATCACCATGATCGTCCTTACACATCCTGAGCGATTCGCTGGTAAAAACGATGTTCGGCATTGAAATCCCAATGCAGATCTCATTTCCCGACATCGTTTTAACAGTGAATCGCTCTGAATATGCAAGGTCTATCATGGCGATCTTGGTATCTTTTTAAAGATGAGATTCTCATCTTTAAAATGAATCCAGTTGCATCTTTGTGGCCCTAACAGATCCTTAGAAATGGGGCTCTAAATGTGTGCCCCCCCCCTCCTGTGTCAGGCAGCATCTTAGAGCTAAGGAAGGAGGGGGAGGAGGAGCTGCAGAAACAATAATAACTCATCATTGTCTGTGCATAAGCTGGATGTGACCCCAGAGGGGTAGCATTGACTTCTGTCCATGTTATCCCCTCTCCTATCAATCAGAGAGCATACTGTACTTCTGCTCTCTGATTGTCACATAGAGGGATAATGTAATACCCCTCTGAGCCTAATCACATAACCAGGAAGTTATTGGCGCTGTGACCCAGACATTTACCATTATCCAGGTCACAGCGCCAAAAGTGTCGCACCAAACACTTACTCAACACATACACAAAGTCACCAATAAAGTTTACATTTTTTCACTGTCCCTGTCCTGTCCAGTTATATCCATTACACGCTAAAATAATAGCAATAGCGATTATCACTATAAATGAACGTATAAAACATTTCTGACAAACGGCAGTTCCGTCAGTCAGATAATACATTTTTACCCATTAAATGTCACCATATAAAATCCTAGTTTTTGGCAGTTTTCAGATGGGTGTTTTTTTTTTTTTAATTTTTTTATTTGTTTTTTTTTTTTGCACCCGTAGTACAAACGAAACACCTGCACCTCCAGTAGGTCATCAGACTCTCTAACACCAGTAATGATGAACCGCAGGAACTTCTGAGGTTGTGTCCATAATATGTGAGCACTAAAGTGGTCGTGTTACACCAATCTGAACACGGCCCTAGTTATCACATTTGTTAGGTGTAGGGATTATAATTATTCATTAGAGTTACAATTTTTATAGGGGGATAGAAAATTCTATTCTTATGTAAGCTCCTATTTAATTTGCATGCACAGGGTTCAACTTGGGACAGATGGATGGGGACATTAACTGTGGGGATAGCTGGAGGGGGACATTATAGTGTAAGGCGCCACTAGGGAGGCATTATATTGTATTAGGGCCTCTAATGGGACATTATAATTTTGTGTAAGTTGGGTATTCCTAAGTGGTGGCGATGGGGGGGCCCACCTATGAAACCAAAGCACTGAACCCACCAATGTGTTAAAACAGCCCTGCTAAGGAGCATACAGAGGAGGAACAATAATGGGAGCACTAATGTCAGTACCCACAATATAATGTTCCTTAATGCCCCCCTACAGTATAATGCCACATTAGTTGCCCTCCACACTATGTAATGTCATGTTAGTGCCCCCCTGCACAGTATAATGCTATGTTAGTCACCCCACACAGTGTAATGCCACGTTAGTTGCCCCCGATCTAATCCTTATTTTTCTTGTTTAAACCTGGGGTGTGTCTTATAGTCAGACGTGTCTTTTTGTCCAAAAAATACTGTAAATAGTGAACGTGTTCAGCTTGGACCTTTACTTGATGGCGGATCCCGGTTAATGGAAATTTACTAAAAGTAGTTGAGTACCCCTACTCTATTGGCCTCGGAAGCCCATTATACTTTGTGGTCCATCTTGGTAAAAACTGATAGTAAAAACTGATGACAACTTATGACAACTGATGGTTTTGAAGTAGAAATTCTGGGGTCTGAAAAGACCCCACAGGATAATAATAGCTAGTGAGTGGTGACAATTGGAATATTATAAAAGTTAGAATATTATACTGTGTGCAGGGGCGACTATGGAGGATAATACTGTGTGCAGGGGCCACTATGGAGGATAATACTGTGTGCAGGGGCCACTATGGAGGATAATAATGTGTGCAGGGGCCGCTATGGAGGATAATACTGTGTGCAGGGGCCGATATGGAGGATAATACTGTGTGCAGGGGCCACTATGGGGCATAATACCATGTGCAGGGGCCGCTATGGGGTATAATACCGTGTGCAGGGGCTGCTATGTGACATAATACCGTGTGCAGGGGTCGTCAGACTTACAATTATTGACCGTTACTCCGAGTACCTCAACTTTGATTTTTTTTAATCGAATTCGGCACGCTGAACAAAAAAGGTTGCCTACCCCTGTGCTATGGGAAAGGAGCTGGGGAGCTCATGCGCCCTCTGTTGGATGTAACAGATCCTCAATTTGCTTTTGACTCACCGAGCCTTGAGACCGCAAAAGGGATTTTAGCCAAGCCAATTTCACTTATCTGCATACAGCGCTGTTTCCGGATTGTTGTCCTTCATCAGTACAGAGCAAAGTGAATTGGCTGGCTTAGTGGGAGGCAATGAGTGGGTTAGGGACAAGAATCTCTCACATTGAGGAGAGCACCAGTGAAGGTGTGTAGTGCCTTGTGATATGTAGATGCTAAGTAGAGGGCAAAAGGCAATTCAATCTCTACACACCTTCACTGGTGCTCTCCTCAATGTGAGAGATTCTTGTCCCTACCCCTGTGCTAGACTTTTTTGTTGCGTAAACCCATTCAAATTTGTCCAGCCTTGTTGAAATGAACATTTAGTTAAGCATATTCAGGTGCCATATCATACTTCTACTTTTGTCCTTGCTTAAAGGTACAAAAATGAATTGCACAAGCAATTGCTGCCCTCTGATTAGGCTAGCTCACAGCCCCGACACTAGGATGCCATGCCTTATGTTTTTTCTCTTAGTGCTTCCTTCCTTCTGATTGTGTTTACATGGTCCATGAGAGTGAGGGACTACATGGAGCAGCAGCATTTAAAAAATTAGAGAGCCCTGTGCCAAGCAAATATGCCTGAAGTGCCGGCTTCGGCACAGGTGACTGAGGTTGCTGACCCCTGACCTATACTGTGGATAGGTAGTCAGTATCCATTACGCCTAGGTATTGGACAACACCTTTTAAAAATATATATTTTTCATGTAAAACTTCTTTACTTGCTGGACTACCAGTCTCATGGATATTAAAGAACCTTTCCTTATGTACTGTTAAGGTATATGGGCATCATAAAGGGTTCCCCACTGAGCATCCCTGTCTGTTAGCCAGAGCAGGGAGCCACTAATAAAGAATAGTTTTAGCAATCCCAGACAGTCCATGCTACAGGTGCATCTCAATAAATTAGAATATCTTTTCATTCATTTCAGTAATTCAATTAATAATCAGCGACTTCCATGATTGTGTGTCCTACTGAACCAGACTGAGGGACCATTTAAAGGCTTAGGAAACCTTGGCAGGTGACATACTGAATTTACAATATTCAAATTTTCTTAGATTTGGGTTTTCATTAGCTGTAATCCATAATCAACATTTATAGAAATAGAACACTCTGTGTGTAAAGAATCTAGAAAATATATGAGGTCACTTTTTTTCTTTTTAAATCTAATTACTGAAATAAATAAGTTTCAAAAATATTCTAATTTTTTGAGATGCACCTGTATATGTATGGCCTTCTGTATCTTCCTCCAATATGGCTGATTGCGAAGGATATCTGAAGCCAAACACAAGGTAGCCAGCCGGCGTCAGGATGTCTTTCATCTAAAATGGGCTTGTCACAGTGGAACATCCATGTAACTATTTTATTTCCAAGGACCTGTGACTTTATTTTTTTTTTTTTTTTTTGCATAACATTTAAATAATTGCTTAGTATAAAGGCTCAATTTGTGTCACTGCAAACCAAGATCCAAGATGTTATCTTTATCTTAAATGGGTTGGCCGCCTTCCCAATTGGCCATAGTGTTTTATTTATTTATTTATTTTTAAAAACATTGCTTCTGTTTGGGCTTTGCAATGATAGTCTTAACATTCTCAGGTCTCCCATGTGATTGAACTATAAAGGCATAAACTTTATACAAACTATATAATGCGAGAGAGTTTTAGGGTGCAGTGCTGGAGTCCTGGGTTCGAATCCTGCCAAGGACAACATCTGCAAGGAGTTTGTATGTTCTCCCCATGTTTGCGTGGGTTTCCTCCAGGTGCTCCGGTTTCCTCCCACACACCAAAGACATACTGATAGGGAATGTAGATTGCGAGCCCTATATGGGACAGTGACTGACAATATCTGTAAAGCGCTGTGGAATATGATGGCACTATAAAAGTAAGCATAATAAATCCTTTCAGTAAGGTCACAACATAGAATTTTAAATAGCTTAAAGGGGGTATTCCAACGAACATAACCTTTTTAAAATTTGTAGATAATAAAAAGTTTAACATTTTTGCAAATTATAAATAATTAAATATTTTGCAGAGTTTTAAAGATTTTCTCTAAATATCTTGTGATCACAGTCTTGTTGTCATGATCGGTTGCCAATGGATACGACCATGAATGCAGGATCTTTCTAAGGTCAGAAAATCAGCAATGATCTCCTTACTGTGACCAGGTTATCTCCTCATACATGTAGTGTCCCTGCCTGATAACTTGCCCACAATAAGAAAATCATGGCTGGGTTTTTGACAAGTCCGAAACCATAGAAAGTTTCTGAATTCATGGTCGTATCCATTGGCAACTGATCAAGACAACAGACTGTCACCACTAAGCTAGTTAGATAAAATCTTTAAAACTATGCAGAATTTTTAACTACTTATATTTGCAAAAATGTTTAACCATATCTATATTTGTAGATAATTAAAAGTTATGTTCATGGGAATACCCTTTAACGACCCAGGGTGTAATAGTACGTCCTGAGTCGCATGACGATGTATGGAGAGAGCTCATCGCCTCTCTCCACAACGTCATCGGAGTGTGGAGATCGGTTGCCATGACAGCCGGGAGCCTATTGAAGGATCCCAGGCCTGTCATTACATTAGAGCTATTACACGATGCCAGAGGCAGCGTGTAATAGAGAGGTAGGAATTTTTCTATTCACTGCGATACAGTAGTATCGCAGTGAATAGTATGATCGATCAGCCCCCCTATTGTTTCAAGGATCCTAGGGGGTCTGATCATACAAGTAAAAGTAGTAGAAAAAAAAAGTTTTTTTAAAAGTATGAAAAAATTTAAAAAAAACCCCACAAGTTCAAATCACTCCCCTTTCCTTAGATCAGATATAAAAGTAAATAAGCAAAAGTAAGCATAAACACTTTAGGTATCCCCGCGCTCCAAAATGCCCGAACTATTAAATTATTAAAATATTTATCCCATACGGTGAATGGCGTAGCGGGGGAAAAAATCAAAATGGCCAAATAGCGTTTTTTTTCAACACTTTGCCTCCTATAAAAAATTGAATAAAAAGTGATCAAACCATCAGATCTTTCCCCAATTGGTATCATTAAAAAAACGTCATGTTGTCCCGCATAAGAGAAGACGCCTTACCCAGCTCCATACATGTAAATATGAAAAAGTTACAGGTGACACAATATGGCAACGCAAAAATTTTTTTCTATTTAGCAAAGTTTTGAATTTTTTAAAAGGTATCAAAACATTACAAATACTATATAAATTTGGTATCACTGAGTTTGTACTGACCCGCAGAATACAGGTAACATGTCATTTTTACCACACAGTGAATGCTGTAAAAATTAAACCCATATGAATTTGGCGCAAATGCAGTTTTTCTCCAATTGCACCTCCATTCTGAATTTTTTTTTTCCCAGTACATTGCACAGCATATTGAATGGTGCCATTACAAAGTACAATTTGTTTCGCAAACAATAAGCCATCATGTGACTCTGTGAGCTGAGAAATGAAAAAGTTATGGCTCTTGGAATGTGGGGAGGGAAAAACGAAAATGCAAAAACAAAAAATGTCCCGTTCATTAAGGGGTTAAGCTTTATTGCGGACCCTTGTACTTGAACCATATTACAGTACATCCTTCAGACCAAAAACCAGTTTTGCACCCCTGGTCTAATGTATATGGACACCTCTCAGGTCTTCCCTAGAATAGGGGAGAATGTTTGGGTATTTAAAACTTCAATGCCCTGTTCTTCTGTTCTCCCTGGAGAAAACTGCGGTCAGAGGTATGTTGCTTACTCCACATTCTCCAGTGCAAATCTATAGGTACATTCTGGCTAAACTGTATATCTATGGGAGAGTAGGGGGATATAGTTGGTAGCCAACAGCTGTTTAAGGTGTATGGGAATGCAGAGTGAGAGTGAGGGCCCATGTAGTCTGCATTTTAATGTGTTAATGAGATATCATTGGTACTAACACAAGCACATTAAAGCCGCCATTTACTGTAGATCTCCTCAGGATTTTCTTCAGTAAATTAAACTGAAGAACATTGCTTTAGAAAATCTTCTGAAAGATGTAACCAGAAAAATGCATTTTTTACGTAATGAAAAACAAGAATCATGTGCAAATAATATCCTAATCATGCCATCATCATAATGTATTCACACAGTACCTTTTTTTTTTTTTTCTAAATGCTGTTACACTGTAAAAAGGATAAATGTCCACATATAAGATATTTGCATTTTGTTTTGTTCAAGTGCCTATAACAGATCCTTGGATTGCAGCAACTGTTAAAAGCGGACAACTGCTGCACGTGCAGAGTACAATAGGATGTTTTGGATATGTATATCGTAACAGTTTTAAAAGAGTTAAAATAGCTCAAATAAATCAACCAAATATATAACTTTTATAAAATTTCCTTTTACTTTTGTCATGTGGTTTTTAGTTTAAAATCTAACTTCCGTATTTTACAGGTAGTGAGAAGGCCACGCAGGGTACCGATGGGTGCGCCAAGCAAATCAGAGCCTGCCCTGGATGTAATGGATGATTATGCAGACTTTGAGAGCCGAACTGCTTACAGTGCATACAGTGATAGGAGTGGCTATGGTGGATCTCAAAGCAGAGACCCAAGTCCAGATAGAGGCTATCGAAGGGAACAAGAAAGGGGACCATATTATGAACGAGATCAGAAAGGATATGGAACTAGAGCAAGAAGTGTCGACCAGGATCTTAATTTGGGTTATGGACCTAGGCAAGATATTAGCCGTGGCAGAAGTATAGACCGTGGCCTTGATGACGACCAGATGTATAAAAGAGATCGTAGTCGTGGCAGAAGTATAGACCGTGGTCTGGATGAAGAACGTGGCTACAAAAGGCAGCAAAGTCGTGGCAGGAGCCTTGATCGCGACCTGGACGACCCTCGTAGTTATGGAAGAGATAGCAGTCGTGGAAGGACCATGGATAGAGATGACATCTATGATAGAAATACACAGTATAGTCCAGATCGTCAGTATGGAAGATCTTCAGCAGAGCGTAGATATGACCAGAGTATTCAGAGAAGTCGTAGTCGTGATAGACTTCAGTCCCGCAGTCCATCCCCTCAAGGGTATGGAGATTCAAACACCACTTGTGTCCTGTTAACAAAGAAAAAATCTAATGAGGGTAAGCAAAACTTGTCCTCCATGAATATGCGGTTTTATATACCGTTAGAAAGCTGAATTCACCGCATTGTCGACTTTCCCCGTATGTGCCCCGGGGCTGGAGATATTGGTGCCGTTAATTTTGGCACCTATATCTCCCCACTGTCAGAGGGGGCATTCCTTAGAACGATGACTCTGAGCTGTGAGGAACCCCGCCCCCCGTCAATACAAGTCTATGGACGTGTACTTTCGGGGGGCGTTCCTTACAGCTCAGAGATGACGCTAGGCTGTGAGGAATGACCTACTGACAGTGGGGGGATATCTGTGCCGACATTAACAGCACCTATATCTCCAGCCCTTGGGCACATACCGGGAAAGCCACACTGTCTGCTTTCTAGCGGTGTATAAAAAAACGCATACTCATGAGGACATGAAAGGTCCTCTTTAACACATTACAGAGAACCATTTTCACCAATTTCTTTCTTTTGCTTATATAGCTCCAACATATTCAGCAGCGTGTTACAATGTCCTCGCTCAAGCCACCAACTCCAGTTCGTTGAATTAATTTTTTTTTCTTTAGACTACATTGTTCCTGAGCAATAAATCCCTGATCTTCGTTATGATGACTTAAATGATAATTGGTATCTCTATTGTCACGTGAGTGGTTTTAGGCCAGAACAGGCAAGGGGGCATGATTCAGAGCTCTCTGACACTGTGCAGTCACATCACACCCCTTTCCTGCTCCTCCCTAAGACCACCCATGTGACAGTATAGAGAGCCTAATTACCATATCGGCATTAAAACTAAGGGCACTGATTGCTGAGGCATGATTGGGGGGTAGAGGGAAAGTCACAACTGATTACTCTGTGCCGAAATATGTAAGAATAGAAGAACTGGTGGAAGTGAGGAAAAAAAGAAAATTGTATTAATTTCTTATTTATATCTTTCAGAATACGGTCTTCGTCTTGGCAGCCAGATCTACATTAAAGGATTGACAAACACTGGTTTAGCAGCAAAAGACGGGAATTTGCACGAAGGAGATATAGTGCTCAAGGTAGACAGTCTTTTTATTCTGTATAATCAGAATGCCCTAAAATTAATAGGATGTTTGTCCATTTTTGTTCTGGAACAATTGAATAGACTCAGGTTTTGGATTTTGTGACTTCTACATGTTCCATAATGTTGGCTCAGAGCGTTGCCCCTCTCCTGTTTATTTTTCTTAATCTTTCATGATCTGTTTTCACCAGCAGTACTTTGGAAAGCCCTCCATTGTTAATCATTTACCAAGTCTACTCAGAGACTGCATATTACTGAAAGCAAAACTGATCTGTTCAACCATGTGAAAACTGTCAGGTCAATCTGCACACAGTTCTGTATTTCATACTTACTGCCACTGTTTTGATCCTGAAGTATTGTGCATTTTTAAAATGGTATTTGACAGACAAAGGTGAAAAATAAGATTGCATTTCATTTTTTAGCATTTTCCTAGATTCACAACTTATTAACTTATCCTGTGGATCGGTGTCTTGTGTTTGGTTGCTAGGGATTCCTACACAGTGATCCTACCAGTCCCAAGAGTCTGGATCTTGCCCCCCGTTTGAATGGAACAATAGTCACATGTGCAAACTGCCATTCCATTTAGCCTTTATGGGACTGACAGATAGCTGAATACAGCACTCAGGCCCATCAACTGAATAAAGCAATAGAGCACGAGTGTGACTGAATTTTTTTTTTTTTTTTGGGCACTTTCCATTAAGTACACATTACCAGGGCCAAAATGTGTATTTTGCATGATGAAAGCCATATTTTTTACAAATATTTGCCACTAAATATGTCAGGAAGAGTGTTGGTGTAGCATACAAATATATGCACATGTTCTATGGCACACTAAGTAATAGGGCACAGTGTTTTATGTATTTAAAGTACTCCTGTCAGGTTAAAGAAGCTGAGCTCTGTGATATATAGGTTTATGTGATTTGGAGCAGAGAAAATCCTGACTCCTGCTTACATAGGTTTATGTACACAGCTTGTGTGGGCTCCTGTTTGTTCAACTGGGGTTTGTTCAACTGACATATTAGGGGAGCAAATAGCACAGCATGCTATAATTTGTACTGTGTTTTTGATATAGTCTATGACAGAAGTTTATAAGAAAGTATCCAACAAAAGTGTGAACACAGCCTAAGGGGGTTTAGTCCTTTCCCTGCCTCCCTGAAGAGATTACCGTTACATTAGTAGCAGGGAAGTGGTGTAAGTGTTTAATCTCCTAACTTTTTGCCATAGTCAGTGATAAAAACTTATGGAGCATCCAGACAAACACACACACACAGCTCCCTTGTCTGGGGCCCTATTTCAGAGTGCAAGATGATTGTCCAACCCAGCTATTGTATGTATTAATGGTCTTTTATGTAGGGCGATTATTGGCTGAGCAAATGTTTGTCCCTGATCACTGCCCCTTGTTAAAGGCCCTACGATCAGCAGACAAGTAATTGTTAGCAGATTGTATCATTTTTATGGCATTAAAAATTGTTAGCCAAAATAAAGAGAGAATGCACTGTGGACAATAATAAATCTTGTGTTCATAATTTATGGGTAATTGTTCATACCGTATTGTATCAATCTCTAATCTGCTTCTTGGGGTATGTTCACATGGAGTTTTTTGCAGGCGGATTTTGAGGGATCTTAATGGGAGTCAGTAGCAGATTCTTTCCTCTAGGCCATTTTTCAGGTAGAGTAAAAAAAAAAAAAAAAAACATAATGACCTAACTTCAGATTGATTCTGGCTTGCAAACCCCATTGAAATGAATGGGAAGCAGAAAAAAAATTGCTAACGTTTGTTCGCAGCATTTTTTGGAGTGGTTTTTAATGGGCTTTGCAAGGCAGAATCTGCCATTATATAGAAGTTAAGTCATAACGCTGCCTGACTGCCATTGACCTGAATGGGAGAGTTGGGAGATGTGGTGTGTTTGTGTGTGTGTGTGTGTGTGTGTGTGTGTGTGTGTTGTTTTTTTTTTTTTTTTTTTTTTTTATGCGGATTCTGCCTCAAAGTTCCACCTGCAAAAATACTCCATGTAATCTTACTATTAGAACATTCATTGGGGCCCATTTTCAGCTGAAATATGCCCAATTACAAGGATACTTTCTCATAAACACATTGTGATGAAGATGCCACATGACCCAACAATAAGACGAGTAGAAGCAAGTCCATTCTCCTGCTTTAGTCCTCACTAAGAGGCTTCCGCCTCCCTGCTCTCCTTTATTCTCTTCAGTCATACACAGCACGTTGAGGTATACTGTGTATGGTTTTATCATTGTACTGAGCATGTACAGATTTGTGAGGAACTGTTAGACAAGGATTCCTACATGCACAATACTGCGATGAAAGAATAGTACACTACACCTTACTGCACATGCTCAGGGAGCACAAGGCAATGGCACATGCCTGAGATATAAAGGATGCCGGGTGATGTCATTTAAGCCTCTATGGGAGGATTTGGACATCAAACGAACTGCCTGACTATTGCTTTTGCTGAATATGGGAAAAAAAAAAACTTGGAAGGTCATCTTTTGTGCCATGGTGGCAGCACAGGTGAATAAAGACCTGATATGTTTATAATAATTTACCCATAGGTAATATAAATATAAGTAAGCCAGGCCTCAATTTTTACCATAGTGCTAGGTAGCCGTGAGTGGTGTTTTCACCCCCCACAGGTGTTAGGAGGATGTCACCTGTGTGTCACACCACCTGTATGGCCCTGATAACTGCCCTTTATATTGTGATTGGCGATTCAAGCAGTTCCTGGGACTGCTGTACAGGAATTGGAATCTTACTACAACAGCAGAATCAATTTATTTCTTTATTTAAGTGATAAGGTATTGAATGGAGAAAATAATACCTCAAATGGTCCATTAGTAAATCTTGTGCAAAAAAAATAAGCCAACAACTAATCTTTTGATAGAGTGGGCAAACGAAAATGTTTTTCTTATATTTTCTCATAACAATCTATTTTCAGATAAATGGTATTTTAACAGAGAACATGTCTTTGAGTGAAGCCCAGGCATTGATAGAAAAATCAAGAGGAAAGCTGCAGCTGGTCGTCCTAAGGGACAAGAAGCAGACTCTGATAAACTTGCCATATGTGGAGGACAGTGATTCTGAAATGGAAGGTGAGATGAGGTTTCATAGTCATGCCTTTAGTAATATTTCATCAATATGAAAATTGTATTTCCCTCTGTTTCCTTTGTTTACTAATAACATTTGCCTTCTGTACATTTTGGCATGTCTTATTGCATCTATTATTGGATGACTGGCATATTTTTCCCAGAATTTCAAAGTTCATACAAGATAAAATGTCCTATATCTTAACACCCAGGCCTGACGAGAATTGGCAGATCTCTCCTTGGCTGAGGCGACACCTTGCAGAATAGCGACGTTTTTTTTTTTTTGTTGTCTTGCAGATTTTGTGACTTAAAAAGAAATGGGAAATATGATGGAAGCTCTTATTCTTCTCCCTTCTGTTAAATGTATGCTTTGGCACAAATACCACAGGAAATCTGCAACTACAAATGCAGCTTTTCCACTACATGTGACCTTAGCCTTAAAGGGGGTTGTCTGACGCATATTTTTATTATTTAATAGCGCTGCACCTCTCCCAGGCCTCCATTTAAAGTGGAAGCTGGTTCAGTCTTCATTTTACAGGTCCCCTGCAGCCAATTGCACGCTTTAGCAATCACCTCTTCACAAGCTGCATGTCACAGAAGTCATGTGCTGTTTGTGGAAAGTTCACCCTCTGAGGATTGTGATTGGCTGCAGTGGACCCCTAGTACAAATGGGACATCACTGGTGATGTGAGCTGTGGAATGTATACAGAGAAATGCAGTTTCTATTGATAGAAGCGGAAGCTTAGGGAGAGGTTAATAATGGTTTGTTTATGGGCCCCTCAGCGCTATCAGAGGCGGGATAGGCCATTAATCATAATAACCAGATAACCCTTTTAACTTTCTCCACGGAATGGCAGTCAGTTTCAATATAAAAATATATATATATATATATATATATATATATATATATATATATTATTATTATTATTATTATTATTATTATTATTATTATTATTATTATTATTATTATTATTATTTTATATATTTTTTTATTATTATTTTTTTGATGTTCTAAATTTTGCACAGTGCACTGTGCATCATAAATTACCTTTTATTCTACGAAGTTTATGTAGGTTTTTTATGTTGTTCTACCTACTAAAATCACTTAGTTGCCAAAAATTATTTTTTAGTGGCACCATATTCTGAGAGCATTATCATTATTATTTATTTTTTTTTTTCCATTCTCAGAGTTGTCAGGGCTTGTTTTTTGGGGGAACATCTGTCATTTTGTTTTATGACTTTTTTTTTCAAAACTTGTAAAATATTTTGGTTTTGAAGGCCTTGTGTCCAAAAACAGCAACTTTTTTTTTACACCATTTACTATACTATACTATAGTATGAAAAATGAAAGTGAAAGTATAACTAACAGGTTGTCTCTGGCTGAATCTTATAGAGCAGGGGTCGGCAACCCCCGGCACGCATGCCAAGAGTGGCACGTGAGGCTTATTCCCCTGGCACGGCAGCGGAGTCCTCACCCAGCAGTTTCGATCGGACCAAACACGGCCAAAACGAAACTGTTATTATTATACTGTGGGTCTCTTCAGACCCCAGAGTATACTAAGCGGAGCCCCCGGGGAGGTGATCAAACATGAAAAAAACAATGTTAACTCACTTCCCTGGTTCCGCAGCTGCTCCGTGCTCTTAGGGCGCTTCTGCCTGATGTAAGAGACAGCTGACAGGGCCTCAGGGGTCACGTCCGACGTCATTACGCATAATAATGCGACGTAACCCCTGAGACCCAATCAGCGGTCGCTGACGTCAGGGAGAAGCGCCCACACAGCGGCTGCGGAGCAGGAAAAAGTGAGTAAGGGTGCGTTCACATATGTCCGGCGCAGCTATCTGTTTCCCTCCGGCATGGTGCACACAAGCCGGAGGGAAACTGATGCCAGGATGAATACAATAGTTTTCTAAGGGATCGGTTCTGGCACAAGAGGCATCAGTTCTGGCGCCATATTTGTGCCTCAGCCGGATGGAAAAACGCTACCTGCAGCGTTTTTCCATCCGGCTTCCTTAAAATTTCATTAGCGCGGGAGGCCGCTGGGTGGTGCCTGAAGATGGATGCAGCATCACACGGCTTCTGCACAGTCTATGTACAGTAGTAAAGCCGGTAATTGCCGGCTTCACTACTGTACCTGAGTGAATTGCTCAGGGTTGGTTAAAGCTATAAAGAAACACTTGGAATCATTTTAAAGATGAGAATCTCCTCTTTAAAATTATACCAAGATCACCATGATCGTCCTTAAACATCCTGAGCAATTCGCTGGTGAAAACGATGTTCAGCATTGAAATCCCAATGCAGATCTCAATTCCCGACATCGTTTTAACAGTGATTCGCTCTGAATGTGTAAGGTCAATCATGGAGATCTTGGTATCGTTTTAAAGATGTGATTCTCATCTTTTAAAATGAATCCAGTTGCATCTTTGTGGCCCTAACAGATCCTTAGAAATGGGGCTCTAAATGTGTGTGTGTGTGCCCCCCCCGCCGCCTCAGGCAGCATCTTAGAGCTAAGGAAGGAGGGGGAGGAGGAGCTGCAGAGACAATGTTAACTCGTCATTGTCTGTGCATAAGCTGCAGATGACGGGGGGTAGCAGGGACTTCCATCCTTATCCCCTCTCCTATCAATCAGAGAACATACTGTACTTTTTGCTCTCTGATTGTCACATACAGGAATAATGTAATACCCCTCTGAGCCTAATCACATAACCAGGAAGTTATTGGCACTGTGACCCAGACATTTACCATCGTCCAGGTCGCAGCACCAAAAGTGTCACACCAAACACTTACACAACACATGCACAAAGTCACCAATAAAGTTTACATTTTTTCCCTGTCCTGTCCATACCTGATCTTTATAGAGTAAAATACGCCACTCGCCTCTCTAGTGATATGTTACACACTAAAATAATAGTAATAGCAATTATCACTAGTATTATCACCATAATACAGGGGCCGCTATGTGACATAATACCGTGTACAGGGGTCGTCAGACTTACAATTATTGACCGGCACTCCGAGTACCTCAACTTTGATTTTTTTAATCAAAATCGGCACGCTGAACAAAAAAGGTTGTACCCCTGTTATAGAGATACTTAACAGGGTGTTGTGAGGGACTTCAGTAGGTTTTTCATCTACCCTCCAGCATCACCATTACACGACTGCATCTAAGGGGTTAAATGGCCGTGAGTGGTGTTTTAACCCGGCTGTTAAGAGGATGTCAGCTGTGTGTGGCACAGCAGACATCCTCTCCTGATGGCTGCAGCTCAGCCCCTGAGCTGGTGCTATCTTCATGACTTATTTTGTCAGTTCTCAGGAACAGGTTCCATAGGATAGGGATAACTTGCAGATCAGTAGAGGGTCCAACCACTGAGATCAGGAGATTGGGGAACTTTCGGCCCTCGTTCTGAATAGAGCTGTGACCAGGCAGCATGTGAAACACTCCATTCATTTCAGTGGGAGTGACAGTCATTTTGAACAAATGAAAAAAGTTTGCTGCCTTTTCAAATTTTTTATTTTTTTTTTTAAAGCGTAAATAAACTCTCTCCTACCCCCCCCCCCCTTTTCTCCCTAAACTCCATTGTAAACTGACACTGCTTGCGTACAGAGTATAGACTGAAATCACTCAGGTAAGAAGTAAAGACAAGAGATATACTTAAAGAAACGTATTGCAAAGTTTTTTTTCCTTTTACCTGCACTATTTGTCTTATGAAAAAACAGTTCTCGACCTTTTGGCTAAGATCAAGTGTAGTATCTGTTCTTATCAGTAGCAGTTAGTAATTGGCTCCGCCAGTGGGATTGACGACCCCACTATAGGGAGCCAACAGAACGCTGGGAACATAGGTCAGAGAACCATACCAGGGGTTTGCATGAGGGGCCCCTGGGATCAACGCCAAAAGGCCAGGATGCCTTCGAAGGTCTCAAAGTGCAAGTGCCTCGGGGGTACGGTGGCTCCTGAGGTGCCAAAACTCACTGGCTGTGGGAAACCCACTGAGTTAGGCACATTGCACAGCACTTGTAGCGCTCCACCCTGATGCTTAGTTTATCCACCACGGGAAATTTTTATAGATCTGGCGGATAGACCGGGCCTGTACACAGGCACTCTATTCACTTCTTTATGATTTTTTTTTTTTTTTTAATGACACGTCTTGTCACCGTTTGTCACTGTGAGTGTGGATGTAGGGGTGCGGAAACCCTTTTGGGTCCCTCCCGAAGTCTAGGGGTTGGAGTTGTGTGGCCAATTTGGTTCCCTCCTTCCTTGTTGCCCGGTCTGCCTCTGCTTTTATGAAGCTGGACATAGTTACCGACTCTGGTAATACTCTTGGGGTAGCAGCCCTTGAGGAAACCGAGCAAGTAAGCCCTTCTGTTCTGGCAGTTGTAGCCCCTGGTCTCTTGGTGCCTTTTGGTCCAGGGACTGGGGACAGTTCAGGAGACCCATTCTCTTTGGAGATGGGTTTTGCGATAGACCGCATCCTGAGCATGTTTTTTTTTAGTGGCACTCCCACTTTTTTCATGCACTGGGTGATTCGTTGGCACAGTTTTGCGACCTTCGATTTAAAAAAAAAAAAAAAAAAAATTTGTTTTATAAAAAAAAAGTAACTGTTTAGTTATGCTTTAGATTTGATATCTTTATATTTCATATTAAAAGTTATGTTTTCTTTTAGATGATCCACCATATACAAACAAGAGGAGAAATCCAAGATCCAAGGAGCAGTAAGCAAAATAAAGGTTTGTGTCTCTAAAATTTTGTATCTATTCATTTTTATATTTGATTTATAATGCATATACAGTCATATGAAAAAGTTTGGGCACCCCTATTAATCTTAATCATTTTTAGTTCTAAATATTTGGTTGTTTGCAACAGCCATTTCAATTTGATATATCTAATAACTGATGGACACAGTACAATAAACCTCATTTCAATCCTGAAATATTACTAACAGAAAATGTGCAATATGCATTAAACCAAAATTTGACCGGTGCAAAAATTTGGGTACCCTTATTTTATTGATTTGAATACTCCTAACTACTTTTTACTGACTTACTGAAGCACAAAATTGGTTTTGTAACCTCACTGAGCTTTGAACTTCATAGCCAGGTGTATCCAATCATGAGAAAAGGTATTTAAGGTGGCCAATTGCAAGTTGTTCTCCTATTTGAATCTCCTCTGAAGAGTGGCATCATGGGCTCCTCAAAACAACTCTCAAATGATCTGAAAACAAAGATTGTTCAACATAGTTGTTCAGGGGAAGGATACAAAAAGTTGTCTCAGAGATTTAACCTGTCAGTTTCCACTGTGAGGAACATAGTAAGGAAATGGAAGACCACAGGGACAGTTCTTGTTAAGCCCAGAAGTGGCAGGCCAAGAAAAATATCAGAAAGGCAGAGAAGAAGAATGGTGAGAACAGTCAAGGACAATCCACAGACCACCTCCAAAGAGCTGCAGCATCATCTTGCTGCAGATGGGGTCACTGTGCATCGGTCAAAAAAACAGCACACTTTGCACAAGGAGAAGCTGTATGGGAGAGTGATGCAAAAGAAGCCGTTTCTGAAAGCACGCCACAAACAGAGTCACCTGAGGTATGCAAAAGCACATTTGGACAAGCCAGCTTCATTTTGGAAGAAGGTCCTGTGGACTGATGAAACAAAGATTGAGTTGTTTGGTCATACAAAAAGGCGTTATGCATGGCGTCAAAAAAACACAGCATTCCAAGAAAAACACTTGCTACCCACTGTAAAATTTGGTGGAGGTTCCATCATGCTTTGGGGCTGTGTGGCCAATGCCGGCACCGGGAATCTTGTTAAAGTTGAGGGTCGCATGGATTCAACTCAGTATCAGCAGATTCTTGAGAATAATGTACAAGAATCAGTGACGAATTTGAAGTTACGCCGGGGATGGATATTTCAGCAAGACAATGATCCAAAACACAGCTCCAAATCTACTCAGGCATTCATGCAGAGGAACAATTACAATGTTCTGGAATGGCCATCCCAGTCCCCAGACCTGAATATCATTGAACATCTGTGGGATAATTTGAAGCGGGCTGTCCATGCTTGGCGACCATCAAACTTAACTGAACTGGAATTGTTTTGTAAAGAGGAATGGTCAAAAATACCTTCATCCAGGAACTGATTAAAAGCTACAGGAAGCGACTAGAGGCTGTTATTTTTGCAAAAGGAGGATCTACTAAATATTAATGTCACCTTTTCTGTTGAGGTGCCCATACTTTTGCACCGGTCAAATTTTGGTTTAATGCATTTTGCACATTTTCTGTTAGTACAATAAACCTCATTTCAATCCTGAAATATTACTGTGTCCATCAGTTTTTAGATATATTAAATTGAAATGGCTGTTGCAAACACCCAAATATTTAGAACTAAAAATGATTAAGATTAATAGGGGTGCCCAAACTTTTTCATATGACTGTAATTCCACCTGTTTAAATATGCAAAGAAACAGACATTTTTATTTTATTGGAATAGTTTAAAATAACCCTGAGTCTCCTCTGGTGTTTTGATTCCCTCTCATAATGTGCATCTAAGTAAATGGACACTGGCGTAGTGTAGAATTTATATTGAAATCAACGCTCTAGAAAATAGCTGTGAAGGGGGAAAAAAAAAAGAATTATAGGATGTAATTAGAAAACTCTTGTATGAGATATATATATATATATATATGATAACACAGTTCTGGAACGCTTCATTGTGCAGGTCTTTTGTAGAGACTGGAAGGTCACTTTATATGGTTCTTTTTGTACGGATACTTTATATAGATCCACAATACAAACTTATGGATCATATGAATCCGTATTAAAGATTTGTAATACTGGTGGACTGAAATACATAGAAATGCAGAACTGATGATCTATACATGTTTTTGGTTTTTTTTACTGCAAAACAGATGAAAGTAGTACAAAGATGAAAAAATGCAAAGCAATACTGATGTATTTATTGCGTGAAAGCAACAGAAATTTGATATCTAGAAGAAAATGTGGATCTGTGATAAAATGATTAAATGTACTGGGGTGAGAATGTTAAATCTCTAACAAACTATTGTAATTTTACATTGTAGGTCCATATGATGGGTCTTCAAATGCCAGAACAACTTCCTCTTCCTCTTCCTCTAACCAAAGATATAAATATACATGTAAAAGCCAATATATTTGTACTTTGTATTCAATTAAAGGCAAATTCATAACAATATAGAAGTCCAATTAACACTGTATTCTCAATTATTATTTGAGTTGCTTTTTTTAAGATTTTTTTTCAATTTTTTTTTTACTGATTTTTCTACATGACTCAAGACAAAAATGTATTTCACTTTGCCACTCATAGATCATATATATGTAAATAAAAGTCAAAATTAGCATTTCATCTGTGAAATATATTTTACATATTAGAAATATTTATAGTTAACATTCTAAATGATAATGCTTGCTCACACCACTACACTATTGGAGAAATAAAATTACTATAGATAATAGACCACTTTCATGCATGAGTTGTTTTTGTGTGTGTATATAATACTAGCAGAAGGACCTGGCTTCGCACAGGTATATTTCATTTTTTGTTTGTGTAGTGGCTCCATAAGATTTGGCCAGTTTTGCAATTGACATCCAGTATGGCAGTCCAGTATAGGTACAGTCTATTTATTGCTGTGTTATGGAAACCTGGTAAATGAAATGTGAACTTATATTGGCTGATACACGTCATATGACTGAATATTTAAGGACCTGCGAACTGCTATTGACTCATACAGGTCATAAATAGCTTGGTTGCTATGGAAACCTGGTGTAAAGCTGTGTGCATGTCAAGACTGAAGAACCTGCGATTTTTCCATTGTTCCATAAACGTCATGTGATCATGTGTATCTCAGTTTGGATATCAGTGAAAAACCTGCGATCGGTTGTTATGGAAAACCTGGAGTAAAGATGTGTGTATGTGACCTTGTGTAACAGTGTCATCCACAGTGCTCTGCCCCTTTAAAGCTGACCTACAGCAGTGAAGAAAAATGGCTGGGTTGTTATGGAAACATGGAGTGCAGCTGTGTGCATGTGGCTGACAATGCCTTGTCAGATTGGAGACGGGCTTGGGTCTGCTGAGAGTTTTCATTAGCTCGAGCAGCAGCCATGCGTTTTGCTGTAGGGGGCATGAGTAGTTTAAAAAAACGTTTCAATTTATAAGAATGCTGAAATCCAGTATTGCAGTCCAGTCAGTGGCGTAAATACCGGGGTAGCATTGGTAGCGGCTGCCACAGGGCCCGGGACATTAGGGGTCCCGGCGGGCCCCTGATGTTTTTTTTTTAATAGGCTGTTACCTGCTGGTGTAACACCAGCAGGTAATGGGCCCTATTTACTTACTAATCCCCGCTCCTGCTCATGGCCGCCTGCGCTTCACCTCCGGAAGCGGCTGTGAGCAGGAGCGGGGATCGGTAAGTAAGGCCTGAGGGCCGTAAACCCCACAAACACTGCTATCATTATACTTTTCAGACCCCAGAGTATAATGATCAGAAGCCCAGAGGAGTTGAGGGAACATAGAAAACACTGTTGCTTACCTCTCCTGCGCTCCAACAGGCTTCAGGCCTCCCTGGTGACGTCCCAGACGTCGGTGGGCCAGTCCGACGTCATTATGCATGCCTGCTTCGCGTGACAGCTGGTCCAACATTGAAGTGGTAGCGGGGAGTACGCATAATACTATATGAAGGGGCCATTATGGGGCATAATAGTGTGTGCAGGAATGCAGTTTGTGCAAGGGGGGTGGGGAGGAGGTCCCATGTCAAATGTTCGCCTTGGGGCCTAGCGATTCCTAGTTACGCCACTGAGTCCAGTATAGGTAGTGTCAATTTATGGTGCTGTTGTTATGGAAACCTGGTAAATTAAATGTGAACTTATATTGGCTGATGCACGTGATATGACTGAATATTTAAGAACCTGCGACCTGCCATTGACTAATACAGGTCATAAATAGCTTGGTTGCTATGGAAACCTGTGTGCCTGAGGAGAGTAAGCGTTTGCGAGCTCTTATTGGCTGATAAGGGACATGTGACCGTGTGTATGGCAGTTGGAATATGAGTGAAAGACTTGCAGGCTTGTATTAGATAATGCAGGTCATTTTTTTGGGAATACTGTATCTCAGGAACGGTACGTCTTAGAGAGCTGAGACCCAGTCTAAAATCTTTCCGGACACCTGATGTACCTGTGTATCAAATCTGGTGAGGATCAGCCCAGTCGTTTGGTCCCTCATAAAGAACAGACAAACTAATTTTTATATATATATATATATATATATATATATATATATATACATATATATATATATATTTTTTTTAAGATGGGGGGGGAACCAAAAGTGTTTATCACAAAGTACCCCTTTAACATATGGGGTGTCATGGCAATGAACTAATCCCCATGGGTATGGCTCATTTTCCATGTGAAAGTTGCTGTCAGCTGCTGATGGTGTTTTTTTTTTTTTGTTCCCCCCCCCCTCCTTTTAATTTTACCCCCCAACTGGTAAAATTAGACTTGCGTGCAGCAATTCAATAGGTCTACCAGAGCAATAGCCGCTACTTTTAGCAGCTCTCTGCTCTAGCTCATAGAGCATCCATATGCCTAAATAAAGCAGATAGAAATACATGGGGGGAATTTACTACCATAAGTATACCAAACTGGTGTAGAAGTTTTGCGTCTTTGGCACACAGCCCTGATTTGCACCAGAGATGCACCACTTTATTTTTCCATCCCACTCCCCACTTTTTAAGATAGTGGGTTGGTGATCAAGGCAGGCTGGGGTGGAACACCTCAGACCATTAGATTTATTATAACTCCCTGCATAAAACTGACTTGAGTTATAATAGAAATGGCATAGATTTCAATTCTGGCGCATAGGATCTCCCAAGATACACCGGAATATTCCGTTTCCCGACATGTCAGGACTTTAAAGATATAATCACAGTGCAGCTTTCATTTTTCAAAAGCTGTGAGTGTTGCTATGGGCAGTTTTCATAAATCTGCCCCAGTGAGTCTGCGTAAGCTGATGATCGGCCTAAAGCATTCAGTCATGCCAAGCACAGCACCAACTGCTGGCCAAAATATCCAACAGGGATGACTTTTCTTTTTTTGGCAAAATCTGCTATCACTTGTCATGGCTTGTAAACGAACATTTGTAGTGTTTTCATGACTGACTGTCGGCTGATTAACTTGCCATTCACACTGAATGTTCACGGGGTTGTCCAGGAACTGAAGCAAATGGTTAATGATGATCTATCCACAGGGTATGCCATCAGTATCTCATCAGTTGGGGTCCAGCATCCGGACCCTGCACCATTGACGCTAGGTTCACACCTGTGTTCGGGTTTCCGTTCTTTGGGTCTGCTTGGGAACCCGAAGAACATTAACCCAATCTACTTAAAAAGCGGTTACCCACGGTAATCCGTGGACCCCATAGACTATGTTAATGAAGGGTTACACAATAGTGTAATAAGGTAACTTGTTTTATGAGTCAGTAAAGAGACCCTGGTTTGTCTACTTTTAGATTTTGTACAACCTTGAAATCTGGTCAATGTATTGTGTTGTCTTATCTGTAAAATGGTATATAAGGTGAACTGAATTAAAATAAAATGGGACACTTATACATTCCATTAGGCTGTATGACTGTCTCCCGGGATCCGGGATCTATGTTTGTTTTTATTTGTTAGGTTTTCACAAAAGATATTCAGCAGAATTAGGTCTGCACATCAAATTGCTACAACTGCTATAATGGGGTCGGCCGGGTTTCTGCCCAAAAAATGTGGAGAGAAAAGTGCTGCAAGCAGAATGGGGAACAAAATCCCAGAGTGCTCACCAGGCGCAAATGTGAACCCAGCTTTAGCTGATTTAGGCCCCAGAAGCAGCTTTGCTCCTAATCAAGTGAATGGGAGCAGAGCTCCAGTTTCCCAGCACCATTGCTACAATATATGGGCTCCTATGTGGTATACTGCTTCTGTGTCCATACATTGTAGTGGTGGCACCTCTCCTATTCACTTGGAAAGGACCAAAACTGCTTCCCTCCGTATACCTCATGTTAGCCTTCCTTCCCCGATGAGCTGATTGGTGCAAGGTCTGGGTGGCGGAACCCCATCAACCAGATGCAGATGACCTGTCCTGTGGATAGGATACCATTAACCTTCACATTACATTATAACTGTTATTGGACTGTTATCGAATACACCTGGCTGCTGGCTGACCTGGATTAGTTGGCTCTAAAGCTAATAACTGCAATGGCTGCCTTTCCCATTAGTTTCAGCACACAAATACCATACAGTGGGGAAAAAAAAGTATTTAGTCAGCCACCAATTGTGCAAGTTCTCCCACTTAAAAAGATGAGAGAGGCCTGTAATTGTCATCATAGGTAGACCTCAACTAAGAGACAAAATGAGAAAACATCTAGAAAATCACATTGTCTGATTTTTAAAGAATTTATTTGCAAATTATGGTGGCAAATAAGTATTTGGTCACCTACAAACAAGCAAGATTTCTGGCTCTCACAGACCTGTAACTTCTTCTTTAAGAGGCTCCTCTGTCCTCCACTCATTACCTGTAGTAATGGCTCCTGTTTGACATTATCAGTATAAAAGACACCTGTCCACATCCTCAAACAGTTAGGGTGAGCTGGACCGCAGAGTGAAGGCAAAAGGGCCAACAAGTGCTAAGCATCTCTGGGAACTCCTTCAAGACTGTTGGAAGACCATTTCAGGTGACTACCTCTTGAAGCTCATCAAGAGAATGCCAAGAGTGTGCAAAGCAGTAATCAAAGCAAAAGGTGGCTACTTTGAAGAACCTAGAATATAAGACATATTTTCAGTTGTTTCACACTTTTTTGTTAAGTATATAATTCCACATGTGTTAATTCATAGTTTTGATGCCTTCAGTGTGAATCTACAATTTTTATAGTCATGAAAATACAGAAAACTCTTGGAATGAGAAGGTGTGTCCAAACTTTTGGTCTGTACTGTATGTGCCAATTAAAAGACAGTGTATGTATTGTTTGTAACATTTTTATTCTGTTTGTATCTTTCAATACAGCAAGCTTAAAAAAAAATACCGCTAGAAGAAACCAAAATTTTCCATTCTTATCTTTTCATTCCTTTAATAAAAAAAATACTGGTGCTCTACAGTCACCCGTCACTTTCCCACCTTTTCTCTACTGCATCTTGACTTCAGATGAGTTCTGTACCCTGAATATTGCACCTAGATTACTGATCCTGTAAAAAGGTGAAACTATTATTGACATCAGTGCTTTGTTCAGTGTAATCCAAGCGTGTCAAAACACAGTACAGGTGCACACAGGTCCATATTAACCATATGGCAAACAATGCACCAGCACTGAGTCCTTTGGTAGGGAGGGGCCCTCTCAGCCATACCCAATCCAGCAGTCAGTCCCACTGTTATGGACGGTGTCCTCAGGCTCCGTGCTTTTTTTTTTTTTTGTGTTTCAATATATTATGTGGGGGTCATTATAATGTTTGGGGCCCACTTAGGGGACATTATATAATGTGGCTGTCAATGAGGGGACTTTATACTGTGTGGGGTTACTAAAGAACTCGGTAGAATGGGCAGGGTTTGGGGTTTGGTGTAACAAACAAAATTTGCTGTGTGTGCTGCCACACAACTTTTTTTTTTTTTTTTGCATCCCCCGAAAGTTTGGACAAGTGAGTGGTGTCCCACTTGTGAAACATTTGCACTGGGTCCACCAATGCGTTAAAATATGGCCCTGGGTGAACATATTTACATTGTAACTTATCTCTGTGTAGTCTCTACTCTTGCTTTTTGCCTGGAAACAGTGATGCAAAATACTGAAGTGTGCAAAAGGCCTAATATTTAATGGAAGCAAAATTCTGTAGATCACACTCTATTAACTTCCAATAGGATAGTTTTCCTAGACCTTCTATAAACACCCAATAAATATGCATATATGTATAAATCTACATATATAATATGAATATATTAGTATATATATAGATCTCAGCATAAATAAATCCACCCCAACAAATTTGTCAGATAACTTTTAGATTCCTTTTAGAATCAACATTACTGCAAAATACTTCCACAAATGTGGGCCATTGATTGCAAACAAGATTTGTACATTTATTTACACAAAAAGTAAAATAACATGTGCATGAGATATTGACACATTATCAACTATCTTATGTGCAGGATAAATTACCCAAAATATAAGTCACAGAAGAAATCACAATCAAGTGATGCAGACATAATGCTGGGAAAGCTGGGTGGCTCTGAAGTGAAACAAAGGAATCTGATTAGCACAGGGTGTCAATACTACACTTAAGAGGGAGAGGTAGGATGGTGAGAGTTCTTACCTTGGTCAGATATACCTGTGAGAAAGATAAGGGTGCCAGAGTACACGTTGGTGCCTATATGGCCCACTTCGAGGAACAATTCATATACAGTACACCAACAGTACCTACAAACAACATGCGTTAACATGGTACAGATACATCGACGATATCTTCTGTATATGGGCAGTAATGTGGAGTTGCTCCTTGAATTCGTTCAACATCTAAACAAGATCTGGTCAGAACTGCAGTTCACATTACACCATGAACAACAAGAGATCATCTTTCTAGACACAAACATCATTAAAAACAGGGACGGCACATTTCACTCTGATTTATATACCAAAGAAACAGATAGGAACAGTCTATTGCATTACAACATCTTCCACCCACCTGCAACTAAAAATTCTTTGCCAAAATTACAATTTATGCGCATATCTAGAATAGTTGACATACCTTCTACCCGTGAACAAAGATTCCTTGAGATACACGATAAGTTTAAGAAAAGGGGTTATCCAGAGAAAGTTTTGACCACAGCACTATCACAAGTTACACATCCATCTACTATACACAACCTCCAATAACGCTACTGTCATCACACCACCATCTGAACAGCCTCTCCTCACCCTCACCTTCTGTCTCTATCCCTCTTCCCTCATAGATTGTAAGAGATTGTAAGCCCTTGCGGGCAGGGCCCTCTATCCCACTGTGCCAGTTGGTTACTGTTAGTATTATATTTGTTTTGTATATTTTGTGTACCGTATGTAAACCTTGAAATGTAACGCACCATGGAATTAATGGTGCTATATAAATCAACAATAATAAAAATAATAATAACGATCCTAAACTGGAACAACTACCTTTCAGCCATACATTCCATCCATTTTCCTACAAAATACACCAGATTATTCGTAAGCATTGGAATATTTTACATGATGTCTTCCCTTGAGGTACAGGAATTTCAAAGTAATTTCTTGCCCTGCTACAGAAGACCAAAAAATCTACGGCGCAGACTGGTGAGGGCAGATATTGGAACAACACAAACCACCTCTAGACAACGCTTTTTAAGCACTCCCAGACATGGTACGTTCCCATGTCTTTCATGTCTACAATGCTCTAATGTGACAAAGGGCAACACCATCTACCATCCACACACAGGACGAACCTTTAAAATTCAAGATTACTTCACATACAATTCCTCAAATGTGGTGTATCTGATTAAATGTCCGTGCGGTCTCGCATACGCTGGGGAAACCACCCAACATGTGCGAGACCGCATAAAGCAACACAAGTCAAACATTCACTGCCGTAACCTACTTCTCCCCATTCCCTCACATTTTATATGACAAAACCATACCATAGCGCAACTCAAATTTCAGGTTCTTGAACAAGTCCCTATACCACGCCAAACCCCAAACCCTGCCCAAGCTCTCAGATATTTCTCTACCCTAAAAAGTCACCATGTGACTTTAAAGAGTCAGCTACCTATATTTACCACATACTTTATATACACTTAATTATCTACAATAATTTTCTGTTTGTTTGTGCGCTCTATAGTACATGCATCGTTTCAGATTTGCTATACCTAGCTATTTATCTCTGAGAACTATGATGTTTCGCATGTACTCTATACTTGTAGGATTTATGATCTTGTACTAGGATATTTGCCTCTATACTATTTATTTATTCTGTCTATACTGCCGACATATCGAGTGACAAATTGTTCTTGCAATATATGCTTATATTATGCAGTTTTGCTATCTTTATACAAGCTATGTAATTTTGTATATTTGTACATGTTTTCTCACATGTATGCACTGTATTGTATTTTTTTAGAGTCTGATTGAAGGCCGATGTATAGGCCGAAATGTCACAAAAATTATTCTACCTAACACGTGTGATGAATAAAAAACACGCAGTTTTCTGAAATTACTCTTGGGGTGTGAGATCTTTTATCACCTGTATAGTAACGGGTTGGGAACCTAGCTCTTCACCCACTAAGGAGTGCAGCCTACACCCTTTACTACTGTGTTTCCCAAGACACAATACAGCGTACACTGCAGAGGAATGGCATTCATGGGTGTTGTCCACAAAGGACACTCTCCTAATATCCATGCACAAAAATTCCCACCTACAACTTGCCAAGACCCCTGCTGAAAAAGATGAAGACTATTGGAACTCTATAATCTGGAGTGATGAGACAGATAAATATTTTTGGAATTGATGGCATCAAAACTGTATGGTGTCACAAAGGTGAGGAGTACAAAGAAAAATGCTTGGTGCCTACAGTGAAACATGGTGGTGGCGGTGTCCTTATGTGGGGCTGCATGAGTGCTGCTGGTGTCGGGGAGCTGCATTTTATTGATGGTATCATGAATTCACAGATGTACTGCTCTATATTGAAAGAGAAGATGCTACAATCACTCCATGCCCTTGGTTGTTATGCATTTTTCCAATATGACAATGATCCAAAACACATATCTAAGGCCACTGTTGAATTTCTGAAGAACAGAGTAAAATTGATTCAGTGGCCAAGTATGTCTCCTAATCTGATCCCATTCGGACATTTATGGGGAATTCTTGAGAGACAAGTATCACTCTACATGCAGCATCCAGGATCTATAAGATGTCATTCTTGAAGCATGGAGAAAGATAGGTGTTGTAATATGTTGCTAACTTGTTTATTCCATGCCTAGAAGACTTGGTGCTGTTATTAAAAATCATGGAGGCCATAGAAAAAAAAAAAAAAAACACTAGATATAGTAGTTTTTGATGTTGGGTGTATTTATTTTTGCCTTCACTAATTTGAGTAAAACTGAAGATTTTGCAATCTGAATTTTAGAAATTGTTCTTGCATTCAGTGAGATAAAGAAAAAATATACTACTAATCAGTTATATAAATATTTATTCTGTAACAACTGAAGGGGCATTTCTACCTTATAAAGTGATGGGATGTTGCTAGCTTTAGTGTTTATTCACACAAACAATTTCCATGTGTGGGCCATATTTCCTGAACTGACCACGGCCTTGCAAATGGAACTGAGTTATGATGCAATGAACTCCATAATGGCTGCATTGCTAATGTAGTGAACTGGCTGCTATATATTAGTTCAGAATTGTACATGGACCATGTTTCGTGAATTCAATGTGATAAACCCTTATGGATTGGTGGGAGTCTGACATCTAGGAGGACCCTGAGAATGAGGGCCACAGCGCTAGTGTAAATGTAGGTGCACTAGTGGGCTGGCTTTGACCCCTTCATTGTCAAGATTGGTAGAGGTCAGATCCCCACCGATTATAAAGTGATGGCATATCCAAGCTGGAAATACCCCTTCAGCCTATTCAGACTGATATATATGAGTAAAGGGTTTTTCCAAGCTAAAAAAGTTGGGGGGCGGGCCCAAAAAAGGGGGGGGGGTTGTTGGTGGGGGGGGGGGGTGTATTCTCATCTGTTTTGATGTTGTTGCCCCTAGGGGTCGGCTTAGGATGCACCATCTACAGGTGTAGGCGATGCAGGTGTAGAAAAATACTGCAAAGTAAGACTGTGTTTAAAGTATTAATAGTTTATTTTTGTCATTAACAAAAAAGAAATCTAGATCGCGCATCAATATTTGGTGTGACCACTCTTTGCCTTCAAAACAGCATCAATTCTACATATACTTGCACATATTTTTTGAAGGAACTCAGCAGAGGGGTTTTTACAAACATCTTCAAAAACACACCTGAGCCCCCGGGTGTGGTCCTCCCCCCCTCCTTCTCTCTCTTTTTTTTACCCCCCACAAAAAGGAAGGGGTTTGGGGCGGGGGGTTTTGGGGGGGCCCTCCCCTCCCCCCCCCCCCCTCTCCGGGGGGTGGCCAAAAAAAATATTTATTTTTTTTTTTTTTTTTTTTTTTTTTTTTTTTTTTTTTTTTTTTTAAAAAAAAAAAAAATAATTTTTTTTTTTTTTTTATTTAATTTTTTTTTTTTTTTTTTTTTCTTCCCCTCCTTTTTTTTTTTTTTTTCTCCTTTATAAAATTTTTTTTTTACTTCTTTTTTTCCCCCTCCCCTTTTTCCCCCGGGGGGGGGGCCCCCCCGGGCCCCCCGCAATTTTTTTTTTTTTTTTTTTTTTTTTTTTTTTTTTTTTTTTTTTTTTTTTTTAAAAAAAAAAATAATAATTTTTTTAAAAAAAAATACATAACAAAACATCCCCCCAAAAAAAAAAAAAAAATTTTTAGGCTGGAAAACCACTTTAATCTATAGTATATTATTTCTCTTTTGTGCATTAGAGAGGGTTCAGAAAGTACAAGTAGTACAATTGACAGTGAGTTGGTTATTAACTTGCCCTTCTATTACACTTATGTCTATCTCCTCTGTAACCAACAGAATCAAAGCAGCCAAATCACCATGAACGCATGGCCTAAAACATTACATGGTCCTTTGGTGTGTAAGCACAATGTTTCCATCACCAAACCAGCCTGATTTAGTACATTGCTTGCCACTTAGTAAAGGAAATACCAAACCCTATATATACAGTACATAGACTATATTTTTGGGTGTAGAAGTCATATACTGGGGCTAACACAACAAAGCAGATGAAATTCATGTAACTGTCATCACATTCACATGGCGAACTGCTCATAAATTTTCCTGTCTTTAACCTATTGTCAAAATCTTTTCTCAGTGTCTGAATCTGCTGCTACATGGTTGTTTTGCAAGCTACAATGAATGGTAGATTCTTTTAGAAATTGTTTTGTAGGTTGAATTTTTAGTCACTAAGGCTAAGTTCACATCTCCACCACAGAAACCACCAGAAATCAGCAGAAAGAAAAGTTCAGCACGGAAGACTTTTCTCTCCGCCCCTTTTAGTATAAAAATGACGAAGAATAGTCTATGGGGTCCGGCGGTGTCCACAGACACCAACGACAGAGAGACTAGCGCAGATGTGAACCTAGCCGAAGGTTCCACTTACAATTATTATATTTTTTTAAGAAAAAGGTACAAAGGGTTAGAACAATGTTATAAAATAAGAAAATAAGGCAGGTTTCACCTGAAACATGATTTGCAGGGCAGACAATAACAAATAGAAGCAGCCTTGTGTTTTCAAACCAAACTATACCCATCAATTTCATATTGCCCAATAACATCCAAATATTACAGATATGACAGGCGTGATAAAGAGCAATGGCAAAGTAAATCATAACAGAACAGAAAATAAAGGAAAGGAAGTTAACAGGATTAATGGGGGAATTCCTGGGTGTCTATTGACAAAGGTAAGTAAGTAATATAGTCTGATAAAGTCAGCATATTCTGGCAAGTGAGCATTATAGAAAACAGAAACTGGCCAACATAAAAACTACACTCCACCAAACCGACCTATAAAAAATAAGAAATATTCTACAAATTAAATAAATTCCCACCAAGGTTGCCGCTGCTTCCTAAGGAATGCACCTTTCTAGTTTTTTGGGCATATAAATGTTCAAGGCTAAAGTTATTGTATTAATAGTCTCAGTAAGAGATGGTGGAATAGAGAGTTTGCACTGATAGCAATAGCAGCAGTGGCGTAAGTACCGCCGTAGCGGAGAGGGGATTGTTAGCGGAGCAAAGGAGAAGTGGGGATCGGTAAGTAAGGCCATGGGCCCACAGCAAGAGTATTTGTTGGGCAAACCCCAAAAATGATGCTATTATTTTACTCTGGGATCTCTTCAAACCCCAGAGTATAATGATCAGAGGCCCAGAAAAGGGGGCGCTATGCCATGGGGGGGCCCAAGTCAAAAGTTTGCTATGGGGCCCAGTGTTTGTTAGTTATGCCCCTGACTAGCGGCAAGTATTATATGACTTACAACTATAGCATAAGGCCATATTGGATCTCGGAGGTATTTGTGTTCCGCTCACTATAGAGGCAATGTTGTATATCTAAAGCCAGTATAAATGAAGTGCCTGGCCCTGGCACTACCACTACATGTGCAAGTAGTAATCTGTGTGTCCACATCCTCTCAAGCAAGCTTTTGAATATGTATTATTAAGCTTGGCAAAGAACTGGGAGGTACAGTACCAAAAAACAGTATTTTTCTACAGACATCTCCTAATGCTTAATTCCCTTAGCGTATGCTAACTCAACTGGAAGGTCTATTTCCAATTTGTAAGAGAAACTGCAAAGCCTTAGTCAAACATGACTGAGGCGCCATTTTCCTGGCAATGCATAGGTTCTGCCATTTTGGGGTGGATCACCGACCCTAGGAGTGAAATCTGGGGCCGGTGATTCATTACTATGACTGTTATGAGTTTGCTGCTATTACAGGCTGCACTAGACCGCTTGTAATAGAAGTCTAGGTATTTCTCAATACCTAGTAAAAAAAAAACCAACTATATAAATTTGGCATCGCCATAATCATACTGACACACAGAATACATGTGACATGTAATTTTGCCTGCACAGTGATTGCTACAAAAACAGTCGGTAAGAAAGTCACCCAAACGCAATTTTTCACTAATTCCATCCCATTCCGAATCTTTTTTCCAGCTTCCCAGTACATCATATGAAATATAAAATGGTACCAATATGAAGTAAAATTTGTCCAGGAAAAATTAAGCACTCATGCAGCTCAGTGAATGGAAATATAAAAAAGATGCCTTGCGAAAGTATTCGGCCCCCTTGAACTTTTCAACCTTTTGCCACATTTCAGGCTTCAAACATAAAGATATAAAATTTTAATTTTTTGGTGAAGAATCAACAACAAGTGGGACACAATTGTGAAGTGGAACAAAATTTATTGGTTATTTTAAACTTTTGTATAAAATAAAAAACTGAAAAGTGGGACGTGCCAAATTATTCGTCCCCCTTAGGTTAATACTTTGTAGCGCCACCTTTAGCTGCGATTACAGCTGCAAGTCGCTTGGGGTATGTCTCTATCAGTTTTGCACATCGAGAGACTGAAATTCTTGCTCATTCTTCCTTGGAAAACAGCTCGAGCTCAGTGAGGTTGGATGGAGAGCGTGTGTGAACAGCAGTTTTCAGCTCTTTCCACAGATTCTCAATTGGATTCAGGTCTGGACTTTGACTTGGCCATTCTAACACCTGGATACGTTTATTTGTGAACCATTCCATTGTAGATTTTGCTTTATGTTTGGGATCATTGTCTTGTTGGAAGATAAATCTCCGTCCCAATCTCAGGTCTTTTGCAGACTCCAACAGGTTTTCTTCCAGAATGGTCCTGTATTTGGCTCCATCCATCTTCCCATCAATTTTAACCATCTTCCCTGTCCCTGCTGAAGAAAAGCAGGCCCAAACCATGATGCTGCCACCACCATGTTTGACAGTGGGGATGGTGTGTTCAGGATGATGAGCTGTGTTGCTTTTACGCCAAACATATCGTTTTGCATTGTGGCCAAAAAGTTCGATTTTGGTTTCATCTGACCAGAGCACCTTCTTCCACATTTTTGGTGTGTCTCCCAGGTGGCTTGCGGCAAACTTTCAACGAGACTTTTTATGGATATCTTTGAGAAATAGCTTTCTTCTTGCCATAAAGGCCAGATTTGTGCAGTGTACAACTGATTGTTGTCCTATGGACAGACTCTCTCACCTCAACTGTAGATCTTTGCAGTTCATCCAGAGTGATCATGGGCCTCTTGGCTGCATCTCTGATCAGTCTTCTCCTTGTTTGAGATAAAAGTTTAGAGGGACGGCCAGGTCTTGGTAGATTTGCAGTGGTCTGATACTCCTTCCATTTCAATATGATCGCTTGCACAGTGCTCCTTGGGATGTTAAAAGTTTGGGAAATCTTTTTATATCCAAATCCGGCTTTAAACTTCTCCACAACAGTATCACGGACCTGCCTGGTGTGTTCCTTGGTCTTCATGATGCTCTCTGCGCTTTAAACAGAACCCTGAGTCTATCACAGAGCAGGTGCATTTATACGGAGACTTGATTACACACAGGTGGATTATATTTATCATCATCAGTCATTTAGGACACTATTGGATCATTCTGAGATCCTCACTGAACTTCTGGAGTGAGTTTGCTGCACTGAAAGTAAAGGGGCCGAATAATATTGCACGCCCCACTTTTCAGTTTGTTTTTTTTTACAAAAGTTTAAAATAACCAATAAATTTTGTTCCACTTTACAATTGTGTTCCACTTGTTGTTGATTCTTCACCAAAAAATTAAAATTTTATATCCTTATGTTTGAAGCCTGAAATGTGGCAAAAGTTTGAAAAGTTCAAGGGGGCCGAATACTTTTGCAAGGCACTGTATGTGTAAGGGAATAGCTAGAGGAGAGATTCCCCAGTGCTGCTGCAGAGCCCTGGGGGGAGGGGCACAACAAGACAGTGAGCCCTAAGTTGAACCCCCCCACTATCCCTGGCTAACTTGCCTATCTGTCCTAGGCGACAGCAGCAACTAGTCGACAGGCCCTACCTAAAATAGGTGACAACACAGAACGCAGACAGGACGAAAAACAAAAAGGGAGTTCAGCAAGCCAAGGGGTCGGTAACAGACGAGCAATGCAGTACAGAATCAAAGTCCAAGAGAATAGTCAAAGTCAAAGCCAGAGATCAGGAAAAGGAATACAGGTAACAAAAACATCAAGGAGTAATAGCCAGAACGCATGAAGCAATAACCAGCGAACATGTGAGGGCTGACAACCTGTTTATAGAAAGTCTGGACCAGCCCCAGACTGGATTGGTAGACAAGCTGTCAATCACACAGGCAAGGCTGAGATTAACTATTACTGGAGCAGAGGAAAACCAAGGTGAAGGAGACAGGTGTGGCAGAAATTCAATTACATAGTCTAGGACAGTGTTCAGACTGAGCAACAAGAAACCTACGCAAGGAATCAAACTGAACACGCCTCCTTCGCCGCAGTGTGCGAGCAGAGGGTGGCGTAGAGACCCGAACAGGCAGAGATGTTACAATATGCCTTTTGAAAAACAGGGAGTAAAAAATGAAAACTGAAATTCAAAAAATGGTTGCGGCGGGAAGGGGTTAAATCTTCACACCACTTATCTGATGGTGGTTCATCAGCAGCCCCGGACTATAAGTGGGCAAATCTCATGAGATTAATTTTGATTAAATAGATAAAAAGAAAGAAAACATGTTGCAATGCTAAAACCTTGTTCATATATACCGGTATGCACGGAAACATATCAATTCAGACAGGAGTTGCAAAATAATTATAACGCCCCAACAGGTGGTGCTCACACCCCGTAGAAAAAGAAGCACATGTAAAAATCTAAAGAAGAAATGAAGGGGGAACTCACCCAGGTGTAGATTTTTTCATAAAAACATCCTTTTATTCAGTCCTAGATAAAAACATATCCATAGGAATAGATAGGGAGAGAGGAACTGCACATAGAATGGCTAGGCAACCTATGCCATTCTATGTTGCCTAGCCATTCTATGTGCAGTTCCTCTCTCCCTATCTATTCCTATGGATATGTTTTTATCTAGGACTGAATACAATGATGTTTTTATGAAAAAATCTACGCCTGGGTGAGTGCCCTCTTCTTTTCTTATTTAGATTAATTCTAATTAACATTTGTGAGGATTGGCCCTCAGGTTTGTTTTGGGACGGTCTCCTGAGACCCCAGAGTATAATAAGTGGTGAGTAAAAACAAACAATTATACTTACCTTGCCTCATCTCTCCTGGGCATACTTGCAGCGTTCAACGGTCCAACTGGAGTCCTTTTCTAGTCTCTAGCTGATGTCTTGCACAAATACAGGGGGCATTGGGACTACTTTATGCCAGGTCAAAGTGTTATATCATCAGGGTGCCCCATATGATGGCTGAGAAATCACAGGCCTTAGTGGTGACCATGTGGTGCGTGATGTCAGCCAAAGGCCGGAAGAAGGCGACCTTTAAGAGGCGAGGCAAGGTATTAATGTTTGTAATTTTTACTCACCTCCCCTGGGCCTCCACTTATATTTTGGGGTCTGAGGAGACCCTACAGTATAATAGTGTTTTGTGGGCAAAGAACACCAAAAGTTTCAGGTTCTGAATTAGTTGATTTATCCCTACCCAGACCCAGATTAGCTCAAAGTCCCTGCTGCTCAGGTGGCAGCTAAGTGCAAGAGTGGCTGCTATGGTTCTCCAAAGAGTAAAGCAAGTAGTTCTGATGGCTGTGTAAGATCTCTGCACTTGCTGTGAATTATATACCTTAAATTACACTTTGGTGAAAGCCAAATGCAGATTAAGCAAGCTCTGCTTCACAGAGAGGCCCTGAGCTTGTAAGAATAGTCCTGTAATATTCCTGACTGTAAATTAGCTGATATAAACTGTGCAAGGATCAGGGACACTTTATAAGGTCTACTCTGCTATAGGAACAAGGAGCCTCAGCTTTAGCCTGCTTAGTAGCTCACTTCTGTCCCACTGAGGCTGTACAGGAAGATGGCAGTCACTCACTGCAGCCCACTGTGAAGTACAGACCAGCCTCTGTACGGGAAGAGCACCATATGAAGACGAGATGTCAGCATCTAGGGGTAAGGAAATGGTGTCAGGAACCTGCTGGGTGAGCTGCGGCTTTTCCTTTATGAAGAACCAGCCAGTTCAATAACACTGTTCCAGGCACAGGGCAAAGATGGCGGCCAACACGTTGCTCGCTGTCTAGATCGCACTGTATAAGGAGCTGTCGGGGGGAAAGACCATAGTCCCAGTGGATGTCCCAGAGTTTTGGGAAGGAGGTGCCCAGGATGGAGTTTGGCTGGTGGAGCAAGATGGTGCATTTGTTAAGCACCAGGCCATGTGCTCTTCAATTTACAATTATACTAAAAATACAAAACAAGTCTGCAGGCTGGAGGCGAAACGCGCGTCAGGGTATTTGTGTATCTGGTGGGTAAGTGTAGGGGGTACATTGCTTCTCATTATGTCTGTTTTTCTTGCATTTTTCTTGAGTGTGCATATGGCTTTGTTTGTAGTAGCCTGCTTTTGCTGTTATGCACTATGCTAGTTATTTTTCAGTCTAACTTTTCTTACATTGCCATTTTGCAACCATGTGCTTGTATTTGTAACATTTTTAAGCGGTGTCCCCCTAATTTTACCACCTGATCACATTTACATGTGGTAGTTTCTTTAGTCATGTGACCTCTTTCCCAATATTTGCTATTTTTGTATTTATTTTTGTAATTAATAAACATGAGATTTTTATATTATCTTTTGGTGGACTTGTTTTGTATTTTTGGGTTCACACTTGCGCTTGAGTCTGTCCGCTGCCAATCCGAGTGAAAATCTCGGGAAACTGTATAGGCACCGGATACTGACAGGTTAGCGACGCATTGCTTAAAAACCCATTCATTTGAATGGCTTTTTAAAGCAATGCGCGGGTGTGCACTTACACCCTCTGCGCCGTGAAACCAGTTTTTTCGTTGGAAACAGTCAAACATGCAGGACTTTGTGTCTGACTAAAAAAAAAAAAGGCACACCCGCGCATTGCCTTAAAAACCCATTCAAATGAATGGGTTTTTAAGCAATGCGTCGCTAACCTGTCACTATCCGGTGCCTATCCAGTTTCCCGAGATTTTCACTCAGATTGGCAGCGGATGGACTCCAGCGCAAGTGTGAACCCTCCCTTATTGTGTTATTAACCCATCTTCTAGTTTTTTAATTTACATTTATGTAACATTTGGCTGATTTGGTAAATTACTGCTGTGGCCGAAATACTAAATAAAAGGAACATGTGAATATATGGTATGCTTTAATTTTCTTCATTATTTATGTACAATGTTCTATTAAATTGCACCCTCTTGTGGTATAAATATATACAGATCACTATGTTTGAGAAAAAAGCAAAGTGGAAAAAACACAATACAAAATACATATAATTGACATTGCTGTTTTTGCTTTACAGTAATGGTGTAACTCTTTGACACATCATTTCTAATCCCGTAATCCTACATTTACTCTTCTGATTGGCTAATGAATGATAAAGATACTTATTGGTTTATAATTAAAGTATATTCATATAAACCCACAATTCTGAATGAACATTGTGTAGCACAGCAAAATCAACTTTTTTTTTTTAACAATTTTATGCCTCTATGTATTTAGTAGTAGTAGTGTAATGTTGTACCGTGTTAGCCATAGAAAGTAGTGGAAGAGTAAAGAAATCAGGCAATACCTTTTAGAGGCTAACTGAGTACATTTGATAGTAAGCTTTCGAGAGTGCTTACTTTGACATGGTGTAATGCAAGAAACTGAAAATTCACACTATACACATACTGTACAAGACATGGATCTTCAAAGAATCTTGGAATAACAAAATGCAATATACGTAGAGAAGTTATTTACAACAGGTCAGGAAATAAACAGTCAGGAAAATTTGTGGGGCGTGACGGAGGGATCATTAATTCTTGCTGTTATCTGTTTGCAATCAGGTGGTGATTTGTGACCCTCACAGTTCATACACAGTGTGACATGAAACTGGCATGAATATTAAGTCCAAATTGCAGAGTTTGAAATTTTTTCATTAACTTAAATTCCCATTCCTTTCTCTCTCTCTCTGCGTCTTAAAATGTCCCATTAAAACCACAACCCGCAAATCTTCAATAGAGTGGTCTTATCCTTAGAAATGTGCTGCCACTGGGAGATCTGTTCTGCTGTGAATGGTGAATCTGTGTGAGTTCATGCGCTGACTAAGTCTCTGCCCTGTTTCCCCCACATAGAGGCCTGTGGTGGGACATTGCACACACATTATGAGATACACCACATTGGAAGACCTGCAGGAAAATGTCCCCCTAATTCTGTGCACCTGTTGTGACTGTGGGATAGGTACACTGTCAGCGGTATGGATGTGCTATTTAGGTCACTGTTGCTGTATCGGAAGTTTGAAAGGCTTATGCACATGGATGCACTAGGACAGCTGTATTTTTCACTGCATGGTACCCCCTGGATACATCTTTCATAAGTTGTGGTGAGTACCTTGTATTTCGCCACCACCTCACCATATAACTAAGGTGATACCATACTTGTCACTGCAGTTTCATGCAGCATTTCTAGGAACTGCAGCTACTTTGCTTCTGAAAAAAATTCCTTTGTAACTCCAAATATAGCAATTGAACTAAGTCAACATCCTATCCCAAAAATTTCAAGCTACCATGACTTATGATATTCTTTCTTTTAAGAAAGGCATCCAGGCTCATCTTGAACTTCTATAAGGTATCAGACATCATCATATCATGTGGCGGTGAGTTCCATAGTCTCAACGCTCTTATGCTATGTTCCCATCTGTGTGTCAGGTGTCCATTCTGGTACGTCGGAGGACCAGAACAATGCACACACGGACCACTAATACAGCGTACACCAACGGTGCCCAACGGACCCCATTGACTGTAATGGAATCTTTTGGGTGTCCATTTTTTAACCCCTTCCTGTTCTGTGTAGTACTATTACGTTAAAGGGGTTGGCCACTTTCAGACCAGTAGTGAGAGACAAAAATTCTGACCATGGTCATGTGATGGGCACACAGGTTATAGTAACAGCACAGTAATCAGACATCTGCCTGGTAACAAGCTGTGCACCTGTGTATCCATCACATGACCATGGTCAGAATTTAATCCACTAGAAGTAACAAATGAATGACAGAAAGCAGAGATCTAGAAAATCATGAGGAATTGATAACAGAATGTATGTTGGGAAATTGTTTATCTTTTTATTATACAAACAATAACATTTGTCTCTCAATATTGGTCTGAAAGTGGCCAACCCCTTTAATTATATGCTCAGTGCCTTAATAGTATGGCGCTGTAATGCCACGGGAACAGAAGCTATGCCTGAGGCATTAATTCCAGCACTCAGTTGTGTTGCACAGCCGAGGCCTGGGACTAGTTGCCAGAGTCGGAGAGCTTCCGACTCTGGCAGATTAACCCCTCAGATGCCACGATTAATTATTTTCCACCATAATTTGCAAATAAATTCTTTAAAAATCAGACAATGTGATTTTGTGGATTTGTTTTCTCATTTTGTATCTCATAGTTGAGATCTACCTATGATGACAATTACAGGCCTCTCTCATCTTTTTAAGTGGGAGAACTTGCACAATTGGTGGCTGACTAAATACTTTTTTCCCCCACTGTACATGTGGCCAGACCAGTGATTTGTATAGAGGCAAAAAAATATCCTTATTGTGAGAATCTATTCATCGCTTAATGCAGCTCATGATTTTATTTGCTTTGGCAGCAGCTGCCTGGCACTGGTTATGAAAATGTTACGGTCTACCAATATTACCAAGTTTTTTCAGCAGTAGTCTTACCCAGTGTTTTATCTGTTTGTCTTACTAGTTCCATTATATTTAGGGACTTGTAAAAAAAAAAAAAAAATAGACCCTAACAGTATTTTATCATTCATTATCCCTCCCCTTATTTACACCCATAGGAACTCCATATTAATTTTCCTCCCAGGTATCTTATGTAGAACAACTTAAACAGGATTTTACATATAAGCAAACCCCTCCCCGTTTTCTATTTGTAAGCTCTTTTCTAAACAAACTGTATATTTACAGCCCAGTCATAGCTAAAGTCCAGCCATGTCTTACTTATCCCTACTATATTTATCTTCCAACATTATCACTTCTAATTCCTCACTCTTGTTAGTAAGGCTTCTGACATTGGTATTCATGTATTTTACAGTGGGTATGGAAAGTATTCAGACCCCTTATATTTTTCACTCTTTGTTTCATTGCAGCCATTTGCTAAAAGCAAAAAAGTTCATTTTATTTCTCATTAATGTACACTCAGCACCCCATCTTGACAGAAAAAAACTGAAATGTAGATATTTTTGCAAATTTATTAAAAAAGAAAAACTGAACTATCACATGGTCATAAGTATTCAGACCCTTTGCTGTGACACTCATATTTAACTCACGTGCTGTCCATTTCCTTCTGATCCTCCTTGAGATGGTTCTACACCTTCATTGGAGTCCAGCTGTGTTTAATTAAACTGATTGGACTTGATTAGGAAATGCACACACCTGTCTATATAAGGCCTCACAGCTCACAGTGCATGTCAGAGCAAATGAGAATCATGAGGTCAAAGGAACTGCCCAAGGAGCTCAGAGACAGAATTGTGGCAAGGCACAGATCTGGCCAAGGTCACAAAAGAATTTCTGTAGCACTCAAGGTTCCTAAGAGCACAGTGGCCTCCATAATCCTTAAATGGAAAAAGTTTGGGACGACCAGAACTCTTCCTAGACCTGGCCGTCCAGCCAAACTGAGCAATCGTGGGAGAAGAGCCTTGGTGAGAGAGGTAAAGAAGAACCCAAAGATCACTATGGCTGAGCTCCAGAGATGCAGTAGGGCGATGGGAGAAAGTTCCACAAAGTCAACTATCACTGCAGCCCTCCACCAATCGGGGCTTTATGGCAGAGTGGCCCGAAGGAAGCCTCTCCTCAGTGCAAGACATATGAAAGCCCGCATAGAGTTTGCCAAAAAACACATGAAGGACTCCCAGACTATGAGAAATAAGATTCTCTGGTCTGATGAGACGAAGATTGAACTTTTTGGCGTTAATTCTAAGCGATATGTGTGGAGAAAACCAGGCACTGCTCATCACCTGCCCAATACAATCCCAACAGTGAAACATGGTGGTGGCAGCATCATGCTATGGGGGTGTTTTTCAGCTGCAGGGACAGGATGACTGGTTGCAATTGAAGGAAAGATGAATGCGGCCAAGTACAGAGATATCCTGGAACAAAACCTCTTCCAGAGTGCTCTGGACCTCTGACTTTGCCGAAGGTTCACCTTCCAACAAGACAATGACCCTCAGCACACAGCTAAAATAACAAACAGAACAACTCTGTGACCATTCTTGACTGGCCCAGCCAGAGCCCTGACCTCAACCCAATTGAGCAACTCTGGAGAGACCTGAAAATGGCTGTCCACCAACATTCACCACTGACGAAACTGGAGAGGATCTGCAAGGAAGAATGGCAGAGGATCCCCAAATCCAGATGTGAAAAACTTGTTGCATCATTCCCAAGAAGACTCATGGCTGTACTAGCTCAAAAGGGTGCTTCTACTCAATACTGAGCACAGGGTCTGAATACTTATGACCATGTGATATTTAAGTTTTTCTTTTTTAATAAATATCTACATTTCTGTTTTTTTTCTGTCAAGATGGGGTGCTGAGTGTACATTAATGAGAAATAAAATGAACTTTTTTGCTTTTAGCAAATGGCTGCAATGAAACAAAGAGTGAAAAATTTAAAGGGGTCTGAATACTTTCCATACCCACTGTATGTGTTTATCCTTATCCCTACTCCTCCTCTCCCTACTATCTATCCTAATCCCACCCCCAGTTACCTTATTTAGTCCTCATTCCCTGCCTACACTATCCTGCCCTCTACATCTGGCCAGCTACCGCCATAGTTTCATGTCCCTTACAGTTTCCCCCCAGTTTAATGTCCCCCTCTAGCTGCCCCCACAGTATAATTTTCCTCTCCAGTTGCTCCCAGTTTATTGTCCCCCTCCAGCTACGCCCCAGTTTAATGTCCCCCTCCAGCACCCCACAGTATAATTTCCCCCTCCAGTTGCCCCCACAGTATTAAGTCCCTCTCCTACCAAACAAACAAAAAATTACACTAATAAAACAAATAAAAAAATACACTAATACTCACCTCTCCTTGCTCCCTTGCTGTTCTGTCAGCAGTCTCTAGTCCAGAGTCTTCAGGGAGCTGCAGGCGCAATGTGAGTGAAGTCATCGCATTGCGCTTACTGCTCCTGAAGCAAAGATTGGATGAATGGTGAAGCAGGGAGCATCTTCCTGCTTCACCATTGTTTGCAACTCAATTGCATCCGGATAGGACACAGATGAGTTAAAGCCGGGACGTACCTCCTGCTGAACAGGACAGGACCCGGATCCAGGTCTTTGAAATAATTGTTAAGTACTTTCCAATCTCTAGCTTTGCCATTTGAGCCACTGTGCACCATGACCACTGGATCCTCACCAGCCCCTCCCAGTAATCTATCAATCCGATCCGCGATCTGTTGAGTGCCAGGGAGAGAGCACATCATTTGATCCCTGTCATTGTGACAGATTGCCCTGTCTGTTCCTCTAATAATTATATCCCCCACTACCAGCACCTGTCTGGCCTGCCCTGCACGCCTATTCCCCTTCTTACTGGAGCAGATATTGCCCTGGCTGTCAGAGGAAGTATCATGCTGCAGCAATGTTACCCCTATACTTACATCCTCCTCATCTGTCATTAGCTAAGATGTCAGGACTAACCTCCCTGGCACTCTTCCCTCTACCCCGCTGCTTCCTAACTGTCACCCAGCTAGCTTCCTACTGTTCCTGCACCTTCATGATACCATCCTCCTCTACACTTACCCCAGTGAGTTCCTGCTCTGTGAGCAACAAACTCCTTTGCAGACGGCCTCCTTGAACAATACAGTCCCTGCCTTTGACTCCATTTGGTCCCTGTGGTACACTTATTGCATATTGCAGGGTCTCTGAATTCTCTCCCTTTCCCTTCCTGCTTGATGTTTCCCTTCCCTTCTTCCCTTTGTTGGTTTCCCTTGTTTCATTTGTTATGCACTTTTACTTGATGGTCCTCTGTTGCACTGATTTCATCTTAAAATTACTTTGTTTTCCTTTTTCTTGCTAAATTGAAAATTTTAATAAACATTATGTTAGGGAATTGTCAGTTAAGCAATTCCCCAGTTGCTGCTGTTGAAACCTGGGAGGAAGGGAATGACATAGACAGTGAGTCCTAAACTCGACCCAGCCCCAGTCCCTACCTACTTGCCTCAACTACCCTAGGCGGTAGAGGACAACTGGATGACAGTCCCTTCCTACAATGCAAGTGTAAACACAAAACGCGGACAAGACAAACAAACAGACACGGATAATGAAGCGAGCCAAGGGTCAGAACCAGTCGAGCAGCGAAGTACAGAATCAGAATCCAAAAGAATAGTCACAGGGAATAGCCAAAGTCAGAAATATATAAACAGCAAACAGATAATAGCCAGCACGCTCAAAGAAGCTAATAGCAAGCAACCAAGATAGGGTTGGAAGACTATATCAAGGGTAACAAGAACCCGCCCCAAGCTTGGTTGGCAAGAGGGATGTCAATCAAAGGGCTACTAACGTTAACTCCTTAACAACCAAAGGAACTAATAGCACTGGCTGGACTGACACACAGCAACGAATAGTCAGCTGTTCTAAAACAACAGGAGCAAAGACCACAAATGGACATGCCTCCTGCCCCATAGCATGTGACCGGAGGATGGAGCAGAGGCCCGAACGGGCAAAGATGTTACACATTACAGTTAAAAAAGCAAAAACTCCTTTCCAAGTTATTAATGGTTATCAGTCTTGCAGTTCGCTCATTTACATCCAGGATCTGGGCTTACATCTCGCACAGCAGTATGCCTCCTCAAACGGCTCCTCAAACAGAGCATATATGGTGCAAGATGTACACTTGACTGCAATAGAGCACATCTTAAAGGGAACCTGTCACCTTAGATTTTCACCCCTAAATAAACACATTACTGCAATCTTATTGAAATTTTCACTCTAAATCTTCCCAAATGTTTTCTCAACATTCCCCTGGTTCTTTATAATCATTACCTTAAGATTTCCCGCCCTGTATGCTAATTAGGTGAGAAAGGTCGGATGTGCACTGTTCTCTGGAGAACAGTCCGGCTTATTCATGAGGAACTGGCTGGCCACTCCCCCTTCTGTGACTGGTGCATAATCTCAGTCCCAGACATCCATTTGGTGAAACAGCACTCTGCGCATGTCTGCACTTAATGCAGCTTCACTTTAGTGCGCAGGGGCGGGATTAGCTCCAAGAATACAAGGAACGGAGGCAGGAGGAGGTAGCAATAAAAGTGTATGGAGGGGGTGTTAGAACTGTCCCGAGAGACTTCACGCAGCTAATTTGCATAGCTGGAAGAGAACCTAAAAAGTAAATTTTTAAGGTAACACATGGGCGAAATTTTTTAAAATCTGGGAGATATAATGGATTGGCCCCATAGTATTATGTGGTAGTGCAGGCTTGGTGGGGTAAATATGCATGACAGATTCCCTTTAACTAATGGAGACTATTACACAAAAACAAATAAAAAATGCAAGTAAAACGAACAGTCAAGATAAAATGTATATCTAGTTAAATATCTTTTTTCTAAAATCACTGAATCTAAAGTCACTTAACCCATTCCTGACATCCGCTGTACTATTACGGTGGATATCAGGTATTTAAATACAGGTGCATTTCAATAAATTAAAATATTTTTGAAACGTTCATTCATTTCAGTATTTCAGTAATACAATTCATAATCAGCGTCTTCCATGATTATGTCTCCTACTGAACCAGACTGAGGGACCATTTAAAGACTTAGTAAACCTTGGCAGGTGACACACTGAATTTACAATACTGAACTTTTTTACAATATTCAAGTTTTCTTAGATTTGGGTTTTCATTAGCTGTAATCCATAATCAACATTTACAGAAAATAAAACACTTGAAATAGAACACTCTGTGTGTAAAGAATCTAGAAAATATAGGAGGTCACTTTTTTAATTTAATTACAGAAATAAATAAACGTTTCAAAGATATTCTAATTTATTGAGATGCACCTGTATGGTGGTCGCTCAGGAGCTGTGCGGCCGCCACAGCAGAGACCTGGTGCTAAAATCCGTGATCAGTGCCCGCACTAATTGTGGTCATTAAAGCCTCTGGCACCTCAGTCAAAGCTGACCAAGGCGCCATTTTTGTGAAGGCGCATGGGTGCCGCCATTTTATTGTAGATTACCGGCCCCCGAAACAAGATCTGGGGTCAACAAGCAGTTGCCATGACAGCCGGGAGCCTATTGAAGGCTCCTAGACCAGGCATTAATTTATATGACAGGCTGCTCTGTGCTGCTATTTTGCAATGCATCGGAATGCATTGTATTAGTGATCAGACCCCCTGGGGTTCAAGACCATTAGGGGATCTAATAAAAACAATAAAAGTAAAAAAAAAAAAAAAATATATATATATATATATATATATATATATTATAAGGAATTAAAAATTCAATTCACCGCCCTTTTCCTAGAATACATATAAAAGTACTTAAATACTTTGAAACACATACACATTAAGGATCCCTGTGTCCAAAAACTTATAAAAAATATTTTTCCCATACAGTGAACGCCAAGAGCCATTTTTTTTTTTGCAGTTTCACCTCTCATAAAAATTTTAATAAAAAGAAATCAAAGCAATAGACATTTCCCAGATTGATATAACTAAAAGGTACATCTGGCCCTGCAAAAAAGACACGTTATGCATTCCTGTACACAGAAATATAAAACAGTTACAGGTGTCAGAATATGATGACTTCATATAACTTCAGGAAAAAAATTTTTTTTTTGCAAAGTTCTGGATTTTTTTAAAGGGTTAAAATGTAAATAAAACTATATAAATTTGGTATCCCTAACATCGTACAGACCCATAGAATGCAGGTGACATGCCATTTTGGCAGCACAGTGTATCCCATAAATACGAAGCTCATAAGAAAGTCTCGCAAACACAGTTTTTCTTCAATTCCACCCCATTCAGAATTTTTTCCAGCTCCTGGTATATAATACAGAGTAATAAAGATGGGGAGTCAAAAACAAAAAACTAAAATCAAAAAATGCCTGCAGCGGGAATGGGTTAATCTTAAGTCACACAAGACAAAACACACTTTAGAGTCAAACACACTCGCAAGCTCACACACTCGCTTTTCCAGTTAGCTTTCAAAGTTACTTCCACTCAGATGCAATGACAGTTGCAAGTGATTCCTCTTGACTAAGAAGAGTCAAGCCAGTAACATGCAATGGTAAGGTGCCTTTCCTGTAGCTCCATATGCCTCCAATTTCATATGGAATACAGCAGAAAATGTTGTGTCAAACACCATCAGATCCTGTATATTCCATTATTCCATAGTCAAATGGAATCTGTATACTTCTGTAGCAATAATGGTAAACACAATGCTACAAAATTTTACACTGTGAAATTTAGACTAGTCAAATTTATCACAGTGGCTGATGCTGAATGATAAATTTGGTACATCCCCCAAATAGTTTCCACAGGATAGGTCATCAGCATCTGATTGGTGGGGGTCCAACACGCGGACCCTGTACCCATCAGCTGATCCAACTGCCTCCCAGTGCCAGAAGCTACTGCAGTGGACAGGGCTGGAAGCATCTTTGTTCTTATTACAGTAATTGAATTACTATTACTTGAATGGGAGCAGAGCCTAAGGGTGGTGATGCATGATGTATCAGGAAAGCACTGATGCAAACAATAATAAAACTTAACATTTAATTACTAAACATTAAAAATGTCAAAAAGTAGAACAAACATCAGAATAAACATATCCACTCAATGGAGTCCAGCGTTATAACCAGTATATAACCATTCACCACCATATACCATAAAACATCATGGCGGTTAAATAATAAGAAATTGGAACGATCTTACCAACATCCTGAGGCAGGAGAACCCAGCGGGTGATGGTGCAAAACAGGAGGATGAACTAAGTCCCTATCCATGCCCCTGCACTTTCCACTAACACCCGTATTGACTCCTGCCCTAACAAGGGCAGTACCAAGCTGTCCTTAAAGTGACCTTATAGAACCCTAGTCCCTACTCGTTTCCTGGTACAGTAATGCACCAATCATCAGGGGACTTATTAGACTACTCATAAGAACCAAAAAACTTGGTCAAATATATATAGGAAATAATACTAATACAAGCTGCCTACAGTGGTAGAACAAAACAAAAAGAAAACCCCACAATGGAGGAAAACCTCTAGATACTGACTGACTCCATGTACAATGTCTGACGTCATTGTATTCCACCTCCTTTTGGCTCTTTTTTTGCTTTTTTGATGCATGATGTACTCTGGGATATGCCTAAGGCCTGCTGGTGTTTCACTTCTTTGCAATTTCACCTACACATCTTTACAGGCTGTGCGGTGACCGTAAAACCACACAGGCCGTAATGATATGCAGGCAAAATTCATTGGTGTTTCACTTGCATGGACGTAAAACACAGGCAGCCAGGATGGGGGCACATTGTGTATAACCACCCTTAAGGTTTTTTTTTAATGCAATGTTAATAATGTTCTGAAGTAAGTTCTTAGATTCTCACCAGGCTTTCCAGCTAATCAAAAAACAGAGATGCCTAAGATAGTTGTAATTATGGGTTGGGATATTTCCCTACATTCAGCAGACTTCCTGTTCCTTAATGTTATTCAAACATAAAGTAACAAGACACTTTACAGCAGAGAACAATAGTTCTCAGCAAAAATAAAATACCTTAAAGTGACTGCCTGAGATTAGAAAAGAAAGTTTGTTTTTTCTAGAAACAGCGCTACTTTTGTCTATGGGCTGTGTCTTATATTGCAGCTTGGCACCATTGAAGTGCATGTATACGAGCTATGGACTGATGTAACACTGCTTCAGGGAAAAAAAATTTTGGAAGTATGGAAGCAACTGGCAAGGTCCAGATACAGAGGGGAAAAAGTATTTAGTCAGCCACCAATAGTGCAAGTTTTCCCACTTAAAAAGATGAGGCCAGCCTGTAATTGTCATCATAGGTAGACCTCAACTATGAGAGACAAAATGAGAAAACAAGTCCAGAAAATCACATTGTCTGATTTTTTAAGAATTTATTTGCAAATTATGGTGGAAAACAAGTATTTGGTCAATAACAAAAGTTCATCTCAATACTTTGTTATATATCCTTTGTTGGCAATGACAGAGGTCAAACATTTTCTGTAAGTCTTCACAAAGTTGGCACACACTGTTGCTGGTATGTTGGCCCATTCCTCCATGTAGATCTCCTCTAGAGCAGTTATTTTTTGGGGCTGTCGCTGGGCAACACAGACTTTCAACTCCCTCCAAAGGTTTTCTATGGGTGTTGAGATCTGGAGACAGGCTAGGCCACTCCAGGACCTTGAAATGCTTCTTACGAAGACACTCCTTCCTTGCCCTGGCGGTGTGCTTGGGATCATTGTCATGCTGAAAGACCCAGCCACGTTTCCTCTTCAATGCCCTTGCTGATGGAAGGAGGTTTGCACTCAAAATCTCATGATACATGGCCCCATTCATTCTTTCATGTACACGGATCAGTCGTCCTGGTCCCTTTGCAGAGAAACAGCTTCAAAGCATGATGTTGCCACCTCCATGCTTCACAGTAGGTATGGTGTTCTTTGGATGCAACTCAGCATTCACTCTCCTCCAAACACGACGAGTTGTGTTTCTACCAAACAGTTCTACTTTGGTTTCATCTGACCATGTGACATTCTCCCAGTACTCTTCTGGAACATCCAAATGCTCTCTAGCAAACTTCAGACGGGCCTGGATATGTACTGGCTTAAGCAGGGGGACACGTCTGGCACTGCAGGATCTGAGTCCCTGGCGGCGTAGTGTGTTACTGACGGTAGCTTTTGTTACGCTAGTCCCAGCTTTCTGCAGGTCATTCACTAGGTCCCCCCGTTTGGTTCTGGGATTTTTGCTCACCGTTCTTGTGATCATTTTGACCCCATGGGGTGAGATCTTGCGTGGAGCCCTTGATCGAGGGAGATTATCAGTGGTCTTGTATGTCTTCCATTTTCTAATTATTGCTCCCACAGTTGAATTCTTCACACCAAGCTGCTTGCCTATTGCAGATTCAGTCTTCCGAGCCTGGTGCAGGTCAGCAATTTTGTTTCTGGTGTCCTTCCACAGCTCTTTGGTCTTCACCATAGTGGAGTTTGGAGTGTGACTGTTTGAGGTTGTGGACTGGTGTCTTTTATACTGATAACAATTTCAAACAGGTGCCATTACTAGAGGTAATGAGTGGAGGACAGAGGAGCCTCTTAAAGAAGAAGTTACAGGTCTGTGAGAGCCAGAAATCTTGCTTGTTTGTAGGTGACCAAATACTTATTTTCCACCATAATTTGCAAATAAATTCTTAAAAAAAATCAGAGAATGTGATTTTCTAGATATGTTTTCTCATTTTGTCTCTCATAGTTGAGGTCTACCTATGATGTCAATTACAGGCCTCTCTCGTCTTTTTAAGTGGGAGAACTTGCACAATTGGTAGCTGACTAAAGACTTTTTTCCCCACTGTATAGGTCGCAGGACAGGGCAAAGCTACATAAGCAATTTTTTTTAGACACAAACTCCCACCTCCAATATCCCAAAACCTACTAACTATGAGCACAAGAAGAAGAAAGGCTGTAAGTAACTGCTAATGCTGAGGAGGAATGACGATTCACATGATCTCGGTGGATATAATAAAAATAGTATAGTATAGTAATAGTAGTATAGTAATATAAATTAGCAGAAAGCTGGACTATAATAAGTGTGTCACATAATAGCATATAGAACAGGTTTTATAGGCCCAACAACCACCTTATAGATCTACTATATAGAAATTATTGGGATACCAAGCTGTCAGAGGTGTAACATTCTTGGGCTCCAATGCAAAATCTGAACTGGGCCCCCCAACTATAATCTATCATTTACAGTACTGGTCTCCTCTTATTGGTAAAAGACACACTATGGCCCTCCCCACCAAAGGAATATACCTCCACCTAAAGAACCCTCTCAAGTTAACACTCTGCAGTCTATAGGGCATGTGTTGGAGTATTGCAGGATATTGAACAAGCAGACATGCATTAGATGGCTAAAACCTGTCTATTGATTCATCAAGAAGGTATATGCAGATAGTCTTCATAGGTCCAATAGCTACCCTTTGACATTTAAACAGCTATTTCTGAATTAGCAGACTACAGGACATGTATTAAATTATAACATAGAGCGCACATGGGTCAAACAGGCTTCATAAATCCATCAACCACCCTATTGATCCAGTTTTATTTTAGCATTTGAACAGGTACTTCTGAATTATCGGAGTGTGGACTGTAGGATATGTATTTAATTATAGCATATAGCACACACAGGACATAAAGATAGGCTTCATAAACCCAACACCCACCCTATAGATTCAGGATCATTCCATTATTTATATAGGCATTTCCAGAGTGCGGACTATGTATTGAATTATAGCATACAGAAAATACAGGACAAACAGACTTTATAGGCCCAACAACCACCCCATAGATCCAGGACAAATATTGGAGTACAGGATGTGGAACATGCATACATGTTTTAAAAGCCTAACAATTTGCTTATAGATTCAGCCAACCCTGCATATGTTAGCAAACTCAATAGGGGGGAACTCATCATTCCCTCTACGCCAGTTTTCTGGCATAGAGAGATAATATTGAGATGCATGTTTGGTACAAGATGTGGATTGGGCCGGCCGGGCTGACAAATTTATGATAACTCTTCTAACTGGTACAGATTTCCATTCTGGCATAAAGACATATGACTGGTTTATGAAGAGGTCACTACCTCTTAATTTATTAAGACTGGAATATGATAAGCCAGTCTTATTGTCCCAATGTATTTACAGCATATCATAGAAGGAAATTCTCCTGAACCAGCTATTCAAACTTACCTATAATCCAGCTTATGCCATGTACCGATCTACAAGACAGCCCATTGGTTAGCTAATCTAATGGACAACAAGCACTACAATGTTTGCAGTGTCTGGTGTGTGAACTGCCAAATGGTTGACTAACCTGACGACAAGCAAAGGGTTCCATACTGAAAACAGAGCAGGGCACTAATGCACCAATGGTGGTGCAGGAAACATTTTTTTTAAGCCATTTAGAGCAATGTGTTTGACAGGACAAGTTTCTGCCATTAGTAGTGTTTTAGATCCCTATAGCAACCATGAAAGCACTCTTCCGGATCAAAAAACAAATGCTTCAGACGTGGCTTTGGCCATCTTAACACATTGGTGGGCCCAGTGCAAAGGTTTCATAAGTAACTTAAAGTGTACCTGCATTTTCATGAAAAGTTTAAATATGTGCAGGGTCTTGCTGGGCAGTCTGTTAAATGACTGTATAAGCCTTCATACATGGTGTCCCATCAGTATTTCTGCAGCTAATAATCACATTATAGCTGCAGCACATTTTACTTTTCTCTCTCAAGCTGCTGAAATGTACAATAAGGAGCAGTCTGCATCCCTCCCCTATAAATTACTACTAATAATGATTTATTTACATGTAATTCTGCCAGGAGTAACTGTATAATAGCAAAGAAATAGCTGAAAAAAGCCTAAGGCTATGGTCACACTAGCATTGTGTGATTGTTTCTGCAAGCAAGACTTTTCTCTGTCCGTCTTTTTCGGATGGAAACCGACCAACACAAAGTAGCAGATAATTGTGAAGTGGAAGGAAAATGATACATAGTTTTCAAAATTTTTATCAAATAAAAATCTGAAAAGTGTGACGTGCAAAAGTATTCAGTACTTTGTACAGCCACCTTTCGCTGCAATTACAGCTGCAAGTCTTTTGTGGTATGTCTCTACCAGCTTTGCGCATCTAGAGACTGAGATTTGTGCCCATTCTTCTTTGCAAAATAGCTCAAGCTCAGCCGGATTGGATGGAGAGCGTCTGTGAACAGCAATTTTCATGTCTTGCCCCAGATGCTCAATGGGATTAAGGTCTGGACTTTGACAGGGCCATTCTAACACATGAATATTATTTGATGTAAACCATTCCACTGTAGCTCTGGCTGTACTGTATGTTTAGGATCATTGTCTTGCTGAAAGATAAATCTCCTTCCCAGTCTCAAATCTTTTGCAGCCTCCAACAGGTTTTCTTCCAGGATTGCTCTGTATTTAGCTCCATCCATCTTCCCATCAACTCTGACCAGCTTCCCTGTCCCTGCTGACAGTGTGTTCAGGGTGATGAGCAGTGTTACTTTCCCACCACACATAGGGCTTTACATTTAGGCCAAAAAGTTCAGCTTTGGTCTCATCTGACCAGAGCACCTTCTTCCACATGTTTGCTGTGTCCCCTATATGGCTTGTGGCAAACTGCAAACACCACGTCTTATGTCTTTCTTTCAACAATGGTTTTCTTCTTCCATAAAGGCCAGATTTCCTTGGTCTTCATGATGCTGTTTGTTCACTAGTGTTCTCTAACACACCACTGAGGCCTTCACAGAACAGGTTTATTTATACTGAGACTAAATTACACACATCTGGACTCTATTATCTAATTAATTCACTTCTGAAGGCAATTGGTTGTACTGAATTTTATTTATGGGTATCAGAGTACAGGGGGCTGAATATTTTTGCATGTCACACTTTTCTTTTTTATTTGATTAAAATTTTGAAAGCCACGTATCATTTTCATTCAACTTCACAATTATCTGCTACTTTGTGTAGGTCTATCATTTAAAATCTCAATAAAATACATTTAAGTATGTGGTTGTAAGGTGACAAAATGTGAAAAGTTCAAGGAGTATGAATACTTTTGCAAGCCACTGTAAGTGGTTTAAAAGCCATTTTGGTGGTAGATTCCCTTTTAGCTACAGCAGTTATACAGAAGATACCTTCAAATACATATAAAATACATTTTTTAACTCATTCAGTAGTAGAAATACTCTGTAATGTGCTCTATTGAGGAATGCTAAGATAATATCTTAGCTACATCCAAGAAAGTCTACCCATCAGTAGTAGAACAAAGAATACACTTTTATCTCTACTTTAATATAAAAATATCAGTCTTTGTTTCCCAACTACAGTCTTTACGTGAATCCACTGAGCATGTTGTGATGATTAATTTAATTTTTGCATTAATAATTGCTACAGGCAACCGGAAACAATACCATATGTAATTAATTAAATTTCATTAAAGGTTTGTACTCATCTACTACTTATCCGTCCTGCCATAATACAGATGATAATTGACTGGCAAAAGTCATCAGTCACATCACAGCTTCCATATGTCATCCCATTCATACATTAATTAATTGCAAGGCATTGTAAAATTTCTATACTATACTAGTGCGGCCTGCAATAGAAGTCAATAGGAGACAAGCACGGGAGCTTTAATAGGCTACAATACTATACGCTTGAGTGAAATTCCTACTCACGATTTGACCCATAAGGTAACATTATTGGAGGATTCAGCTTCTTATAAAAACATGGAAATTTATTGAAGTCTTCATGGAAAAACAGATACAGAAAAAGCTTCCAGAATAACAGAAATATCAGTCAATGTCTTATTAGCTTACATCATGGGAGAAGTTCAGCGTTAGGTTTCTTCAAGCTGGTTCTCTAGCAGACATCTTGGTTCTTGCTTATTCATCCATGTGTTGGTCTTCTCCAGGTGTCAGAGCAAGTAAGACAGACCCCGCCATGTGTGTCTGTTAATCATTTATATTCATGAGAGGGGGTGTTCCCTAACATCCTTATACATTTTACTACTGTATTTGGAAAATACTAAAATATTGCACCCTAACCACTCCCAAGCACTATAAGATACAAGATACAATTCTATTGTCAACAGAATAGACTTAACCGTTACAGGTCATGAATATTGCAATCTAATAATATTTAACAGTGCCCCCCACATGACCACTGAGGCCCAATCACAGGCCTCAGCGGTAATCTCTGAGGCGCGTGACCACAGTGCAGACAGAGGACCAAGGAGGATGCTGCAGAAAACCGAATGGCGCGAGGATGCCCAGGAGAGGTGAGGTAAGGTAAGTATAAGTGTTTGTTATTTTCCATAACCTCCCCTGGGCCTTCGATTATTATACTTTGGGGTCTGAGGCAACCCCAGTGTATAATAATAATAATAATAATTATTATTGTTTATTTATATAGCACCATTAATTCCACGATGCTTTACATTTGAGGGTTTACATACGGTACACAAGATATACAAAACAAACTAACAGTGACCAACTGGCACAGTGGGATAGAGGGCCCTGCCCGCAAGGGCTTACAATCTATGAGGGAAGAGGGATAGAGACAGAAGGTGAGGGGAGAGGCTGTTCAGGTGGTGGTGTGGAGACAGTAGCGTTATTGGAGGTTGTAGGCCTTCCTGAATAGGTGAGTCTTCAGGGCCTTTTTGAAGCTTGTGATTGTGGGGGACATTCTTATGTATCTTGGTAATGACTTCCCCAAAACTAACTGGAGTGCCGAACATCACTAATATTCTTCGAATTTTCTGGGGTTCACCTGAAGTGGCTTAAGGGAGACTCTTGGGAGCATTTTATACTGTTCTGGGCCACTGTAGAGCATATTATAGTGTGTGGGGGCCACAATGGAGCATAGTATACTGTGTGGGGCCACAGTGGAGCATATTATACTGTGTGGGGGCCATTGTGGAGCATACTATACAGTGTGGGGGCCACTGTGAAGCATATTATACAGTGTGAGGGCCATTGTGGAGCATATTTTACTGTGTGGGGGCCACTGTAGAGCATATCATACTATGTGGGGCCACTGTGGAGCATTATACATCACACCCCATCTGTTTTATAGCAGACATGTGATATTATTACAAGCTGTAATTACATTGCACAGTCACTATAAAACAGATCCTGTGCAATGTAAATTATTCTTGATAACTGCAGTTGTGGTAACTATAGTTGTATCCCTTTCAAATATCTGAGATACAGCTGCAGCACCCATAACTGTCGCTATCAACAGTATGCTGTAGGGAGGGGACCCCGGTAAAAGTTTGCACCGTGGTCCACAAGAGTTTAGTTACGCCACTTGTATCGCCCATGCGCAACTGGGAAAATGGCACCTTGGTTATCTTTGACCGTGGCTATGGGAGATATAATACAGCAGATTGCGGGCATTAAGGCCCCTTGCGCCTCGGTCAAAGCTGACCAAGGCACTGATTTACAGGGGATTGCCTGCACCCGGAGCGAGATCCGGGGCCGGCGTCCCATTTCAATGACAGCTGGAAGCCTATTGAAGGCTCCCAGGCTTGTCTGGCATTAGTTTTTACTGCATTAATCATCAGACGCCCTGGGATTCAAGACCCCTAGGGCGTCTAATAAATGCAAAAAAAAAAAAAAAAAGAAAAAAAATAAATAAATAAAAAGAATTAAGTTCAAATCACTCCCTAGAATACATATAAAAGTTAAAAATTACTGTGAAACACATATACATTAGGCATCCCTGTGTCCGAAAATGCCCAGTCTACAAACTTGTAAAAATATTTTTCCTGTATGGTGAATGGGAAGAAAAATCAAAAGTGGCGAACTGCTGTTTTTTTTGCTGTTTCGCCTCTGATAAAAATTTGAATAAAAAGTGATTAAAGCAATAGACATTCCCCAAAATTGTATAACTCAAAAGTACACCTGGCCCTGCAAAAAAAGATGCCCTATGCATCCCTGTACACGAAAATCTAAAAAAGTTATGGGTATCAGAATATGATGACTTTTAGAAAAAACATTTTTTAGCAAAGTTTTAGATTTTACTTAAGAGGTTAAAATGTAAATAAAACTATATAAATTTAGTATCCCTGGAATCGTCCCGAAACATAGAATACAGGTGACATGTCATTTTGGTTGCAGAGTGAATGCTGTGAAAACAAAGCATGTAAGAAGGTCGCACAAATGCACTTTTTCTCCAATTCCACTCCATTCTGAATTTTTTTCCAGCTTCCCAGTACATTGTACAGAATAATAAATGGTACCATTATGAAGAACATATTTGTCCCGCAAACATTAGGTGCTCATATGGCTCTGTGAACGGAAAAATAAACAACTTATGGGGTTTGGAAGGCGGGGAGTCAAAATTGAAGATCAAAAAATTCCTCTGGCGGGAAGGGGTTAATCACTATATATTATTTGGGGGTTGAGGGACTTGGTGACCAAAAAAACAACATTTGCATTGTGTATTTGTTTTTTTAACCTCCTCACGCATTTTCACGTACATGTACGTCAGGGAATGTGGGTAGTTACCGCATCCCCAAATACATGTACGTGATGGTGATCGAGCGGGATCAGAAGCAGAGCCTGTGAGATTACCGTGGGAGCCCAGCTGTATCTGACAGACAGGCTCCCGCTGCAACAGGGAGGGTGATAACACCGATCCCCACTGTTTAACCACGGCATCTTAGGTGTTTGTCAGTGAAACTGAATGTCGTGGGCGGCATCAGCAGCGGTGTTAGCTGTAACTGCCAAAAGTCCCCTCGCCGAGATCAGGGGGTGCCCATATGTATCTTCTGCAGCCTGGGGTCTGGCCAGTGACCCCAGGCTGCTTGGAGCCCCCAGTACCTGGTTGATCCTGCCAAGAAGAGAGGAAGTCAGCTTATGTGTGTGACTTCCTCTATAGACTGCAATACATGTGTATTGAAGTCTATAGTACTGAACCAGCGATCAGTGCATCATTAAAAATTAATTAATAAAGCAAGGAAATAATGATTTATCGCCATCTCACCTTAAAAACACGCTATAAAAAGTGATCAAAAAGTCATATGTACCCCAAAACAGTACCAATAAAAAGCACAGATCGTCCCTCAAAAAATAAGCCCTCAACCAACTCTGTCAACCGAAAAAAAAAATTGCTACACATCTTAGAAGATGGTGATGCAAAAATAATTGATTTCCTTCCCCAAATGGGTTTTTATTCTGCAAAACTAGTAATGCATAAAAAAACAATATAAATGAGGTATTGCCGTAATCGCACTAACCCACAGAATAAAGGTAGCATGTTTCTTATGCTGCACGCTGCGTGGAAAAAAAAATTAAAAGGTAAAAAGCAATACCAGAATTGATGTTTTTTTTTTTTAATCCACCAAGAAAAAGTTAATAAGATTTAGTGTCTAAATTATAGGCACCAAGAAATGTTGTCATTGCAAAATACATCTCATACCACAAACAACAAGCCCTCATATGGCTACATCACCAGAAAAATAAAAAAAATATAGCTTGTACAATACGAAGACAAAAACCCCAAAAATTGCCAAATCATTAGAACAAAACAGGTTGCGGCAGGAAGGGAATATATAATCTGTGTGAGCGTATATCAGGTTACACCCCAAATTTAGAACTTACAAGGGAAAAGACACCAGAAGTGAATCCCAGAGTGACCCCTCAATCATAGGAGCTACTGTGGATATAGTAGGGAAATTGGTGTTCCCAATGCACTCTGCACAGCTCACATATTCACTGTTCACCATTGGTTGTGCATTCACGTCTGGGATACTAATGCTCACTACACCCCTTGATAAATTCTTTGAGGGGTGCAGTTTTCAAAATGGGGTCATTCCCTAGGGCAGTGATGGCGAACCTTTTAGAGACCGAGTGCCTAAACTGTAACCCAAAACCCACTAATTTATCTCAAAGTGCCAACACGGCAATTTAACCTTAATACTGTGCGGATCTACAATTGCGGACAGTTACAGACCCGCAAAATACGGTTGTGTGAATAGGGCTTTACAGAGCTTTCAATGATACAAAACAACTTTGTACTGCATTTGGCATAATTTTGAACAATTAATGTTCACTATTTACATCGCACAGATCTGTTTTATAATGACCGTGCAATGTTATTACGGCCTGTAATAATATCACATCTGCTATAAAACTGATACTGTGTGATATAAATAGTGAAGGGCCCCCACATAGTCTAATCTGCTCCACAGTGGCCCCCGAACAGTCCAATCTGTTCCACAGTGACCCTCACAGTACAATCTGCATCAAAGTGGCCCCCACACAGTACAATTTGCTCCACATTGGCCCCCACACAGTATAATTTGTTCTACAGATGGGTGCCCACAGAGAGGGCTCTGAGTGCCACCTCTGGCACATGTGCCATAGGTTCGTCACCACGGCCCTAGGGGATTCCACTTTACTGGTACCTTAGAAGCTCTGTAAACATAGCATGGCGTCCAGATACCAAATATCTAAATATACACTTCAAAAGCCACATAGCGCTCCTTCCCTTCTGCGCCCTGCTGTGTGCTCAAACTACAGTTTATGCCCACATGTATGACACTGTTGTACCCAGGATGACCTACTTAATGTCATATGTGGTTATAAACTGTTATTTGGGCACACAAACAGACACAGAAGAGAGGGAGCGTTATTTTGGTTTTTGGAACACAGATTTAGACAGTTTGGTTTTTGGATCCCATGACACTTTTGCAGAACCCTGAAATGCCAGTAAAGTGGAATCCCCTGACACGTGACCCCATTTTGGAAACTACACCCCTGAAGGAATTTATCCAGGGGTACAGTGAGCATGGTTAACCCCAAGTGTTGCATTAATTAATTTTCCAGAAATGAATACGCAGTTGATGGTGAAAGGTGAAAATGCCAACTTTTCCAGGAATACTTCATTTCAGTGTGTAATATGTTGTGCCCAGCTTGTATCAGAGATGAATGCTCCAAAAGCTGTTGTGCCCGGGATACCTACTTAACAGCTTTTGGAGTGTGTGTCTCTGCTGACAACATCGGGCACTGAAATGGCGTATCTATGGAAAAATTTCAATTTTCACTTTTCATTATCAGCTGCTCATTCCTTTCTGGAAATTAAATCAATACAACGCTCAAGGATTAAAAATGCTTGCTACTCCACTTGATAAATCCCTTGAGGGGTGTACTTTCCAAAGTAGGGTTACATGTCTGTGGGTTCTACTTTACTGCCAATTCAGGGCCTCTGCAAAAGTAGCATGATGTCCAAAAACCAAACTGTGCTCCAAAAACCAAAATAGCGCTCCTTCTCTTCTGTGCCCGGCTGTTCCCAAACAGCAGTTTATACCCATATATGGCATTGTTAAGTACGTTATCCTGGGTACAACAGTATCATACATGTGGGCCGCTTGGGCACACAGGAGGGCACAGATGTCAAGGAGCGCTATGTGTTTTAGACCACTGATTTAGATTGTTGGTTTTTGGACGCCATGTCACATTTGTAGAGGCTCTAAAAATGCCCCTACAAAATGGGGTCACTTCTTGGGGAATTCCAATTTACTGGCACCTCCAGGGCTCTGCAAAAACAACATGGCGTCCATAAAATCCCTCTAAATCTGTACTTCAAAAGCTAAAAAGCACACTGCTCCTTCCCTTCTGAGCCCTGCTGTGTTCCCAAGCAGCAGTTTAGACCTTCATATACAACTTCTTTCTACCTGGCATAGCCCACTTAATAGTTTTAGGAGTAAATGTCTCTGATGACACAAACTGGGCGCAACGGATTGGGCACTGAAATGGTATATTTCTTTAAAAATTTTCACTTTGTACATTAATTTTCGGGAAGCACTCTTGGGCTCAAAATGATAATACCCCTTGATAAATTCCTTGAGGGGTGTAATTTCTAAAATGTGGTCACGTTTTGGGGGTTTCCATTGTATTGGTACTTTAGGGGCTCTGCTAATGCGACATGGCACCTGAAAACTATTCCAGCAAAATCTGCCCTCCAAAAGCCAAATAGCGCTCTTTCCATTCCGAGCCCCAGCCATCCAGCAGTTTACAACCACATATGGGGTATTGCCGTGTTCAAGAGAAATTGTGTAACAAATTTTGGGGAGCTTTTTCTCCTTTATCCTCTTGTGAAAATAAAAAAAAAAAAATAAAAAATTTGGGACTAAATTGACGGTTTATTGGAAAAAAAGTAATTTTTCATTTTCACGTCCCAATGTTAATAAAATCTGTGAAACAGTTGTAGGGTCAAACTGCTCATTATATCCCTTGATATGTTCTGTGAGGGGTATAGTTTCCAAAACGGGGTCACTTTTGGGGGTTTCCATTGTATTGGTACTCTAGTTGCTCTGCAAATGCAACATGGCACTCGAAAACTATTCCAGCAAAATCTGCCCTCCAAAAGCCAAATAGTACTCTTTCCATTCCAAGCCCTACCATGTACCCATACAGCAGATTATGACTAGAGATGAGCGAAGTATTCAAAAATTCAATTCGGCAACTTCACCGAATTTTGTGATACGATTCTATTCGATCTGAATTAAATCGCGGCAAATCGCGTAACAAAAACAGCTATTTATTGGATGCAGAGAGCCAGGGTGGGTGTCAAAATGGCGGAATCCCTTGGATGTCGCGGTCATATTAAAACCCCCGATAGGTTATGGAGCAGGGTGTTAGCTGTCAGTCACAGCTAACACCCTGCTCCATAACCGATTGGAAGATTTAACACCTTGGATGCAATGAACAAACATGCCGTGTGCGCTCGCGAAGGGGTTAAAAGGATGTGACATCACAGGGCTGATTGGCTGCATGCATGGCATTGTGGGTGATCCCGCGTTCCTAGAGTTCCTTGCCCCATCCCTAATATGTACAGCAGCCATTTTGAACTAAATACGAATCGTTACCACGAGGCATGAGGAAATTCGGATTCGATGCGAATCGAATATTTCCTGAAGTTCGGATCGAATTCCACTTCTGCAGCTTTGATGCGCTCATCTCTAATTATGACCACATATGGGGTATTGCCGTGTTCATAAGCAATTGTTTAACAAACTGTGGGGTGCTTTTTCTCTTTTAACCCCGTGTGAAAATGAAAACTTTGGGGATAAAGTGACATTTTAGTAATTTTTCATTTACACATTCCAATGTTAATAAAATTTTGACCCAACAGCCCAAAAGGCTACTGGGTCAAAATGCTCACTATAACCCTTGATAAATTCTGAGAGGAGTGTAGTTTCCAAAATGGGGTCACTTTTTTCTTTGTATTGGTACTCTAGGGGCTCTGCAAATGAGATATGGCAACGAAAACTATTCCAGCAAAATCTGCTTTTCAAACGTCCAGTGTCGCTCCTTCTCTTCTGTGAACTGCCGAATGTCCAAAGATCAGTTTACACCCACATGTGGGGTATTTCCGTGCTCGGAAGAAATTGCATAACAAACTGTGAGATGCATTTTATACTTTAACCCTTTGTGAGTGTGTTAATTTTAGGGCTAAATGAATATATTATTGAAATAAAATGAAATGTCTAAATTTCACCTCTATATTGTTTTCATTTCTGTGAAATGCTTAAAGGGTTAACAAACTTCCCAAATGCTGTTTTGAATTATTTGAGGGGTGCAGTTTTGAAAATGGGATGATCCATGGGGGTTTCTAATATATAGGCCTTTATAATCCCTTTCAGAACTGAAGTGGTCCCTAAAAAATTACAGTAGTTTGGGAAATTTTCTTGTAAATCTGGAAAATCGCTGTTACACTTGTAAGCCGTCTAACATCCAAAATAAATTACATGACAATTAAAAGATGATGCCAATATAAAGCAAAGATATGGTAGATAATAGTTATTAATGTATTTGGGTGGTATGACTTTCTGTCTGAAAAGCAGATCATTTCACATTTTTAAAATTGCCATTTTTTTCCAAATTTTCAGCAAATTTCCTATTTTTTTGACAAATAAATACAAAAATATTGATTATTGTTTACAACTAACATGAAGTACAATGTGTCACGAAAAAACAGTCTCAAAATCACTTGTGTAAGTTAAAGCGACTCAAAGTTATTGCCATAAAAAGTGACATATGTCAGTTTTGAAAAACAAGGCCTGGCCCGTAACGCACTTTTGGGCTGTGTGCTGAAGGGGTTAATACCGTTCACCAAACAGGATAAATAACATGATATTTTAACAGTCATACTTTTACTCATGCAGCAATACCTATTATTATTTTTTTTGCTTATTTATATTAAAAATGAGAAACTTTAACTGTTAGTACTTATTTTTGAAAAACACTTGATTTATTAATTGTTGTTCATGGAATAAAGGTGATTAGTGTCTGATGAGAGTGTCTACTCTCAATTGAAATAACAGGGAAAAATTTACAGTAGTGTTGCAGGCAGTAACAGTGCAATTTCCTCGATATTTAGTTGTATCATTCTGAATCAACATAGTAAGACATAGAATAGCAACAAGTAATCCATGTTTCTTGTAGATGTAAAACTATTGCCAGCTAATCATCCCTGTCCCTCCCTATAGTTGGATGGAGTGTGTACACTATATGTGACATAGTGCACATGCTGCTGAACATGGCACAGTATTCAGCCTCTCATGTGCCATTATCATGCTACACCTCCTAATAATCCAGACAAGGTATCAGGGGACACATAGCAACTGGAGCTACTGCCTGAAAACAGTGAATTTGACAGTCAAGATGGCAGAGCTAAAGTTTAGTTTCATCTTCTAAAAAGCAAGGAATGACATGGGGGTTGCTGCAACTTAGGATCTATCAATGTTTTTTGTTTTTTGTTAGGGGCACTGATGGCTGGTGACCTGTTAAATATTATTAGATTGCAATATTCATGACCTGTAAGGGTTAATTGTATTCTGCTGACAAAACTCTTGTATCTTATGGTGCATGGGTGAGGTTAGGGTATACTATTCTAGTATTGTCCAAATACAGGATGTTGGGGAACACCCCCTCTCATGAATATAAATGATTGACAGACACACATGTCTGGGTCTTTCGACCTGTCTTTGCTGTCTGTCTTACTTCCTCTGACACCTTGGAAGGATGGCAGAATTGTCCTACAGAAGACCAACACAAATTGATGAATAAGCATGAGCCAAGATGTCTGCAAGAGAACCAACTTGAAGAAACCTAACTCTGAACTTCTCCTATGATGTAAGACATTGACTGATATTTCTGTTATGCTGGAAGGTTTCCATGTATCTGTTTTTCCATGAAGACTTCAATAAATTTCCATGTTTTTATAAGAAGCTGAATCCTCCAATAATGTTACCTTATGGGTCAACACGTGAGTAAGAATTTCATTCAATTGTAAAGTATTTTACAATTGGCAAGATATTATTTTACATGACCTCATATAAAAAAGGAATTCTCTGGTAGATGTGGCCATGCCCCAGTTGCACCAAATAGCTAATTTGCATATAAATTAAAAGCAGATTTTCTTGGCAGTTAGATTTCACTATGATACAGAAATAGTATGTTATTTAAGCCACTAATACCCCTTATAACAGCATATAAATGGATTAGTATTGTTTTTAGTGCTGGTGTCAGGGCTGCTTTAACCATAGGGCCAACGGTGCACTTGGACTGGGCTCTATGGTAGTGGGGACCCCCTTGGGGCAGCGCAACAGTCCTGAATTTAGAGTGCTACTCTGCTGTCCTAGGCCGCCCCAAAATGTCACAGCTCCTATTCATGTGCGTCCTCTGGGCATAGATCAGTGGAGTACAATGGTGATTCAGGGAACTGTCCACTCCCTGCATCACCATTTGGCCGCTCTGCTGTCTCTGTTCCGATTGTACTGCTTGGGAGCAGTAGGTGCGATGTAATGACGTCATTTATATTGTGCCTGTCTCTCCCTGAAGCTGCTGGCAGCAGAAACAGAAGACAACATGGGAACGGGAAAAAGTGAGTATTAGATTTTTTTTTTTTTATTCTTTATTTGATTGATGCTGGGGTGGAGTGGCAACCTGGAAAGGGGACATTATACTGTTGGGATAACCTAGAAAGGGGACAATATAAAGTGGGGGCAACCTGGAAAGGGGACATGATATGGGGGAGGGTAACCTAGAAAGGATACAATATACTATGGGGGCAACCTGAAAAAGGGACTTTATACTGTGGAGGGGGCAACCTGGAAAGGAGACAAGATATGGGGGGGGACCTGGAATGAGGACATTATACTGGAGGCGGGCAACCTGAAAGGGTACATTATACTGTGAGGGCAACCTGGAAAGGAGACATAAGGAGACATGATACGGGGGGGGGGGGGGGCAACCTGAAAAGTGGACATTATACTGTTGGGCAAAGTGGAAAAGATACATTATACTATGGAGGAGGACATTATAATATAATGTCTATGGGGCCACCAGGGTGAAACAGGTTAATATATGAGGGGCCACTGGGGGGACCTGTTAATGTCTGATGCCTCTGCAGGTCATTATAATGTATAGAATCACTAAGGAGGCATTATACTGTATCAGGGACACTAAGGGGCATTATACCATGTGGGAGCCCCTGACCGGCATTATAATTTGTGCGGGTCAAGTATTTCTAAGGGGTGGTGATGCGATGGCTTATTTATGAAATCTTTGCACTGGACCCACCAATGTATTAAACAGCCCTGGCTTATGTACTCTCTTTAAGTATTTTAAAGGGGTATTCTCTTTTGTCTTCATCGGTTGCCAATGGATATGCCTATGAATGCAGGAACTTTCTATGATCTGGAACTTGTGAGAAACCCAGAAACTTGTGGACAGGTTATGAGACAGGGACACTGCACGCATTAGAAGATAAACTGGTCACAAAAAGGAAGTTGTGGCTGAGTTTCTGACATGTGCCAGATTATATAAGGTTTCTATATTCATAGTTGTATTGATCGGCAACAAAAAACTATTAGCACTGAGTTAGAGAAATTTTTTTTAATGCAGTGCAAAATTTTTAATTGCGTTTATTTCTAAAAATATTTCACTATGGGAAAACCCCTTTAAACTATATTAATCTTTTCAGTATCTGTCATATGTTTTTTAGTACCTGAAAAATTTGAGACAATATAATTTTTCACCCCTATGCCCATTGTGGTTGTATGAAACACAAGCTCTGTAAATAATAATATTAATCATATCTATAAAAGTGAAAAATAGTTTTCATCCAGATTTAAACATTTTGTCTATTCCGTCATGATTCATGACACCCATGTCATATAAAGGTAAAGGGCATTTTTTTCTTCCTGTTTATGGCTGACTTTACTCTCCCTTTAAGTTCCTGCTTGCTCCTCTCCGGATCAGTGTATTTATTGCCAGTAGCAAAGAGACTGATTTGACTCAGCCTTTTGTTATGAAGTTAACTAATAGCCAAGCACTTGCTTGACTGTGCAGACCTAGTGATACCTATGACCCATAAACACCTCCCCTTTACATGAGCTATGTGCTCACTCATACACTGTTCTGCAAACAGGAAGCTTCCTGGCTCTTATTCTCCACCCTGGCTGCTTCAGGCAGCACACACCCTTTCCAGTCCAACCTTAAATCACAAGGATTCCTAAGGAAACTTTTCCAGAGAAAAAGAGATCTTTGGATTTTCCACGTGATTTGCTTTCTAACTGACCATTTTGCTTTGGATTGCTTATCTCATGTTATAGTATAGGCTTCAGACACTTTCAGGAACTGCAAGGTGAGTACAAACCTGTCAAAATGGCTTCAGGTTAGAGCCTCTGTTTCTGTTGTTGAATGCTGATGTCACATTGTCATTGGATTGGTGAAGTGTAGGCACTTTGTGGGCTTATTATTTACAACATATGATAAGGCTGTCAACAAGTGAAAGTTATTATGGATTTTCTGGGGAACAAATAAAATGCTACAACATATAGAACAGACCAAGTTACAAAACATGAAGTTACAATGACTTTTGCTTTAATTTATGTTTCTGTTCATTGATCCATAACTGAATTTAAATGATAAGAATACTTATTTGTAATATCTATAGTCATTTAGTTTAGTTTGTGCTGCACGCAACTGGTCTAGCTACATAACTGAACAGGTTCCGGCATGCAGGTAGATTACACTACTTGGCTTCTCTGCCTGATATTCCACAGGAAGTCTATCCCAATTGAACCTTGGGTTTAGTGTTAATGCATGCTGATAGCGAAAGAGATATATTGTAGCTTTTATGATGGTGGCTGCATGCAACTGTGTATATGTATGGGATATGGCATTACAAGGAAGCTTCAAATTCTAAAGTAGTATTTCTATACTGGAAAGCTTAGACAGCTAGCAGAGGCATAACATAAAGCACCTGGGCCCCAATGCAAAATGCAGACCAGGCCCCCCAACTATAACTTATGACAGTACCCTCTGCATCCTCTCAATTTACACCCCTGTCTATCAACAGCTTCTAATGTTTGAGATTTTATCTATATTAACTTTATGACCATGAGCCATGTGTTATACCAGTAGTAAAGCACCATGAGACCATTCATGTGTGGGGTTGCTTTTCATCCAAGGGAGTAGGCTCACTCACAATTTTGTCTAAGAACACTGCTATGAATAAAGAATGGAACTGACACATCCTCCTTTCCCAACCATCCTGGAGCAATTTGATGACGAGCAATGCTTTTTCCAATACGATGAAGCACCATGTCAAAAGTGAAAAATGAGTGAACAAATAAAAACACAAGAAATTGTGATAAACTCCAAGCACTAGTTAGTTACAAATGGGATGCCATCAGTCAGCATTTGGCCCAGAAGCTGAAATCCAGCATGCCACAGTGAATTGCAGAAGTATTGCAAAAATAAGGGTCAACATTATAAATGTATATTGAATCTTTGCATGAACTTGATGTATTTGTCAATAAAGTATCACTGAAGTTGGGTATGTTTACCCATTCAACGAGAACACGCCCAAGAGATAGACATTCAGACACGGGGAACTAGACTATCACTGAAAACAACAAGATGCCTAAAATTTTACTTTTATTCATATCATTAACTCTTAGGCAACACACACCATAATAGTATGACGCAGCCACCTGCCTCCCGCCCGTTAAGAGTAAGTTACAGCTAACACACTGCTCCAGATGAGCTCTCATCTGGGGTTTTAACCCTTTAGATGCCGCAGTCAAACATGACTGCGGCATCTGAGGGGTTTCTTGCTAATTTACTGCCCCCATCGCCCCCCACCCCGCAGTGAGATCGGTGGTTGCCTATATGTATTTTCAGCAGCCCATGATCTGACCAGTGACCCCAGTATGCCAGGACCCCACATACCTGGTTGATCCTGGTGCGATGGGAGTCAGCCTATGCATCTGCACTCTTGGGCTCAAAATGATAATACTCCTTGAGAAATTCCTTGTGGGTTGTTGTTGTTTCTAAAATGGGGTCACTTTTTGTGAGTTTCCTTTGTACTGGCACTTTACGGGTTCTGCAAATATGACATGGCACTCGAAAACTATTCCAGCAAAATCTGACCTCCAAAAGCCAAATAGCGCTCTTTCCATTCAGAGCCCCACCATGTACCCATACACCAGTTTCCGACCACATATGGGGCATTCCCGTGTTCAGGAGAAATAATGTAACTAACTTTGGGGAGCTTTTTCTTCTTTATCCTCTTGTGGAAATGAACAATTTGGGGCTAAATTGCTGGTTTATTTGCAATAAAAGTAATTTTTCATTTTCAAGTCTCAATGTTAATAAAGTCTGTGAAACAGCTGTAGGATCAAAATGCTCACTATACCCAGGGCCGGTTTAACCATAGGGCCAACGGTGTTCTTACACCGGGCCCTATGGTAGCGGGAGCCCTGTTGGGACAGCGGGACAGTCCTGTGTATGCTGTCCCGCCGTTCCGGGCTGCCCCAGTTAAATACAAAGATGAAGCAGGGAGCTCTGCTCATCACTCTTCCCCGGGAGCTGCAAGCGGGATGTGATGACATCACTTACATCGTGCCTTTAAAATGATACCCAAATCATCATGATTGTCTTTATAAATCCAGAGCGATGAAAACAATGTTTTTAAGGACTATCATGATCCTGGTATCATTTTAAAGATGAGATTCATATCTTTAAAATGAATCCTGGGTGATCTTCATAGCCCTAATAGATCCTGAGATATGGGGCTCTAAATTGTCCTCCCCCTCCTGCCTCAGGCAGCAACTTAAATGAATGCATGAATAAGGAAGGAGGGGGGGGAGGAGAGGAGCTGCACACTGCACAGACAATGATAACACATCATTGTCTGTGCTTAACCTGGATGTGACCCCAGAGGGGGTAGCATGGACTTCTGTCTCTCCTATCTACCTGAGAGCATACTATACTGTCACATAGAGGAATAATGTAATACCCCTCTGAGTCTAATCACAGGGGTATTCTTATATAATACCCCTCTGAACAGAACCAGGAAGTTTATTGGCTCTGTGAGCCAAACGTTTACCATCGTCCAGGTCGAAGCACCAAAAGAGTCGCACCAAACACTTACACAACACATATGCAAAATCATCAATAACGTTTACATTCTTTTACTGTCCCTGTCCTGTCCATACATGATACACCGACCGCCTCTCTAGAAATACCCATTACACGCTAAAATAATAGCAATAACGATTATTACTAGAGATGAATGTATAAAACACTTCTGAGAGGCGGAAAGTTTCATCAGTCAGATAACACATTTTCACCCATTGAATATCACCATATAAAATCCCAGTTTTTGGCAGCTTTCAGATGGGTTTAATAGCGGGTGGTGAATGGGGGGGGGGGCACTTATGTAACCTTTTCCCTGGGCCCACCAATGTGTTAAAATGGCCCTAACTATACCCCTTGATATGTTCTGTGAGGGGTGTAGTTTACAAAATGGGATCACTTTTTTTTTTTTTTCCTTTGTACGGATATTTAGCCTTGTTCATAAGCAATTGTTTAACAAACTGTGGGCGGCTTTTTCTCCTTTAACCCCTTATGAAAATGAAAACTTTGGGGATAAAGTGACGTTTTAGTAAATTTTCATTTACACATCCCAATGTTAATAAAATCTGTGAAATGGCTGTGGGATCAAAATGCTCATTATACCCCTTGATAAATTCTGTGAGGGGTTTAGTTTCCAAAATGGGTCACTTTTGGAGGGTTTCCATTGTATTGGTACTTTAGGGGCTCTGCAAATAAGACATGGCACCTGAAAACTATTCCAGCAAAATCTGCTTTTCAAACACACAGTGTAATTTTTTTCCCTCCCGCGCACTGCCGTGTGCCCAAACATAAGTTTACATCCACATGTGGGGTATTTCTGTGCTGGGGAGAAATTGTGTAACAAATTGTGAGATGCATTTTCTCCTTTAACCCCTTAGGACTAAATACATGTATTAGTGAAAAAAAATGTCTAAATCAAATGTCCATATTGTTTTAATTTTTGTGAAATGCTTAAATAATAATAATAATAATAAATTTTATTTATATAGCGCCAACATATTCCGCAGCACTGTACAATTATTAGGGTTAACAAACTTCCAAATGCGGTTTTGAATTATTTGAGGGGTGCAGTTTTGAAAATGGGGTGATTTATGGGGGGTTTCTAATAAATAGGCCTTTATAATCTCCTTCAAAACTGAAGTGGTCCCTGAAAAATTAGTTTGGGAAATTTTCTTGTAAATCTGGAAAATCGCTCTTACACTTGTAAGCCGTCTAACATCCAAAATAAATTACAGGACGATTAAAAGATGATGCCAATATATAGCAGAGATGTGGTAGATAATATTTATTAATTTATTTGGATGATATGACTTTCTGTCTGAAAAGCAGAGCATTTCACATTTTGAAAATTGCAATTTTTTTTTTCAAAATTTCCATCAAATTTCCTATTTTTTTTTTTATAAATAAATACAAAAATATTGATCAATGTTTACCACTAACATGAAGTACAATGTGTCACAAAAAACTATCTCAAAATCACTTGTGAAAGTCAAAGCGTCTCTAAGTAAAGTAAAGGGCTGTAAGTTATATAGTCAGTACACCAGAAACAGGGAATTGAGTGCCCTCAGAAGGTATGAACTGCTGATATGTACGCTTCCTCAGTGCATCCCTGATAGCAAACTCTTCAAGAGTCCACTAAATAAGTACTGCTAATGCTATGTTCATTAGAGCATTAGAGTCACTAATAGTGCAAAAATCCACTATATAAATACTGCTGTTTACTGCCCTCTTTCATTCTGACGCTACTGCACACACACTCCTCAGGGCTGTTACGCCAGGTAGCCCCCCCTACACAAGTCCCTCGGAGAAGGACCTCCGCTTGCGACTCTCTCCTGCCGACTGGGACAGATCCTTTTTATTTGCCCACAAACTCCTGATGCCTTGCAGTGCGCAGTAAAATAACTTCAAAATTCTGACCCGATGAGATCGACCTGACTTCCTCCATAGGTTCTATCCTGATCTCTCTGACTGGTGTCGGTGCTGTGGTTCTGAGAGGGGTACACTTTTCTACATCTAGTGGGAATGTGATACAATTAAGCCCTTCTGGGACACAGTGTTTGAGCTATACACCAAAGTGAGTGGTTGGCCCTCCTTTCCGTCATACCTGGGAAAATCTCTGTGGTGAATAAGGATCTCCTGCGACATTTCCTTATGGCTGCCAGAAAAGTAATTCCCAGGCACTAGCATGTACTGCTGCACCCACCCTGGTGGAGTTTTTACAGGAGCTTCTCCTTATCCAGAGAATGGAGGCCCTGGTATCGGAGGACTCTCTAGATTCCTCGAAGTTTAAGTCCCTTTGGTGGCCGTGGGTGATGTTCCAGGAGTCCTCTGAGCACTTCACTTTTTTCACATGAATTTAGAGATATCCCTTTGACTGTTTTCTGGGAGACTGTCTCTCTGGCTCTACTAGCCTCTTTGCACCTCCTGAGCCCCTCATTCCACTTCCTTCTGTGTCCCCAGATCGTTTGTCCCTCTTCTCCATTATTTGTCCTCAGTTACATGTCTGATCGTTTTTTTTTTTTTTTTTGTTGTGGGTTTTGTGGTTGACAGCGCAGTGCAGGTCCCCCAGCTTTTGGACCTCTCATCCCCCCTGAGACGTTTTGCTTATTGCAGGTCTTAGCCCCTACTGCCTTTCTGATTTTGTACTTCTCGAGGTTTGCACGCCTCCACGCATATTGTTATGCTGTTATGTTGTATCTTTTTTGTTATTTAAAAAAACTTTTAATAAAAATTGATTATGTGGGCAGCACGGTGGCTCAGTGGTTAGCACTGCAGCCTTGCAGCGCTGGAGTCCTGGGTTCGAATCCTGCCAAGGACAACATCTGCAAGGAGTTTGTATGTTCTACCCGTGTTTGCGTGGGTTTCCTCCAGGTACTTCGGTTTCCTCCCACACTCCAAAGACATACTGATAGGGAGCCCTATATGGGACAGTGACTTTCAATGTCTGTAAAACGCTGCGGAATATGATGGCGCTATATAAGTAAGCTAAATAAAATAAATAATACACATAAATACTGCTGTTTGTTGCTACTATATATATTGAAGCATTATATTCATTATAGCAGTCAATTTGCTGTGTAAAGATCCACTATAGAAATATTGCTGTTGCTATATTCATTAGAACATTACAGTCATTATAGCAAACAGTATGCTATACAAAGGTCTATGTGAGTATTGGTGTTGCAATATTTATTAGAGCACACTGTCCCAGCCAACTGATTCTATCCCTGCACTCCCATGTTCAGAGTGGCACAACATTCCCCAGACTATCATTAATAACCTCATTGATAGCATGTAAGTATGTGTATTTCTGCGCGTGGTGCTCATTCATGATACTAAATAATTTGAGATGCTTCAAATATTTTCTTTACATTTTTTATCATTTGCATATCATTAACTTGTTTATCGATCCTAGGATTTCCATAACTCCAACACTTTTACTTCGTGATGTTGCAATTTCAATGCTGAGGAGTATAGAAGTAGAGGTCTGTTCACAAATGTAGTGTGCAGAGATTTTTGCCCTAAGAACAGAAAAAAGCTAATAATCTGATGGACCCATGGGATCTGTCAGGATTTGTTGAGATCCACTTGAAATAAAACTGTCAAAGTTATAAGGTCTCTGTTATGAGTACAGATTAATGAACATTCAAAATGTGTCAAGCCTCAGATTAGAGAGGTTCTGTTTGTTCCAAATGGAAAGTGCATATACACTCATATGAAAAAGTTTGGGCACCCCTATTAATCTTAATCATTTTTAGTTCTAAATATTTGGGTGTTTGCAACAGCCATTTCAATTTGATATATCTAATAACTGATGGACACAGTAATATTTCAGGATTGAAATGAGGTTTATTGTACTAACAGAAAATGTGCAATATGCATTAAACCAAAATTTGACCGGTGCAAAAGTATGGGCACCTCAACAGAAAAGTGACATTAATATTTAGTAGATCCTCCTTTTGCAAAAATAACAGCCTCTAGTCGCTTCCTGTAGCTTTTAATCAGTTCCTGGATCCTGGATGAAGGTATTTTTGACCATTCCTCTTTACAAAACAATTCCAGTTCAGTTAAGTTTGATGGTCGCCGAGCATGGACAGCCCGCTTCAAATTATCCCACAGATGTTCAATGATATTCAGGTCTGGGGACTGGGATGGCCATTCCAGAACATTGTAATTGTTCCTCTGCATGAATGCCTGAGTAGATTTGGAGCTGTGTTTTGGATCATTGTCTTGCTGAAGTATCCATCCCCGGCGTAACTTCAAATTCGTCACTGATTCTTGTACATTATTCTCAAGAATCTGCTGATACTGAGTTGAATCCATGCGACCCTCAACTTTAACAAGATTCCCGGTACCGGCATTGGCCACACAGCCCCAAAGCATGATGGAACCTCCACCAAATTTTACAGTGGGTAGCAAGTGTTTTTCTTGGAATGCTGTGTTTTTTTGACGCCATGCATAACGCCTTTTTGTATGACCAAACAACTCAATCTTTGTTTCATCAGTCCACAGGACCTTCTTCCAAAATGAAGCTGGCTTGTCCAAATGTGCTTTTGCATACCTCAGGTGACTCTGTTTGTGGCGTGCTTTCAGAAACGGCTTCTTTTGCATCACTCTCCCATACAGCTTCTCCTTGTGCAAAGTGTGCTGTATTGTTGACCGATGCACAGTGACACCATCTGCAGCAAGATGATGCTGCAGCTCTTTGGAGGTGGTCTGTGGATTGTCCTTGACTGTTCTCACCATTCTTCTTCTCTGCCTTTCTGATATTTTTCTTGGCCTGCCACTTCTGGGCTTAACAAGAACTGTCCCTGTGGTCTTCCATTTCCTTACTATGTTCCTCACAGTGGAAACTGACAGGTTAAATCTCTGAGACAACTTTTTGTATCCTTCCCCTGAACAACTATGTTGAACAATCTTTGTTTTCAGATCATTTGAGAGTTGTTTTGAGGAGCCCATGATGCCACTCTTCAGAGGAGATTCAAATAGGAGAACAACTTGCAATTGGCCACCTTAAATACCTTTTCTCATGATTGGATACACCTGGCTATGAAGTTCAAAGCTCAGTGAGGTTACAAAACCAATTTTGTGCTTCAGTAAGTCAGTAAAAAGTAGTTAGGAGTATTCAAATCAATAAAATGATAAGGGTACCCAAATTTTTGCACCGGTCAAATTTTGGTTTAATGCATATTGCACATTTTCTGTTAGTACAATAAACCTCATTTCAATCCTGAAATATTACTGTGTCCATCAGTTATTAGATATATCAAATTGAAATGGCTGTTGCAAACACCCAAATATTTAGAACTAAAAATGATTAAGATTAATAGGGGTGCCCAAACTTTTTCATATGACTGTATGTGACTCTGCGGGCTCCTAGAACTCTAAGGGTATGTTCACACGGCGGAATCTGCCACGAATTTGTTTTGAATGGGAGGCAGAGATCGGAGCAGGATGCGGAAAACATAAGCGTCTTGCTCGATTTTGCCGCAGTTTGCCCTGCATCAGCATCCTGCCGCGGCTAGAGCACAGGCGAATATACAGCGGCGGAAAATGAAGTGGAATTCCTCTTCATTTTCCGCTATGTGAACATACCCTAACACCTTTCAAGCTCACTAACTCGAACAGCATTTGTAACGTCAAAGAAAAAGCAACAGATGCAGCTATGGGTAAATAGATGGTATCCATAGGTAACAAACAGCCTTTTTGAAAATAAACTGCATTGTTGGATTTTTTACATTTTTTAAAATAAAAAAAAGCGTTAAAAAATGATACCTTTTTAGTGGCGCATTCCTGTGTGTGTTTGCACACACCAAAATTTTTTAAACTATTTGCTTAAGCTAATATTATACCCACATTTACTATCTGTATAATTTACAAAAACGGTGTCTAAAACATAACTTTTATTTTAGTGTCAGTAATTTATCAATTGAGGAACAAAAAGCCCTTGAGGATTTGTGTGGTAATGTGGTTATTACATAGATGGTAATGTGGTTATACACAAATCAGATTATGAATGTATATTTTATAAGTTACTTTATGAAATCAATACATACAAGGTCCTGAACACAAACCCCACAGACTTTTTTTCTGTCAGAATTAAGAACTTTACTGCTGAGTGCCAAATGTAGAGATTTGATATTTGATGACGAATTTAAGATTTTGTGTCCTGTACATCCAACACACGCAACATTTTATGCATTGCCAAAAATTCTTAAAAACAGTCGCCCTGTGCCTGGCAGGCCGATTCTTTCAGGAAATTACAATCTAACTCAAGGCATCAAGATTTATGTGGAAACCATTTTACGTCCCTTTGTCTTGGGACTTCAATCTTTTCTTAGTGATACCAAAGACGCTGTCACCAGATTGGATGGAATATCAGTTACAGATATCACCTGGATAGCAATTATTGATGTTGAATCTCTTTATACCAATATTCAACACACATTAGGTCTAGCTGCAGTTAGATATTTTTTGGACACTAACGGCACTCACTTTGAGGAGAAAAATGGGTTTGTTATTGCAATACTTCAGTTTCTTCTCACAGTTATTTTTAATTCACTGGCAAATTTTGTTACCATACGTGTGGCACCGCTATGGGCACGATTAGGGTGGTGGGAACAGTCACGTTTTTTCTAATGATTTTTCCCTTTACACAAATCACATTTTATTTTGGGGCCGATAGATTGATGACATTTTGATTTTGTGGGATGGGGAGGTGTCACTTTTTCACAATTTTCTTTTTGTACTGAACAACAATTAAATAGGCTTTAAATTTACCTACGAGATTCACAAAAAAAAAAACAATTTTCTGGACCTTAAGATATCCATCAACTCTGGTGGCAGTGTCCAAACTGAAGTATACCGTAAGAATACCTCCACTAATAGCTTCCTTCGTTGGCATCTCCATAGAACAGTATTTAAGGTCAAGGAGAAATTACTCCAATGAAATGGCTTTTCAAAAGGAGTATAATATCCAATTACAGAGATTTACAGCAAGAGGTTAACCGCCTAAGGTATTACATAAAGCTTATGCTAGGGCCAGGATGACTGATAGACAGGCTTTGCTCTCTTCATATAGTCGGAGATCCCAGAAAGATCCAATTCGATTCATAGGAACCTTCAATGTCATTAGCACATTTTTAAAATTGTTGCATGTCATTGATATCTATTAACCTCAGATCCTGATTTAGAGGTAGTTTTGAATTCTACTCTGAGTATTACTTATTGAAGAGGAAAAAACCTGAAAGAAATTCTTGTACACAGTCATCACTCAGGCACACAAAAGTCCAATAATTGGTTGAAATCTATAATAGTGGATACTTTTTCGTGTGGGGATTGTTCATTTTGTCAACACTTAAAAGAGAATTAAAAGTTTCTGTAATCCAGTGGACAAAAAGAGAGTACAACATTAGACAGTTCATCAACTGTAAGACCACTGGAATTATTTATGCGGCAGTTTGTCCCTGATGTCAGTTATATGTTGGCAAAACTATCCAGCAATTATGCAGATGTATCTCCCAACATATCTGCTCCATTAACAATGAAGCTAATACACCGATTTCATACGTACATCAGGGTGACTGTAACATCCTTGTCTGTCTGGGCTTTGGCACCATCCTCCGGGCGCACGCTGCGGCGCAGGAGGCTTGTCTGGTTGTGATTCCTTCCTTTGGGTTTTTCTTGTATTGTCTGAACGCTGTCCTATTCCCTCACCTCCTTAATTGGTTTTCCGCCACACCCTTCTCTTTCACCTTGCTTTCCCCCTGCTCCACTAAGACTTAACTTTAGTCTTACCTGTGTGATTGACAGCCTATCCTCCTATCAAGTCTGGTGCGGGTTCTTCCTCCCTATTTATTGTTTGCTCACTTTCCCATTGGCGCCTGCTATTGCATTACGCGTACTGGCTATACTCCTTGTTCTTTGTTACCTGTTCTTATTTCCTGACCACTGGCTTACCTGTGACTTTTCTCTTGGATTGTGATTTTGTACTGCATTGCTCGATTGTTACCGACCCCTTGGCTAGCTGACCTCCCTTTGTGTTGTTCGTCCTGTCTGCATTCTGTGTTATCACTTATTATAAGCAGGGACTGTCGACTTATTGCTGGCTGTCGCCTAGGACAGATCGGGCAAGTAGGCAGGGACAGTGGGGGGATTCAGCTTAGGGTCCACTGTCTTGTTGTGCCCCTCCCCCCAGAGTTCTCCAGCAGCTACTGGGGAATCGCTCCTCTAGCGATTCCCTTACAGTGACAAGATGTCTAAAACTTTGGGGGATCTGTCGGAAGCAATTGGGTCAGAAAAGAGGGGATCTTAATAAAATCCTCTTGCAAGAAGAGGCAAGATGGATTTATCGCCTCAGAAGTTTGAATCCCAATGGATTAAATGAGGGTTTCATTTTTTTCTCCGTTCATTTGAGAAAACCAGGTGCATTCAAAACATATTACTGATTGTTCATTGTTTCTAGTATTTATTGATATGAGTCCATACACAAATTCAACTGTTGCTTAAAGCTTGGGATATGTTTTTATAACCTAACCCTGCTTTAAACATCTCCACAACTTTATCTCTGACCTGTCTGGTGAGTTCCTTGGTCTTCATGATGCTGTTTGTTCACTAGTATTCTCTAACAAACCACTGAGGCCTTCACAGAACAGGTGTATTTATACTGAGACTAAATTACACACATCTGGACTCTATTAACTAAGTAAATGACTTTTGAAGGCAATTGATTGCACTGGATTTTATTTAGGGGTATCAGAGTACAGGGGGCTGAATACTTTTGCATGTCACAATTTTCAGATTTTTATTTGATTAAAGTTTTGAAAACAGTGTATCATTTTTGTTCCACTTAACAATTATGTGCTAATTTGTGTTGGTCTACCACTTAAAATCTCAATAAAATACATTTAAGTTTGTGGTTGTAAGGTGACAAAATGTGTAAAAGTTCAAGAGGTATGAATACTTTTTCAAACCACTGTAGATAGTAAATATGGGCATAGTGTTTGCTTAGGCAAATAGTTTTAAATTTAGTTTTTTTACCCTCTAAGTGAGGTAACTATAGTTTAGTATTGTTTGCATACACGGTGTTATTGGAAGAAGCATAGGCTTTTTTATATGCTCCAAAAATGGAGCACGTGAATGACTTTTGAATGACTTTTATGCAGCAAAAAAAAAAAAAATCACCTTATTACTAGGGAAGTGTTTAATGTCACTGGATTGGGGATATTTTGCAACAAAAAAAGAGAGAACAACATTTAATGAATGAATGACAAACAAAATACTAGTACTAGTGCAGCCTATAACTTCACTATCATTGGGATTTTTTTGGTGTTGTAAGTAATGTTTGGCAAGGGATTTGATTTTTCAATTGAAAACAAATAGCCAAATTACACTTTCAATTAGATATATACAAATACAGTGCATTTAGCTTGATAAAATTGTCTGTTCTTGGTCTTAGACGCACACAGCAGAGATTGAATTGAATTTGACTCTGAGAATCTGCAGATGCAGGGTGAATTACAGGAGCACACATATCGCTGACACACAGACAGCCTATGTTGTATTGCTGACTTACCTAACAGTGTGATAGTCAGACGCAGAAAGAATCTCCTATCCTATATCTATCAATTAAGTCTTCTTCTCTACTTCCTCCTAATGGAGGACACTACATGTCGGTACACTGTATTATCTGTGTATTATCCTGTCTCTGCTTTCTGTCTGAAACGCTGATCTCTCCCCATAAAATGGACAATTTCCCTTTCTTCCTGGCCATTGTAACCCCTTCCCGCCAGTGACATTTTTCGATTTTTGTTTTTGACTCCCTGCCTTCCAAGCCCCATAACTTTTTTTATTTTTCTGTTCACAGATCCCAATTAGGGCTTAATGTTTGCAGGACAAATGTAATGGTACCATTTATTATTTTGTACAATGTACTGGGAAGCTGGAAATAAAAAAAGAATGGGGTGGAATTGGAGAAAAAGTGCATTTGTGCGACTTTCTTAAGGGCTTCGTTTTTACAGCGTCAACTCTGCAGCCAAAATGAAATATCACCTGTATTCTATATTTTGGTACGATTCCAGGAATACCAAATTTTTATAGTTTTATTTATATTTTAACCCCTTAACAAAAATTGAAAACTTATTGCTTTGATCGCTTTTTATTCAAATTTTTATCAGAGGTGAAACAGTGACAAAACGGCGGTTCAGCACTTTCTATTTTTTTTCCCCGCTATGGCGTTCACTGTACAGGAAAAATATTTTTATAAGTTTGTAGACTGGGTGTTTTCAGACACAGGGATACCTAATGTGATTTGAACGTTTACGGTAATTCTTTTTATTTTTATTTTTGCATTTATTAGACTCCCTAAGGGTCTGATCACTAATGCAATGCATTACAATGCTAATGCATTGCAAAATACCGGCACTTCTATTATAGGCTGCATAAAGCCTGCAATATAAATATATGCCAGAAAAGCCTGGGAATCTTCAATAGGCTCCTGGCTGTCATGGCAACGGGACACCGTCCGTCATATTTAAATACTGACCGCCATATTTATATACCCTACATCATATTTATATACCCTACATCTACATTTATATACCCTACCAAACTATTACAGCGGATGTCGAGAAGGAGTTAAAGTGTCTAATCAGTGACCTTAAACCTATAGTCCCTCATGAATGGCTGTCCTCTGTCCTGAGGTAAGAAATTATAGGTGAACCCACCTGATCCCTGAGGTGATATGATCCTTCTTTTCTGCTTTCTTCATGTGTTCACACGGCAGCCACCATTCTAGCTGGCTTGTGCAAATTAAACTGTTAAAGGTTTGGATTCAGTTGAATCTGATCTTTTTGAAAAATTTGTTACAAATCGGTTTTGAAACAAACCAGATCACTCATCTCTAATTATGAGTAGAAGTTATTATACTAGTATGAACAGGCTGTTTTGACTTGATTACTTTATTTATTTGCTATACTTAAACAAGACCAAAGAAATTGGTAATGTACAGTCTGACAGATTATGATGTTTGAGCAGTGAGATATTATAAAAGGCCAAGGTGAAATACAAAGGTGGCAGTTTATAGTTTGGCAATGTTCTAGGTATATACTCTTAAGTAAATTTTTTATCATAATAATTCTCATTCTTCTACTGAACACACCCAGAAGAAATATTTCCAAGATAGAATTAAAATGCTCAGCTTTTATGGAACAACAAATCTCTATAAGCGTGAATACGCCATAGCCACCGGTTCTCTGCTATATTGCACAGCGGAGACCCGGAGCTAATGCCTGCCGTCATTTTCGTCATGAACCCAGAGTATAATAATGGTTCTTGGGTGGTGAACCCCAAGAATTTTGGGTTCTTCTGAACCCAAAATATTTGGAAAATTCATAAAAGAAAATCACATAGGCCACTATTGGGCATTATAGTGTGTGGACGGGTCACTATTTGACATTATACCGTGTGCAGGTCCACTGTGAGACATTATTCTGTGTGGAAGGGCCACTATAGGGCATTATACTGTGTGGAGGGGCCACTATGGGATATTATACTGTGTGTGAAGGGGACAGTATGGGACAGCATACTGTGCAGAGGCCACTATGGGACATTATACTGTGTGAAGAGGCCACTATGGGACATTATTCTTATAGAGGTTGTCCAGGAATTGGTTCAAAATATGTTTTTCCTATTTTCCTCCTCTAAAACCTGGGTGCGTCTTATCATCAGGTGCGTCTTGTAAAGCAAAAAATATGGTATTTATATTTGCAAAAATGTTTGACTTTTAATGGTCTACAATTTTAAATATGGTTATGTCCCTTTAATTATGACAGTATTTCATAATAAATATAGCATAGACCATATTTGCAACATGGTAGAGTTAAACCCCATCCCTAGATATGTAATAATCAGTAGAACGCAAAATGATTTTTTATTGAGACCATCTGTGTATTGTGGCCACACCCAGGCAGTGAAGAAAAAAAGCAATGTGGCCTATAAACCATGTGCTATACAACCTAAGGATAAGACTCAATGTTGCAGAAAAACAGCTTTTATTTTGTTGAAAATTTAGCTGTGTTTTTTTTTTTTTTTAGCTAAAGCCAAAAATGGCTATAAAAGGAATGGGAAATATATAGGAAGTACTTATACTTCTACCTTCTACTCAATCCACTGCTGGCTTTGGCTCAAAAAACCTGTAACAAAAAAAGCTGCATTCCCGCATCGTAGGGCCTTAGACTAATAAAAAAAGAAAGCCATCTATCTAGTCTTGTATTACAGAGGATTCTCGTGAAAATTCTAAATGGTAAATCAAAAGTAAAGAGCAATATGCTAAGTCAATATGATATAAAGATTAATATACTCTGTCCATTCTACATATGATGTACAGTAGTTCAGTAGGTAAGAAAATATGCATGTTAACCTTTTCTAAAGTCCATTTGATCCAGATAAAGCCAACTTCCTCTCACAGGGATAAATAAATTTATTTCTCATCCAATTATGACTATGGAAATTTCTGTTCTGTCATACAGTAGGTGCAATAAATTTTGTGAAAGACACAAATGTAGATATTATCTACTGTTATTGAGAGTGTAAACAGTTAAATAGTGTACCATGTACCCTTGATATTTTCTCTCCCATTTTATAATCTATACTTTTTTGGCTTAAAAATTTGCATCAAGAAAGGGTTAATCTACTTGCACATGAGGATGTGCATTTACAGGTCTGCGAGAAAACGGCATGCATAGCACTTGTATGATATCAACGTGCCGTCCATGCACTCCATGGACTCATTCATTTCAATTAATGACCCTCAACCGCAAAATGGTTAGGAATAGGACCTATCCTGAGTTTTGCCTCTAGGCTCACATCCCCCTACGCGGACCCATGATAATACACAGTCGTGTATATGGCGCCATAAGGAACTTACTGTTGTGTACATTTCATTGATGTTGTCTATTACACAGTTAAAATTGTTTATGCTTTGTTCTTTGTTACTGGTCACACAGTTTTATGGGTTTAGGAAATATTCATATCTGCATTGGAGGTTTCCATTAAGAACTTCTGTTGCAGATTTTTTTAAAGGAGACAAAGTACCCACGTTGATGATCTCTCACACAGCCAAACCAGTACACTGCTTTGCACTGATGAGAGGCAATAACCCTGAAACCGCTCTATATGAATGGGTTTCTTTTCCTTTTAGAAGAAATGTTCTGGTTTGGCTTTATTCCCAGACAGTGGGGCAGATTTATTAAGACTGGCGTATTGTATGTCAGTTTTAATAAAGACCCCAACTGGCTCAGGCCTCTTCATAAAACAGCCACGTCCCAATGCCAGAATGGAAATCTATGCCAGTTAAGAACTGGCATAGATTTCCATTATAGCTAATGCATAATGAATATGCCAAGCCAAGACATTTCTGCCCCACTCACATTCAGGCAATGGAGGGTAAAAAAAAAAAAAAAAAAGCAATCTCATCTGTACCCAGTTCTCCACTGTCTGCTGCCGGTGTCCATTCAGGCTTGTGCTTTGTTAATGGAAGTCCTACTCCCCATGTGACCACTGAGACCAATTAGTGACCTCAGCTAGTGGGGAACTGGGGGCATATGTAAGGGACATCATCGGCCCCTCTTCAGCAATCGCTGAGGACACTGATTGGTCTCAGTGATCATGTAGGGAGTAGGACTTCCATTAACAAAGCCCGAGTCTGAATGGACACCAGCAACAGACAGTGGAACACCAGGGACAGGTGTATATACTTTTTTAAATTTTACACTTCACCCCGCCTCCACATGAGTACCCCAATTCCTGGACAACACCTTTAAAGGGGTTAACTAGTGTCTAATATTGATGGCCTGTCCTTAGGATATCCTTTTTTTGTCCCCTTAAGAGACTTTAACTTGCGATGTTTTGATCGCTTTTATAATGCATTGCACAACCTATGTAGTGCAATGCATTATACTACCTGTCATTTTATTCTAGGCCATGTCTGGCATTCTATGTCTGGCATTCTATTAAGCCATGTCTTTGGCATTGCATAATAAGATTATGCAGAGGCAGCCCTGGGGTCCTTCATTAGCTGCAAGTAACATAGAAAGTTAAGTGCGGTGGAATAAGGCCCATTAGTGAGATAGAAAACTGAGGTAGAAAGTCTATACACCGGTCACTAATGAGTTAAGAATAAGAAATGGACATCCCTTTTGTCCAAGACAATTTTTATACAGAGGACCCACTAGCTCCCTCAATTTGTCTCTTTAGTAAATAATTGCACTTCCTATGATATAAAATATTTTAACAACATTTCTTAGAACACATCTTATTACCTACTAAAAATGTATGACTAAATTGACAACTGGGTGTTACCATCTGGGAGTGTGTTCCCATGCTGTCACTGTTCTCCAGCGCAAACAGTGTCAGACTCTGCAAAGACAGACCCGTTTGACATGGGGAATAGTAACCCCCAGTTATCATTTATTCATTCATTTTTGGCAGGTATAACCGAGGGATGGCACAATACAGATTTATAAGAGAAGATTTTCTAATTCTGTTATTTCATGGGGAATTTAAGTATTTACTAAAGCAGAGTCAAAAACAGCTGACAGGTCCCTCTTCCTGTTGTTGCCATATTTTGTTTTTGCACTTTTGTTTTTTATTCCCCCTCTGTCAAAAGCCATATTTTTTTTTTATTTTTCTGTCCACAGAGTCAAATAAGGGCTCATTTTGTGTGGCATAAATTTAGCTTCATAATACCATTTAAAATTCTTTACAATTTTAAAACATTTAGCATGGGGTGAAATTAGAAAACATACTGCATTTTAACAGTTTATGGGTTTTGTTGTTAAGGCATTTAGTGTGTAGCAGAAATGACATGTTACCTATATTCTGCAGTTGGTATGGGCACAGTGATACCAAATGTCTATAGTTTTTGTTATGTTTTAACAAAATACAAAAATGAAAACCTTTGAAAAATACAAATATTTCTTTGAGTCGCCATATTTTTGTGTACAGAGCTGTTTAAGGCATCTTATTTTGCACAGCAGGTTGTAGTTTTGTTTCTACCACTTTGGGGAATGTGTGACGTTTTGATCACTTTTTATTTAATTTTGTTTGGGAAATTTTGATTTATTTTTAGACTTTTATAGTTCAGGCATTTTCATAAGCAGGAATACCTAATGTTTTATGTTTATTTTCATATGTGATTTAAGGAAAGGTTGAGATTTTTTAAAATTTTTAAACTGCTGGTAAAGCTGTAGCAGGATACCCTTGTCACATAACTGAAGGCTCCTTTCAAGTAGGATTGAAAGTCCAGAATGACATTGCATGATTTAGACCAGGGGTAGGCAACCTTTTTAGTTCGGCAAGCCGATTTCGATTAAAAAAATTAAAGTTGAGGTACTCGGAGTGCCGGTCAATAATTGTAAGTCTGACGACCCCTGCACATGGTATTATGTCACATAGCGGCCCCTGCACATGGTATTATGCCCCATAGTGGCCCCTGCACACGGTATTATGCCCCACAGCGGTCCCTGCACATGGTATTATCCTCCATAGCGGCCCCTGCACACAGTATTATCCTCCATAGAGGCCCCTGCACACAGTATTATCCTCCATAGTGGCCCCTGCACACAGTATTATCCTCTATAGTGGCCCCTGCACACAGTATTATCCTGCTATTGCTATTATTTTAGCGTGTAATGGATATAACTAGAGAGGCGGGCGGCGTATTTTACTCTATAAAGATCAGGTATGGACAGGACAGGGACAGTGAAAAAATGTAAACTTTATTGGTGACTTTGTGCATGTGTTGTGTAAGTATTTGGTGCGACACTTTTGGCTCTGCGACCTGGAAGATGGTCACAGCGCCAATAAACTTCCTGGTTATTTGTGATTAGGCTCAGAGGGGTGTTACATTATCCCTCTATGTGACAATCAGAGAGCAGAAGTATAGTATGCTCTCTGATTGGTAGGAGAGGGGATAACATGGACAGAAGTCCATGCAACCCCCTCATCTTCAGCTTATGCACAGACAATGATGATTTATCATTGTCTCTGCAGTCTGCAGCTCCACCTCCCCCTCCTTCCTTAGCTCTAAGATGCTGCCTGAGGCAGGAGGGGGGAACACTTTTAGAGCCCCATTTCTAAGGATCTGTTAGGGCCACAAAGATGCAACTGGATTCATTTTAAAGATGAGAATCTCATCTTTAAAATCGCCATGATAGACCTTACAGATTCAGAGTGATTCACTGTTAAAACGATGTCGGGAATTGAGATTTGCATTGGGATTTCAATGCCGAACATTGTTTTCACCAGCGAATCGCTCAGGATGTTTAAGGACGATCGTGGTGATCTTGGTATCATTTTAAAGATGAGATTCTCATCTTTAAAATGAACCCAAGTGTTTCTTTATAGCTTTAACCAATCCTAAGCAATTCACTCAGGTACAGTAGTGAAGCCGGCAATTACCGACTTCACCACTGTAAATAGACTGTGCAGAAGCTGGGTGCTGTCACATCCATCTTCACCTCGCGCTAATGAAATTTTAAGGAAGCCGGATGGAAAAACGCTGCAGGTAACGTTTTTCCATCCGGCTGAGGCACAGATCCGGCGCCAGAACTGATGCCTCTTGTGCCAGAACCGATCCCATAGAAAACTATGGGATCCGTCCTGGCATCAGTTTCCCTCCGGCTTGTGTGCACCACGCTGGAGGGAAACAGATAGCTGCGCCGGACATATGTGAACACACCTTTACTCACTTTTTCCTGCTCCGCAGCCGCTGTGTGGGCGCTTCTCCCTGACGATAGCGACCGCTGATTCGGTCTCAGGGGTCACGTCGCGTCATTATGCGTAATGACGTCGGACGTGACCCCTGAGGCCCTGTCAGCAGTCTCTTACGTCAGGCAGAAGCGCCCGAAGAGCACAGAGCGGCTGCGGATCCAGGGAAGGTGAGTTACCATTGTCTTTTATGTTTGTCACCTCCCCGGGGGCTCCGCTTATTATACTCGGGGGTCTGAAGAGACCTCCGAGTATAATAATAGCAGTTTTGTTTCGGCCATGTTTGGTCCGATCGAAACTGCTGGGTGAGGACTCCGCTGCCGTGCCAGGGAAATAAGCCTCGCGTGCCACTCTCGGCACGCGTGCCAGGGGATGCCGACCCCTGATTTAGACTCAAAAATCATCTCCTTTAGAAAGGCAGATATTGATTTTAATTTTATTGACAGTATGATAAACCATAGCCACTTGATATAATCTGATCTGCTGTTTAGAATTGTATGTTTTCCTCTTCTACTTACAGTATACTAAGTGCAGAATCATAATATTGACACAGCTACCAAAGCTGTCAATTATAATTGGAAATGCATGAAGACATCTAATGTTGTTTTTTTATATATATATATATATATAAATACATACACACACACACACATAATATATATATATATATATATATATATATATATACACACACACACACGTGGACAAAATTGTTGGTACCCCTCGATTAATTAAAGAAAAACCCACAATGGTCACAGAAATAACTTGAATCTGACAAAAGTAATAATATATAACTACATGTTGACAAGCCACAAAGCTTCTGGGAAAATGTCCCATGGACAGATGAGACAAAAATCGAAATTTTTGGCAAGGCACATCAGCTCTATGTTCACAGATGGAAAAAATAAAGCATATCTTGAAAAGAACACTGTCCCTACTGTGAAACATGGAGGAGGCTCTGTTATGTTCTGGGGCTGCTTTGCTGCATCTGGCACAGGGTGTCTTGAATCTGTGCAGGGTACAATAAAATCTCAAGACTATCAAGGGAGAAATGAACTGCACCCTGAACTAAATCCTATTGAGCATCTTTGGAAGGAGCTGAAACATGCCGTCTGGAAAAGGCACGCTTCAAACACGAGACAACTGGAGCAGTTTGCTCATGAGGAGTGGCCAAAATACCTGTTAAGAGGTGCAGAAGTCTCATTGACAGTTACAGGAATCGTTTGATTGCAGTGATTGCCTCAAAAGGTTGTGCAACAAAATATTAAGTTAAGGGTACCATCATTTCTGTCCAGGCCGGTTTCATGAGTTTTCTTTTTTTAAAAATTCTGTTGAAGCATAGTTGAAAAGCAATGTCTGACTTTCATTTGTTCATTTTCATAGAATTTTTATATATTATTACTTTTGTCAGATTCAAGTTATTTCTGTGACCATTGTGGCTTTCAAAATTTTGGACACCCCTGGTCAAAATGACTGTTACTGTGAACAGTTAGGCAAGTTGAAGATAAAATGATAGTCAAAAGGCATAACATTAACCCCTTAATGACCCAGGGCGTAATAGTACGTCCTGAGTCGCATGACGATGTATGGAGAGCGCTCAGGAGCTAAGCGCTCTCCATACACCGCGAGTGCCGGCTGTATAATTCAGCCAGGACCCGCCGCTAACAGCAGCGATCGGTGCCTGCACCGATCGCGGCTGTTAACCCTTTAGATGTCGCGGTCAAACGGGACTGCGGCATCTAAATTGCGCAGCCGCCACGGGCGCCTCCATTTTTACCTGATCGCCGCCCTCCAGAACATCATCGGAGGGCGGCGCTTGGTTGCCATGACAGCCGGGAGCCTATTGAAGGCTCCCAGGCCTGTCATTACAGTAGAGCTATTACACGATGCCAGAGGCATCGTCTAATAGCAGTGAAGGCATTTTGCTATTCACTGCGATACAGTAGTATCGCAGTGGATAGTATGATCGATCAGACTCCCTAGGTTTCAAGGTCCCTAGGGAGTCTGATCATACAAGTAAAAGTATAAAAAAAAAGTTTTTAAAAGTATGAAAAAATAAAAAAAAACAAAAAAACACAAAAGTTCGAATCACCCCCCTTTCCCTAGATCAGATATAAAAGTAAATAAACAAAAGTAAGCATAAACACTTTAGGTATCCCCGCACTCCAAAATGCCCGAACTATTAAAATATTAAAATATTTATACTATACGGTGAACGGCGTAGCCGGGAAAAAAAATCAAAATGGCCAAATAGCGTTTTTTTCAACACTTTGTCTCTTATAAAAAATTGAATAAAAAGTGATCAAACCATCAGATCTTTCCCCAAATGGTATCAATAAAAGCGTCATGTTGTCCCGCATAAAAAGACGCATTACCCAACTCCTTACATGTAAATATGAAAAAGTTACAGGTGACACAATATGGCGACGCAAATTTTTTTTTTCTATTTAGCAAAGTTTAAAATTTTTTAAAAGGTATCAAAACATTACAAATACTATATAAATTTGGTATCGCCGTATTCGTACTGACCCGCAGAATACAGGTAACATGTCATTTTTACCACACAGTGAATGCTGTAAAAATTAAACCCATATGAATTTGGTGCAAATGCAGTTTTTCTCCAATTGCACCTCATTCAGAATTTTTTTCCAGCTTCCCAGTTCATTGCACAGCATATTGAATAGTGACATTACAAAGTACAATTTGTTTCGCAAACAGTAAGCCATCATGTGACTCTGTGAACTGAAAAATGAAAAAGTTATGGCTCTTGGAATGTGGGGAGGGAAAAACGAAAATGCAAAAACAAAAAATGGCCCGGTCATTAAGGGGTTAAAGATGACACATTCCCAATGTATTTTTTGTAAAAAAAAATATATATATTTTCATATTTTACATTTTCAAAATAACAAAAAAATGAAAATGACCCGATGCAAAAGTTTGGGCACCCTGCATGGTTAGTACCTAGTAGCACCCCCTTTGGCTAGTATCACAGCTTGTAAACGCTTTTTGTAGCTAGCCAAGAGTCTTTCAGTTCTTGTTTGAGGGATTTTCATCCATTCTTCCTTGGAGAAGTCTTCCAGTTCTGTGAGATTCCTGGGTCGTCTTGCATGCACTGCTCTTTTGAGGTCTAGCCACAGATTTTCAATGATGTTCAGATCAGGGTACTGTGAGGGCCATGGTAAAACCTTCAGCTTGCGCCTTTTTAGGTAGTCTGTAGTGGATTTTGACATGTGTTTAGTATCATAATACATTTGTAGAAGTCATCCTCTTTTCAATTTCAGCTTTTTTACACATGGTGTTATGTTTGCTTCAAGAATTTGCTGAAATTTCATTGAATCCATTCTTCCCTCTAGCTGGGAAATGTTCCCCGTGACATTGGCTGCAACACAACCCCAAATCATGATTGATCCACCCCCATGTGTAATGGTTGGAGAGATGTTCTTTTCCTGAAATTCTGTGCCCTTTTTTCTTCAAAAATACCTTTGATCATTGTGGCCAAAGAGTTCTATTTTAACCTTTAAATCAGTCCACAGGAATTGTTTCCATAATGCATCAGGCTTGTTTAGATGTTCTTTTGCAAACTTCTGACGCTGAATTTTATGGTGAGGGTGGAGGAGAGGTTTTCTTCTGATGACTCTTCCATGAAGGTCATATTTGTGCAGGTATCGCTGAACAGTAGAACAATGTACCACAACTCCAGAGTCTGCTAAACCTTCCTGAAGGTCTATTGCAGTCAAGCGGGGGTTCTGATTCGCCACTGTGGCAGCTGTCTCTGAAATTTTTCTTGGTCTTCCAGACTTTATCTTTACCTCCACTGTTCCTGGTAACTGCCATTTCTTAATTAGATTTTGAACTGAGGAAAGGGCAACTTGAAAACTCTTTGCCATCTTCTTATAGCCTTCTCCTGCTTTGTGGGCCTCCACCATTTTCATTTTCAGAGTGCTAGACATTTGCTTAGAACAACCCATGGCTGCTGTATTTTGGCACAAGGTTAGAGAAAGCTGGGGATTTATAAAGCTGTAAAATTTGCATCACTTGGCCTTTCCTAAGGATGATAGTGAACAAGCCATAGCGCTAACTGGCTAATGAAGGTCTGAGACCTTGGTCAAAGTTATCTGAGCACACAAATCTAAAAGGGTTCCCAAACTTTTGCAAGGTACTCCTTTCTCTTTTTCACTCTTAAATAGTAATCAAACATAATAATACACTGATGTTGCTTAATATTATAGACAAGTGTGTTTAATCTTTAACTTTATGCCTTTTAAAGATCATTTCATCTTCAACTGTTCGACATAACAGTCATTTTGACCAGGAGTGTCCAAACTTTTGCATGCCACTGCATGTACAGTGGGGAAAAAAGTATTTAGTCAGCCACCAATTGTGCAAGTTCTCCCACTTAAAAAGATGAGAGAGGCCTGTAATTGACATCATAGGAAGAACTCAACTATGAGAGACAAAATGAGAAAACATATCTAGAAAATCACATTGCCTGATTTTTTAAGAATTTATTTGCAAATTATGGTGGAAAATAAGGATTTGGTCACCTACAAACAAGCAAGATTTCTGGCTCTCAGACCTGTAATTTCTTCTTTAAGAGGCTCCTCTGTCCTCCACTCATTACCTGTAGTAATGGCGCCTGTTTGACATTGTTATCAGCATAAAAGACACCTGTCCACATCCTCAAACAGTCCCACTCCAAACTCTACTATGGTGAAGACCAAAGAGCTGTGGAAGGACACCAGAAACAAATTGTAGACCTGCACCAGGCTGGGGCATTGAAGATGAAACGTGGCTCGATCTTTCAGCATGACAATGATCCCAAGCACACCGCCAGGGCAACGAAGGAGTGGCTTCGCAAGAAGCATTTCAAGGTCCTGGAGTGGCCTAGCCAGTCTCCAGATCTCAACCCCATAGAAAACCTTTGGAGGGAGTTGAAAGTCCGTGTTGCCCAGCGACAGCCCCAAAACATCACTGCTCTAGAGGAGATCTGCATGGAGGAATGGGCCAACATACCAGCAACAGTGTGAAGACTTACAGAACACGTTTGACCTCTGTCATTGCCAACAAAGGATATATAACAAAGTATTGAGATGAACTTTTGTTATTGACCAGATACTTATTTTCCACCATAATTTGCAAATAAATTCTTTAAAAATCAGACTATGTGATTTTCTGTTTTCTCATTTTGTCTCTCATAGTTGAGGTCTACCTATGATGTCAATTACAGGCCTCTCTCATCTTTTTAAGTGGGAGAACTTGCACAATTGGTGGCTGACTAAATACTTTTTTCCCCACTGCGTGTGTTTATATATATATATATATATATATATATATATATACATACACACACACACACACAGACTCGAGTCACAGGGCCCGGAAAGTACTTTTACACTCTTAGGCCCCATGCACACGACCGAGTGTGCTGTCCAATGTGGGGCTAAGTTTGCAGAGGAATTCATTCAGATGACACTTAGAGTGACATCCAAGTGTCATCCGAGTGCATTCCGTGATGTACTCAACGCTATGAAGGCTTCCAATGCATTCTGTTCCAATGACAGAGAGCAGGATAGGACCTGCTCTGTGTTCATTGGAACGGAACAGACCATCAGACGCCCCCTTGGAGGAGCATAGGTCTGCACACTTGGTTGTGTGCATTAGGCCTTAGTTATACTCTTCTAACCAAAGTCAGACATTTATAGCCCTGTGACAGATTCCATATGTCCCAAGGGAGACAAACAGCATGTATGGGTGTACTTGATCTGATACCCAAATCAGTTCAGAGTCCCTTCCACATGGATGAGTGGGCCTGGAGAATGCCAATAAAAAATTCTCCTGACCATACCTCTGCCACCACCATCTTCTTTTCTTCCAGCAGTGGTTGCAGGATGTTTGTTCTCTGATGTTTCCTGCCTGACACGCCAATGTCCTTCTGTGTGATAAAGCAGAAATTGTGTCTCATTGGAGAAGGCCACCCTTTGCCAATCAGTGGTGGTCCAATACCGATACTGCATTGCAAATTAAAACCTTTTTTTTCCTAATGTACCTTTGTTACCATAGGTGCAGTGACCATCCGTCTAGTTTGCAGCCCCATATGCAATAGGGTTTACTGAACTGTTGTTTTAGACACTAATTTGGTAGCCCCTTGTTCATTTTCATGGTAAGATGCTCCATTGTAGTGTGTCTGTCAGCCCTCACATCAGTGGCATGTGGTTCTCTGTAGTTTCCATGTTGGTTGATCCCAATAGTGCAGTTTGTCAGCTCATAATACACTTTCACCACAGAAGCATGTAAAAAGTTCACAAAATGAGCGGTTTCAGAAATACTGCCACTCTTAGCTCGAACGCCCAATCATCCCTTTTTGCAACTATGATAAATCGCCCCTTTTACCCTTGACAATGAGTGGCATGTTTAGACAGCACAAGTTAAGTACCCACTAAGCTAGCCCATGACACATCACTTGCTTCATGGGCTACTCTCCGCATATATATACTTATACATTAATGCTTATTGTAGCATATAACAGAACTATAGAACTGTATTTATGACAGGCCTATGAGCCTTCAATAGGCTCCCAGCTGTCATAGCAATGGTTTGCTGCCCCCTGAATTATGCTTCAGGGTAGCTGACAATCTCATTCATTATGGTGGTGCGCCCATGTGCTGTCTGTCTTCATTTGCAGCTAACTGAAGCATTTAAATCCTTAAGATTCAGCATATATATCCTTAGGATAGGCCATAAATATCTCATTGATGAAGGGGCCAATGGGTGGCTCCTGCTCATATTACCTTTCCAGGGCCGCTTCTGATGCCCGTACTATACAGAACACAGGCCACTATAGAGGGACCATAGCCAACTGCTTCCAGCTCTGTGTTGTGTACAGAATGGGCATTGGAAGTGGCCCCCAAATAGCTGATCCATGCTGCAGCTGCCTATCGGCCCCCACCAGTCAGAGAAAAACTCCTGGCCAACCCCTAATAATGCAATCTGATCAAACTCCCAGACACATTATTAAGTGTGCATCTCCTTTGTTTATTTGGAATTCCCAGCTGGATAAAAAGAAACAATAACACATTTTAGATACTTTCATGCATTTCAGATTATGGTGACAATTATCAATATTCTGATTATGTATTTAGTGTGCTGTAAGTAGAAGAGAAAAACATACAATTCTAAACAGCAGATTATCAGATTATATGAGATGGCTATGGTTTACCATATTGTCAATAAGCAGAAAATCTAGATCTGCAGGAGATACATTTTGAGTCTATATCATGCAATATCATCTGGCCTTTCAATCATGCCTGAAAGCGGCCTTCAGTTTTGTGACATCTGTGTATCCTGCTACAGCTTTACCAGCAAAATGACATTGACTACACTCCTGTGATGCTGTGTATGGTTTTTTTTTAGATTAATTTTTATTTTTGCATTTTAAGAATTTAGAAAACAACAGATACAAATAAATTGCTGTGTAAGGTTTGGTGTCTTAAAAATGCTGAAACCTTGAGGCTGTCTGCCAGAATTTCTAGCAATTCTTCTGAGACCACTGCATAAATCCTAGCTGTACATTTTTAAATTGAAAATTATGCAGTGATACAAACAACAAGAATACAATTGAGATAGACAAAAGTAAAAACTGAGTCTGCAAATAAAAATATATATTCATATTTTCTCTCTAACTTCTTTATTTGTTGGAACACCAGTAAATGTGAGGGATTCATCCATATAAGGCCCGGTTCACATCTGCATTCAGCCATTCCTTTGCAATCAGTTTTTAAAGATTTCAAATACTGATTGCGAACTGAATGACCGAATGCAGATGTGAACCGGGCCTAACATTATGTCACATAGGCACATCCTCCAATAATAGTAAATGCCTATACACCATATTTTCCAATAAAATGCAGTGATCACTGTTTCACTCTTATAGAATAAACTGGGAAATAAACCCCTCCTGTTGGTGCTTCTAACAGGATAGACTCAGCTCCTTCTCACATCAAAAAGAAGAAAGCAAGCAAAGCAGCTCTCTTCTATATAAAAAAAAAAAAAAAAAAAAAAAAAGAGACAAAACACATTCAACCGATTTATGTTTTTGATGGATGTGTATATTAAGATACTCTTGTTTTGTTCTCTATGCTTTCTCATGTTAACGCATAGACTCGTCATGGTATATTGATTTGAAAATGTAATTGTTGCCTTGAATGTGTTCAGTGGTTAGCACTGCAGCCTTGCAGTGCTGGAGTCCTGAGTCCAAATCCTGCCAAGGACAACATCTGCAAGGAGTTTGTATGTTCTCCCCGTGTTTGCGTGGGTTTCCTCTCACACTCCAAAGACATACTAATAGGGAATGTAGATTGTGAGCCCTATATGGGACAGTGACTGTCAATGTCTGTAAAGAGCTGCGGAATAATATGGCGCTATAAAAAAAAAATAAAAATATGTTGTATGGGATTACAAAAACATGTCTACTTCTTACAAAAACAGTGCCATACTTGTCCAGAGGTTGTGTATGGTTTTGCAGCTCCCTCCTATTCACTGTAATCCTTTTAAAGTGTACCTCCAATTACAAAACACACAATTGTTCTTTGTAAAAAACAAAATTTTTGCAGTATATTCGATCACTTTTCAATGTACATATATAATCTGAAGAGCAAATTTGCATGCTAAACTCATCATAGAATTGTTCTAAAATGTTTGTGTAAGCATGTAAGCCACCCTGAGAGATTAAGGCTCCATGCACACGTCTGAGTGTGCCATCCGAGGGTCGATTCTGTTTCGATGAAAATAGAGCAGGTCCTTTTCAAACAGAATCAATCAGAAGCCCCCATAGAGGTAAGTGCATAATGGAATGCACACGGATGTCACTGCCAAGTGTCATCCAACTGCATTCCGCTGCAAAATCAGCCCCAACTCAAATGCACACTTGGTCGTGTGCATGGGGTCTAAAGGGATTAAGTGTATGTATGGTTTAATTTCACTTTTGAGGGTATGTTGCCATTTCTATGCAAAACAATTTCTGCATATTATATGACTGATATTTTGCCTGTGGATAGGTCACCATTGTCAAAACTGTGGATAACCCCTTTAACAAATAGGGATTTACTTTTTGTCTGAAACAAATCCCTGATCCTGCATTCACATGACAGGGTTTCAGCTGTGAAACTCAGTCCGTGAGTTGGCCGGATTTACCGACCTGCACCTTATGTCGGGAGAGGGACTCCTAGCAGTATGGTTATTCATGCTGTTAGGAGTCCCTGACTCCCAGCGACATACTGTCCCAAACCAATTATAGATATCTACAATTCTAGGAGTTCCTTCCCCAGCATACGGTTTAGGCCTGTAAATCCAGCTTTACGGCTGAAACTCGGTCGTGTGAATGTGGGGTTAGAGCTTGTTAATAGTAACAAGGTGACTGTTGTCTTATTTATATAGAGTGCAATAGTCATATTATATAGAAAACGATCACAATCCATGGTTTCAGTCATGTGACCTAAAGCGTAACTAAACTTTCAAACAACTTTTAATTTACTGGCACCATTTGTGACTTTAATAAGTATTGTACTTTATTTATTTTGCTTCCTTATATTTATGTAATATACCTTATTAATAATTTATATCTACTTTCTTTGAAATCCTGCACTGAAATCCACTTTGTTTCTCTGTTTATTGCTAGCTGAATTCTGTATGCTGCTTGTAACTGGAGTAGTTACACTGGAGCAGTTGAAAACACATTTGAAATCACCAGTTGAAAACACAGTCAGAATTGGGAGCAACATATAAACATGTCAATTCCAACTAATAATCTCATCTTTGTATGACACCAGAATCACTGTTCTATGTTATAAAATGCCCCAGATATGACTATTTGAAGTGACCCACCAAACTCAGCCTTCCTGCAATTGTCCCAACTCACCTGCACTCCAGTTTCAATAAAATTACAGATTTTAGCTAGCAATAAACCATGAAACAAATTGAATTTTAGCACAGGATTTCAAGGAAAAGAGCCAAAATTAGAAGTTGTTTGAAAGTTTAAGTTACACTTATAGTCACACAACTGAGAATATGGATCAGGATTGATTGCTACATAATATGACTATTAACCAGTCAATAAGACACCAGGACTCTAAATAATTTATTTCAGAAGAGTAAATCACTATTTGTTAAAGGAATTGTCTGGACCCAAATGCATTTCCGGTACTGATGACTGGGCGCCAGAAGCAGACTGCTTCTACTCCACTGCTGTAGGACAGCTGACCTATGCGGGGTTCCATTGTTGGACCCCCACAGATCAGATTCTAATGACCTATCCTGTGGATAGATTATCAGTATGAGCAATGCAATTGGGGCCAATAATCCCCTTTAAGCAATCATAACCATATATATTTTTTGCATTATCAGTTACAAAATTTGCAAAGTACTCTTTTTTCATTAGAGACATGCTGCACTTTTAGATTGCTGACCTAAAAGATTTATCGAGGGATTAGTGAGTTCTAGTCTGTCCGTAAAGGCTTACAACATGATTGTAACTGCCGAGAATTTTCATTACGGCTTTATTCCAAGATCACTAGAATTATATAAGAGTGACGTTGCAGTCAACCAACTCAATGGATTGGGTTGATTTCAGTTATGTGTTTAGAGGGGCAGCATTACAACCAGATTTTACTATCATGTACGGCACTGCTATTGAATGACAAGATCAGATAACAACTGGAAGAGGAAAGGTTACACCATCACTTCATGCAGGGCTGTAGTGGCACAGGCAGCATGAGGTACAAAAAATATTTCACTATTCTAGAGGCAGCTATTGGCATCACTCCACTGAATAAAAGAGAGCTTTTGCCAGAGGGAAGACATGCAAACCTGTGGCAATTTTCAGGGTAAGATGATCACGGTAGAACTACTCCCTTGTGTTTGCGTTTTGTATATTTAACTATTCCGTTTGTTTGCCATCAAGATCCCTCACTCCTTTCTATATGTATGTAACACCTTCAGTATACGCTACCTGTAAATATTGCCTAATTCCCAGCAACTATCATGTGAAGTGCTTAAGACAAAAGCAGCTTTCTTATTTCTTTTTTTATAGCAAATCCTTAGGTGGTTTCACACAGCCTAACAATTGAGAAAGAAGGACGTTTTTTAGTGCCTGAGATTGTATTGTATATATATTTAATATATATTATATAATTTCCCAGCAGAGAACACAAACATTTGATACAATAGAAAGATAAAATGATAAAACTTCATAGAGCAACATAAAAATTGCATAGCAGACTTGTAAGTGTTAATGATATTATTTTATGAGAAAGCATTTTTGAGAGTGCATGTTTCACACCTCTATATCATTAGGCAAATGAAAAATTGTTGTAAAATGGATGATATTTCGGTTCCAGTTTTCTAATGTGTTGTTAACTGATCTTAATGTAACCATCTATCAGAATTATATTTCCTTACTAGTCCATAAAAGGCAGCAATGTGCATTCTGGCATCAATCTGAAAGCCAGAAATAAATCTGTTACTATGATAGAATGAGTAGAGTGATCCAAGCTATAATAATACATCTTACAAGAAAAATGACTCCACCACCTAACGCTAAAAAGCAACAACAATGGTTACACATGGAGCCCGGCGGACCCCATGGATTACAATGGGGTCCGCCGGGTGTCCGCCATTTAGAAACTGAAAGCAGCTGAGAAAAAAGTACTTTGCGCAGGACTTTTTTTATCTGCCAATTTCCGGTGGTCTCTGCAATGGAGCCTCCGACACAGATGTGAACCCAGCCTTATAGTGATTCTTTACTCTTATAAATGGATTGATATCTTTCTTTGTAGGGAAAGGAGTACTGTATTACCTAGTGCATGTGAATGGTACACTAACCCACACTGGAACCCTCCAAAGAAAGTCACTGGGTCACGGCACAAGATATTACGCAGTAGAGTGCTTCACCAGGTATGTCACTGGCAAGAAATTGTGGCAAAAGAATATAATGATGTCGTTACATATGGCACGTGTTTTATATAATGTTTATTCTAAAATATACATTTCTGAAATTGGAGAATGAGGGAAAAGAATACTAACATACAAACCATTTACTTCTGAGGAACACAGTAAAACATGGGCTTTACTGTGCCTAATGGATGAAGGTATGGAAACCAACATTATAGATATTTAAATACATCAGAAACTTCATGCTATGGATGTTTTTGAAATGATGCAAAATAAAGGTCTTGTATACATACTATGGGGGGGGGGGGGTCAATGGGGTTTGCCAATCTCCTACATTGTGATACTTGTCTGCAGCAGTAGTTATATGATGTGTTATGTTATTTGGTGATGTGAGATACAATTTCTATTGTGGATTAAACTAAGATGAGCAGGATACTTATTACTATTTTATACTGACAGAACAACTGGGATTTGTATTATAAAGACCTGGCTTGTTAAGTTCACGCCATCTATATGACTATTGTTAATGAAGTCTACATTTTGTACTTCTGTAAATTAGTATCTTGTAAAAAAAAATAGGTTTAAAAAAAAAGTATAAATGTATGAATGAAGCTGACCATGTACATTGAGTTTCTCTGTTCTCCTTCTGTTTCTGTGGATTTCCTCCCAAAATACATACTTAATTAAGATTCTCTACAGAGATCTGAAGTATGTTCAGTATCTGAAGTGTATAATAATTAATAATGCAATATAGGTCTACATCTGAAATCCAGCTTATGTTTAAACATAAACAGAAAAACACACAGACATGTATGACTGCTCAAAAGCACTTGTCACACAGTGTCCTTATAACAAAGCTTTATACTTGTGCTGTCTACAGTGCTGAGATACAGTGCCAGCAATAGTGCACATAGCTATAAACAGGAGAATAACTATAGGAGTGCAGGGGTAGCAGTTGCCACTGGGCCCTGGACCCTGAAAGGGCCCGAAAGGTCTCTCTGCCACATAAAAATAGCACTATTTTAAATGTCACAAGGTAGGTAGGGGCCCGTGACATATTCTGCATTGAGGTCCATCACCTTCAAGTTATGCTTCTGACTATAAACGGCACATGTCACTTACTGCAATTACAGTGGGGAAAAAAAAGTATTTAGTCAGCCACCAATTGTGCAAGTTCTCCCACTTAAAAAGATGAGAGAGGCCTGTAATTGACATCATAGGTAGACCTCAACTATGAGAGTCAACATGAAAAAACAAATCCAGAAAATCACATTGTCTGATTTTTTAAAGAATTTATTTGCAAATTATTGTGGAAAATAAGTATTTGGTCACCTACAAACAAGCAAGATTTCTGGCTTTCACAGACCTGTAACTTCTTCTTTAACCCCTTAACGACCCAGGGCGTAATAGTACGTCCTGAGTCGCATGACGATGTATGGAGAGCGCTCAGGAGCGGAGCGCTCTCCATACACCGCGGGTGCCGGCTGTATAATACAGCCAGGACCCGCAGCTAACAGCAGTGATCGGTGCCTGCACCGATCGCGGCTGTTAACCCTTTAGATGTCGCGGTCAAACGGGACTGCGGTGTCTAAATTGCGGAGCCGCCAAGGGCGCTGCCATTTTTACCTGATCACCACCCTCCAGAACGTCATCGGAGGGCGGCGCTTGGTTGCCATGACAGCCAGGAGCCTATTGAAGGCTCCCAGGCCTGTCATTACATTAGAGCTATTACGCGATGCCAGAGGCATCGTCTAATAGCAGTGAGGGCATTTTGCTATTCACTGCGATACAGTAGTATCGCAGTGAATAGTATGATCGATCAGACTCCCTAGGTTTCAAGGTCCCTAGGGAGTCTGATCATACAAGTAAAAGTATAAAAAAAAAGTTTTTAAAAGTATGAAAAAAAAAACAAAAAAAAACACAAAAGTTCAAATCACCCCCCTTTCCCTAGATCAGATATAAAAGTGAATAAACAAAAGTAAGCATAAACACTTTAGGTATCCCTGCGCTCCAAAATGCCCGAACTATTAAAATATTTATCCCATACGGTGAATGGCGTAGCGGGGAAAAAAATCAAAATGGCCAAATAGCGTTTTTTTCAACACTTTGTCTCAGATAAGAAATTTAATAAAAAGTGATCAAACCATCAGATCTTTCCCCAAGTGGTATCAATAAAAACGTCATGTTGTCCCGCATAAAAAGACACCTTACCCAGCTACATACATGTAAATATGAAAAAGTTACAGGTGACACAATATGACGACACAAAATTTTTTTTTATATTTAGCCAAGTTTTTCATTTTTTAAAAGGTATCAAAACATTACAAATACTATATAAATTTGGTATCGCCGTGTTCGTACTGACCCGCAGAATACAGGTAACATGTCATTTTTACCACTCAGTGAATGCTGTAAAAATGAAACCCATATGAATTTGGCGCAAATGCAGTTTTTCTCCAATTGCACCTCATTCTGAATTTTTTTCCAGCTTCCCAGTACATTGCACAGCATATTGAATAGTGACATTACAAAGTACAATTTGTTTCGCAAAAAATAAGCCATCATGTGACTCTGTGAACTGAAAAATGAAAAAGTTATGGCTCTTGGAATGTGGGGAGGGAAAAACGAAAATGTCATTAAGGGGTTAAGAGAATCCTCTGTCCTCCACTCATTACCTGTAGTAATGGCACCTGTTTGACATTGTTATCAGTATAAAAGACACCTGTCCACAACCTCAAACAGTCACACTCCAAACTCCACTATGGTGAAGACCAAAGAGCTGTGGAAGGACACCAGAAACAAAATTGTAGACCTGCACCAGGCTGGAAAGACTGAATCTGCAATAGGCAAGCAGCTTGGTGTGAAGAAATCAACTGTGGGGGCAATAATTAGAAAATGGAAGACATACAAGACCACTGATAATCTCCCTCAATCAGGGGCTCCATGCAAGATCTCACCCCGTGGGGTCAAAATGATCACAAGAACAGTGAGCAAAAATCCCAGAACCATACGGGGGGACCTAGTGAATGACCTGCAGAAAGCTGGGACTAACATAACAAAGGCTACCATCAGTAACACACTACGCCGCCAGGGACTCAGATCCTGCAGTGCCAGACATGTCCCCCTGCTTAAGCCAGTACATATCCGGGCCCGTCTGAAGTTTGCTAGAGAGCATTTGGATGTTCCAGAAGAGTATTGGGAGAATGTCATATGGTCAGATGAAACCAAAGTAGAACTGTTTGGTAGAAACACAGCTTGTCATGTTTGGAAGAGAGTGAATGCTGAGTTGCATCCAAAGAACACCATACCTACTGTGAAGCATAGGGGTGGCAACATCATGCTTTGGGGCTGTTTCTCTGCAAAGGCACCAGGACGATTGATCCGTGTACATGAAAGAATGAATGGGGCCATGTATCGTGAGATTTTGAGTGCAAACCTCCTTCCATCAGCAAGGACATTGAAGATGAAACGTGGCTCAGTCTTTCAGCATGACAATGATCCCAAGCACACCGCCAGGGCAACAAAGGAGTGGCTTCGTAAGAAGCATTTCAAGGTCCTGGAGTGGCCTAGCCATTCTCCAGATCTCAACCCCATAAAAAACCTTTGGAGGGAGTTGAAAGTCCGTGTTGCCCATCGACAGCCTCAAAATATCACTGTTCTAGAGGAGATCTGCATGGAGGAATATGCCAACATACCAGCAACAGTGTGTGCCAACTTTGTGAAGACTTACAGAAAATGTTTAAGCTCTGTCATTGCCAACAAAGGATATATAACAAAGTATTGAGATGAACTTTTGTTATTGACCAAATACTTATTTTCCATCATAATTTGCAAATAAATTCTTTGAAAATCAATGTGATTTTCTGGTTTTGTTTTCTCATTTTGTCTCTCATAGTTGAGGTCTACTTATAATGTCAATTACAGGCCGGCCTCATCTTTTTAAGAGGGAGAACTTGCACAATTGGTGGCTGACTAAATACTTTTTTTTCCCCACTGTACATCCCCTCCCCTCTACATTTACCAGGGTACTTCAGTGCTTTTCTCCTTCAGCAGTCCTGGAGAGTGTGTGCCTACATACGCACAACAGAATTGGTAACAGGGACCAATACTAGTCTTGCTTCCTGCCTATTCAACCAACAATGTTATAATGGAAGTGTTCAGAGGTGCAGTACATCCCCTGACTGTACAGACTCTGACTCCCAGTTCTCCCACGGGTAACCTTAGAACAGCGGCTCACAACCGGGGAGCCATGACAAGCCAGTGGGAAAATGGCCACATGTCCCCTTAGGGTATGTTCACACGGAGGTTTTTGCAGGCTAAAAAAAATCTACTTCAGGAATTAGGAATAGTTTTTTACATGATGCGGTTTTTCTCATGTTTTTGCAAAAACCGCATTAAAAAAATGCATCAAAAACCGTGTCGCATTTTTTACATCTCCCATTGTTTTTAGGGTAAGTTTACACGCCGCATTTTCCGCTGCCGGCATTTTCGCCGCGGTCTAGCCGCGACGGGATGCTGATGCAGTGCATTGGCATTCCGTCGCGGCATCTCGCTGTTGATTAGGCCCGGATGAATGGGCCTAATCAGCAGGGAGTCTCGAGGCAAGATCGAGTAGGACGCTTCTTTTTTCCGCGTCCTGCTGCAATCTCTGCCTCCCATTGAAAACAATGGGAGGCGGATTTTGGGAGGAATCTGCCCCGGATTCGGGGGCGAAATCCGCCCCCAAATCCACGGCAAATTTCTCTGTGTGAACACAGCCTTAATGAGTTTTTCAAGGCGGAATCTGCCTGAAGATAGGTCATGTCGCTGAAAAAAATCAGCTAGAGGAAAAAAACTGCTACTGACTCCCATTGAAATGAATGGGAGGCGTTTTTTGAGGCAGATTCCGCCTCAAAATCAGCCTGCAAAAAACTTTGTGAACATACCCTTAGGATGTCGATGTATTTGAATAGAACGATGCAGCAGGAAGGCTTTAGCTTCCTGCTCTAGCCCTCAGGCATCAGCTAGTGATGGCTGCTGAAGACTTGCTGCAGATAAGAAGCAGGAGGACCTCAGAGCTCCGGAAACCAAGAATGGGTAAGTGTTTTTTTTATTTCTACAGTACAACTACAGTTTGGGGCCACTGGGGAACATTAGTAGTTGTATGGGGGCCACTAGGGAGCACGTACTGTGTATTGGGCCCCTGGGGAGCATGATACTATGTAGGGCCACTAAGAGAGCTTGGTGTTGTTAAAAGGTGAATTTTTGTATGTTCTGGATGGAAAGTTTGGTGTAGCTTTGAGGGTGCATTCACATGCTGCAGTTGTGATGCAGTTACAACAGCATCTAAACTGCAGCAGAATAATGTATCAGTTTTGATGTGGTTTTTGGGTGAGGTTTTCTAAATTTATAAGTGACACAAATTTGTGTTCCAGCTGTAATTTAAAAAACTGTGGCAAAAACAAAACAAAAAAAAAACACATCAAAACGGTTGTTTTTTTTGTCTTTTGGTAAAAACTATTTTGTAGAGGTGCCCTGGGGAATTTTTTTTTTTTTTTCCAGGGGTGCCTCGAATTTGAAAAGGTTGGGAAACGTGCCTTAGAACCTCTCCTTGTGTATGACCATGAAAGACAAGTAAGGCTGGGTTCACACTGGACTTTTCTTTCCACATTTTTCGGGTGGAAACCGGGCGGTAACCCAGCAGACTCCATTATAGTCTATGGGGACTGTGGGTTTCCATGGATAACCGCTTTTTAAGCGGGTTAGCCTTCTGTTTTTCGGGTCCCCAAGCGACCGCCCCAGGCACATTTTCAGATTTTCCAGTGACGTTCAATTTCCCATTTCCGAAAATGGAACGTCACCTATGGTAACCCCCCCTTCCCCCACCCACATACACACCTCATTATACTTAACTGTCCTCCTGTCCGGATCTTCTGGGCACGGGACATCACTTCCTTTCGCGGAGCAGACTCCTCCTCTTCTTGACGTCTGCCGGCTGCCCACACCTGTGCATTAGAGCCGGAGTGCTGGCTACAGTGCATGCCGGCACTCCGGCTCTATTGCGGAGGTGTCGGGAAAAACATCAAGAAGAGGAGGAGACGGCCCCGTAGAAGGAAGTGATGTGCCATGCCCAGAAGATCCGGACAGGAGACAGTTAAGTATGATGGGGTTTAAGGGGGGGGGGGGGTTGAGTTAGTTGGGAAGGGCTAGTAGTGGGCGAGCTAGCTAGGGAAGAATGGGAGGGGGGTGTGAGGGAGTGAGAGAGGGAGGGGGAGGAAGTGAGAGAGGGAGGCAGTGTGAGTCAGCTCTGAGTGAAGTACAATGTGTCATGGTAGTTTTAGGAAAACAGAACATGAAGATATCCATGTAAACAAATGCAGAAGATGCCAGGAGCTCCCAGAGAAACCCAGAAATGACTCAAAACACTACTAAACATATTTGGTTGCACTTATTAACCTATTAATAGCACTAACTGGCCTTTTTAAAAATGATTTTTGGCCTGGAAAACCCCTTTTAAATGCATTATTATGGAATTATCCTTCCCTAGAAGGCCGCAAAATTGTGTCTAACTGAGGAACCATACAGCTTTGCAATGTGCATGGGCCATTGCAATAGACATGTGACAGTAAAAGATATATAAATATTTTAATGTTATTTACTTCATATAAGAGGGTATAAAGCAGCAGTGTGGTTTAGACACAAAAAGCAAAATCCCTAAATGTAATGGTAATCCTATCAATGTACTTGAATTGAATGGCAGTCCTATCTGATATTTTTATTGTAGTTCAATTAACATTATAAAGTGGAGACTACCATTAAAAGGAAACTAATCCACAAATGTTTTATCCACTTTAGAGCATAGCTTTGCATATGGGAAGCCTTTGGATTTGACAAGGCATCTAAAGCATCATCTAGAGATCTCTAAAGATTAATGCCGAACTAGGCCATGTAGAGTGCTTCACTTAATCTGTACATTGGCATGCACTATCTGCACTGATTAAATCAATAGACTTTCACAGCTGGTTGGTAGATGACTGGTGGTAGCCAAAGACTTATACAATGCCTTTCAAACAGTGGGATAGCTAGGGGTTAATTAGATCTGTGATGTTTGATTCTTATGACAGTTGTCCCACTTTTCAGTAAGATAAAAAGCGACCATTGTTGTCTCCTTCCCTCTTCTTACCAAAGTAAAATGCGTCTTTAGTTGCACGTTCATGTAGAGATCAGACAAATATAATGTTCAAACACAAATATGTGTCTACAAAGTTTGTGCAAAATTCTTTCTGTGCAGCCTTGCACAATGTATATATATGCCTGTTCAGCCTGCTGCGAGCTGCACAGGATGGCATAACAACACCAGTTGTATTTAGAGTAAGGCTACATAATGACTTAGTTACATAGTACAGTTGATACATAAGTCCATCAAGTTCAACAAAAGGATGGGAAAGGGCATGACTGAGAGGATGTGTGAAAGAAATAAGTATTCTATACATTTCCATAAGCATCAATACTATTTTGCTCTAAAAAGGCATCCAAACCTTTATTGAAGCTGTCAGCTATTGCTGCTGTGACCAGCTCCTGGGGTAGGCTATTCCACAGTCCTTATAGCGAACAAGCCTTATCACCTCTGGAGATGAAACCTTTTTTCTCCAGATGGAGGGAGTGTCCCCTTGTCTTTTAGGGGATTTTACATGGAACAGCTTTTACCCATATTTCTTGTATGGGCCATTTATTATAGGTTTATCATAGCTCCTCTTAAACACCTCTTCTCTATACTTAACAAATTTAATCTCTCCTCATAACTGAGGTCCTCTATGCCCCTTTGTGGCCCTTCGCTATACCTTTTCCAAATCTATAGATGGGGCCGCACCAATGATTTATAAAGTGGTAATAATACATCCCTGTCCCGCGAGTCCATACCCCTTTTAATACATGACAGTATCCTGCTGGCCTTAGAAGCAGCTGATTGACATTGCATACCGTTATTTAATCTATGATCTACAAGTACACCCAGGTCCTTCTCCACCAGTGACTCTTCCGACTTTACTCCCCCTAGGACATACAGCGGGGAGAAAAAGTATTTAGTCAGCCACCAATTGTGCAAGTTCTCACACTTAAATAGATGAGAGAGGCCTGTAAATGACATCATAGGTAGACCTCAACTATGAGAGACAAAATGAGAAAACAAATCCAGAAAATCACATTGTCTGATTGTTTAAGAATTTATTTGCAAATAATGTTGGAAAATAAGTATTTGGTCACCTACAAACCAGCAAGATTTCTGGCTCTCACAGACCTGTAACTTCTTCTTTAAGAGGCTCCTCTGTCCTCCACTCATTACCTGTAGTAATGGCGCCTGTTTGAAATTGTTATCAGTATAAAAGACATCTGTCCATAACCTCAAACAGTCACACTCCAAACTCCACTATGGTGAAGACCAAAGAGCTGTGGAAGGACACCAGAAACAAAATTGTAGACCTGCATCAGGCTGGGAAGACTGAATCTGCAATAGGCAAGCAGCTTGGTGTGAAGAAATCAACTGTGGGAGCAATAATTAGAAAATGGAAGACATACAAGACCACTGATAATCTCCCTCGATCAGGGGCTCCACGCAAGATCTCACCCCGTGGGGTCAAAATGATCACAAGAACGGTGAGCAAAAATCCCAGAACCACACGGGGGGACCTAGTGAATGACCTGCAGAAAGCTGGGACTAACGTAACAAAGGCTACCATCAGTAACACACTATTCCGCTAGGGACTCAGATCCTGCAGTGCCAGACGTGTCCCCCTGCTTAAGCCAGTACATATCCGGGCCCGTCTGAAGTTTGCTAGAGAGCATTTGGATGTTCCAGAAGAGTATTGGGAGAATGTCATATGGTCAGATGAAACCAAAGTAGAACTGTTTGGTAGAAACACAACTCGTCGTGTTTGGAGGAGAGTGAATGCTGAGTTGCATCCAAAGAACACCATACCTACTGTGAAGCATGGAGGTGGCAACATGATGCTTTGGGGCTGTTTCTCTGCAAAGGGACCAGGACGACCGTGTACATGAAAGAATGAATGGGGCCATGTATCGTGAGATTTTGAGTGCAAACCTCCTTCCATCAGCAATGGCATTGAAGTGGGTCTTTCAGCATGACAATGATCTCAAGCACACCGCCAAGGCAACGAAGGAGTAGCTTCGTAATAAGCATTTCAAGGTCCTGGAGTGGCCTAGCCAGTCTCCAGATCTCAACCCCATAGAAAACCTTTGGAGGGAGTTGAAAGTCTGTGTTGCCCAGCGACAGCCCCAAAACATCACTGCTCTAGAGGAGATCTGCATGGAGGAATGGGCCAACATACCAGCAACAGTGTGTGCCAACCTTGTGAAGACTTACAGAAAACGTTTGACCTTTGTCATAGCCAACAAAGGATATATAACAAAGTATTGAGATGAACTTTTGTTATTGACCAAATTCTTATTTTCGACCATAATTTGCAAATAAATTCTTAAAAAATCTGACTGATTTTCTAGATATGTTTTCTCATTTTGTCTCTCATAGTTGAGGTCTACCTATGATGTCAATTACAGGCCTCTCTCATCTTTTTAAGTGGGAGAATTTGCACAATTGGTGGCTGACTAAATACTTTTTTTTCCCCACTGTATGTTGCATGCAGATTATTTTTACTTAGATGCATAACTTTACATTTATCCACATTGAACTTCATTTGCCATGTGGATGCCCAAACACTCAGTCTGTCCCAATCTGCTTGTAAGCTAAGCACATCCTCCAAAGACTGTACTGTACTACATAACTTGGTGTCATCTGCCAATATAGAGACAGTACTATTAATCCCATCTTCTATATCTGTTGTCCTCAGCCCTCCTGGCTGGAACATACCTCCTAACTTTCAGAGACCAAAGGTGTGACCAAACTTGTGGTGCGCAGAGTACACCATGCAAATTTGCATATAATAAGCCATGCCTCCCTTTTTTGGCCCCTTGCAATATAATGCCCACATACTATACTCCCCATTCTCGTGAACCTCACACAGGAAAATGCTTAGTCATTGTGGCCCCACACATTATAATTTTCCCTCATCATGACCCCCACACAGTATAGTGCTCCCTCAATGCTGCTTGATCAGTGCAGAGTCTGCTTGTGGCTCTATACAGTCTACTGAAACCAGCTGAACAGTGTGAATGCTTGGGTCGGAACCCCCCCCAATCCGTTATTGAACTACTAAGGATATTGAATCTGGAGAACCCCTTTAACCTCCCTAGTCCAAAGGGGATTTTAGCATTTGCAACTTTACTGCCCTAAACCATCAGGGATTCCACTATTAACCCCTTTACTACCCAAGACTAGCAGGAAGGTTACTTACCACTTCAGGTGAAATAAAGAGGGCCTACAAGCAGGGTTTGCACTGGGACCCTCATATATCTCTGCCCTTTGTTTCTGCTTTCTAAAATAACCCGGAGATGTGTCAGTTTTAGCCAGTATAAATTAAAGCCAGTCATTGAAATTGAGGGTTGGTCCTGTTAAAGGGGTGGTCTTTCTGACAGGTTTCACTACCAAATATATAGATTGACTAATAATTGTAGGTATGAATACGATTTGTTTCCGATAAATCTGATAAAAGTATTATGTAAAGTGTCTTTTCAGCAGGTGCTGCTGATAAATGGGGCCTGTCACCCCCTGCCTGGACCCTTCGCTGTCCCGAGGACACTGCAGGGTGTAAGCTCCCCTCCCTCTTTGTTTGCTTTGAAACTTCCAGCTTGTAGTTGCAGCACTTCGAATATACCATTACTCTGGACAGGTGGCTACAGTGACTTACATTATCAAGAAGTTTCCGCTAGTTTTTCTGCGAGCACACGAACTCCTCACATCACATAATTTCTTAAGTCTACCCCTTTCGAACCACTGCTAGCTGAGATCTACACTGCAAGTAGTAGTGTTAGCTTTTTGCGATGGCGACCTCTCCCCCCCATTTAGGTAATGGTACGGGCCCGCTGGAAGCTTGCCTCTGGGGAGTTTTCACTTGGCTGAGAGGGGATCGGTTAGTCCTATGCAGTGCACGGGGACAGGTTATTGAGTGTGAGGACTGCGGCGTCTGTCCACAAGCACATGCAGCACTGAGCCCTCAACAAGATGCCCATGAGAGGAGACAGGATGCTTCAGCACCCGCTACACAACCACAGCAAGAACCTGTCAGCATGGCTGGGCGTAAGTATCCAGGTATATAGATAGGGTGCTGTAAGGTGTGCACCCCCTTGCTTGCAGGTGGCCGCCACACAGTACTAGGCAGAGGCAGCAGGATCAGGGGGCTGAAACTTCACGAAACTTTGTCTGGCTTCATGGAAACTCCTGATGCCCTTGAGGTAGTGATGCCAGAGATGCCCGGAGAGGTCTGCAGTGCAGCAGCCTCATGTATAATGCACTTGTCTCAGGTCAGCCTAGCTGATCTGCTTTATTCTAGGTACTGGGCATCCTATCTAGAGTGGATTGTTTCATATGTGAGGTTTAGTTCAGCTTTTTTTTATATAGTTTTTGAAGGAAAAACCTGGAATCAAAAACAGAAAGCGAGTCTGTCCCTAGTTCTGCTCATGTTATGATCCACACCTGGCTGAGGTTTCAATATTACCCTCTAAAAACCTGATCAATCTAGAAGTGCCCTTTTATTGGGACAGTATACAGTAGGATGGATGTCGTGGGGTAAATAATTTTTATCATATACTTGCTAAATATATGTGCCTAAATTCCTGTAATTCAATATCAGTGGGGTAAGAGCTGGACAGAGATAGAAAGTATATAAAACTTGATAATAAGGGTAAAAAAGACAAATCTGTACAAAGGTATTATCCTTCCTCATAAGAGTAGAGAACTGTCAAGAAAGCATGGGATAAAGTGGTAACAGAGAAATGCAAGTCTAAAACGTTTCATTTGAAGACTATGCATTTCCTGTTTATTTTATTGTCAATCTTATTAGGTTAAGAGTTTGATTTATTTTCCACAACAAATTAACTGTATAAAAGATAGACTTCCCAGCAGAGACTGTAGTGCTATCTGGTTCTGTGCAGTCTAGAGACTAAGCTATTTATGACACTATACCTCTGTTATTTATTGCTATTGAAAAGATAGCAAATACTCTGTGTTTACCAACCTGTGTAGGAAGGGGGGGGGGGTCAGTAAATTGCTGTTCTGATGCCCTTCCCTGACTTGTTATGGAACACAACCCTGCACTGCTACATTATAGACAATATTCACCAAGCTTTCTTTGATCCAGTTTTAGTTGCTTTCTGTTGGCATGTGTTTTTTGAGTGGGGCAGAAAAGCGTAGTTGACTATACTATTCTATCCCATACAAAAAAAAAAAAAAATATCACACACTCAATCCTTTGGATTCTGCCTGCCCCATTAAAATGAATGCATCTGTCGCAGTACATGTTTATATGCCATTTCCTGTCATCCAAACATGTACACCCCCAATGGAAGTGGAGGGAAAATGAGATGTAGATGCAGCTATGGGTCACATCCACCATCACCTTTTTTGTGACAGCTAATAGCTTGTCTACTGAATGAGAATCATACTGCCAGATTCCTTCTGTAGTGTCATCTAGTAGAAGTGTCTTCTATTAGTGGGCAGCAACCAGAAGTTATTGTGATCTCTGCTAGCAAATATGACCATGTAATACAATGAGGAACATAGGTTTTCTTCTAGGCTGGGGCCACACAAGTCAACACACTGCTGATTTCCACCAAGTTAATGGAGTAGGTGTGTGCATTTAATTTAATCCTCATCTCTATGGGACTGCCACAGATTGATGTCCCAAAAGTACCACAGAAGTGAATGGAGTAGTGTCTGAGCATGTGCAATGGGTACAACTTTTTTTTTTTTTTTTTTTTTTTTTTAAATCTTGGTAGTTGTACTCTCAACGACCACACATTAGACAAACGTGCTTTTCTGCAACCACACATTAGACAAATCTGCTGCTTGTCCAGATACTCTTAAGCTTATAGTTGACTTTTGGGACACACTTGAACATTTTTGGGAACAAGCTATTGTCTAATTAAATGAAACATACTATAGGTGGTAACTGCTAGATGGAAACTCATTGATCTATCTCCAGAATGGGGGTCCAATGATTCACCATTTTCCACATCAGCAAAACCACACACAGAGCGCACACAGTAATAATAATAAAAAAAAAATCATACTTAATTAAATTCAAACATGGTTAAAAATATCCAACAATAGTAAACACAGATAGTACACAGGGGAAACAACATCTAATGTTACATAAGGGAGTGCTGAGACTGTATAAATATAATCATCCTAAACGTCCTGGTGTAAAGTTATATATATGGGAGAAAATGCTGTCAGTAAATATGATAGTATGGTAGATAGAGTAAGTTATAAATACATATAGTCATATGCAGCAGAAACCAAGTTATAAAAGTAAACCATAGCAATGGAGGACACAAGGACAAAGATGTATACAGACAAGCCACACCGTTCCCAAACACCAAAACATTGACAACATTGGGATGATTATATCTATACAGTCTCCGCACTACCTTATGTAACATTGGATGTTGTTTCCCCTCTTTGTGTACTATTTGGTTTTTACTATTGTTGGATAATTTTAACCATCTTTATTAAAGTATGATCCTTTTATATATATATATATATATATATATATATATATATATACACACACACACAGTACAGACCAAAAGTTTGGACACACCTTCTCATTCCAAGAGTTTTCTGTATTTTCATGACTATAAAAATTGTAGAGTCACACTGAAGGCATTAAAACTATGAATTAACACATGTGGAATTATATACTTAAAAAAGTGTGAAACAACTGAAAATATGTCTTATATTCTAGGTTCTTCAAAGTATCCACCTTTTGCTTTGATTACTTTTTTGCACACTCTTTGCATTCTCTTGATGAGCTTCAAGAGGTAGTCACCTGAAATGGTTTTCACTTCACAGGTGTGCCCTGTCAGGTTTAATAAGTGGGATTTCTTGTCTTATAAATGGTGTTGGGACCATCAGTTGTGTTGTTCAGAAGTCAGGTGGATACACAGCTGATAGTCCTACTGAATGGAGTGTTAGAATTTGTATTATGGCAAGAAAAAAGCAGCTAAGTAAAGAAAAACGAGTGGCCATCATTACTTTAAGAAATGAAGGTCAGTCAGTCCGAAAAATTGGGAAAACTTTGAAAGTGTCCCCAAGTGCAGTGGCCAAAACCATCAAGCGCTACAAAGAAACTGGCTCACATGAGGACCGCCCCAGAAAAGGAAGACCAAGAGTCACCTCTGCTACGGAGGATAAGTTCATCCGAGTCACCAGCCTCAGAAATCGCAGGTTAACAGCAGCTCAGATTAGAGACCAGGTCAATGCCACACAGAGTTCTAGCAGCAGTCACATCTCTACAACAACTGTTAAGAGGAGACTGTGTGCAGCAGGCCTTCATGGTAAAATAGCTGCTAGGAAACCACTGCTAAGGACAGGCAACAAGCACAAGAGACTTGTTTGGGCTAAAGAACACAAGGAATGGACATTAGACCTGTGGAAATCTGTGCTTTGGTCTGACGAGTCCAAATTTGAGATCTTTGGTTCCAACCACCGTGTCTTTTCGATGCAGAAAAGGTGAACAAATGGACTCTACATGCCTGGTTCCCACCGTGAAGCATAGAGGAGGAGGTGTGATGGTGTGGGGGTGCTTTGCTGGTGACACTGTTGGGGATTTATTCAAAATTGAAGGAATACTGAACCAGCATGGTTACCACAGCATCTTGCAGCGGCATGCTATTCCATCCGGTTTGCGTTTAGTTGGACCATCATTTATTTTTCAACAGGACAATGACCCCAGACACACCTCCAGACTGTGTAAGGGCTATTTGACTAAGAAGGAGAGTGATGGGGTGCTACGCCAGATGACCTGGCCGCCACCAGACCTGAACCCATTCGAGATGGTTTGGGGTGAGCTGGACCGCAGAGTGAAGGCAAAAGGGCCAACAAGTGCTAAGCATCTCTGGGAACTCCTTCAAGACTGTTGGAAGACCATTTCAGGTAACTAGCTCTTGAAGCTCATCAAAGGAATGCCAAGAGTGTGCAAAGCAGTAATCAAAGCAAAAGGTGGCTACTTTGAAGAACCTAGAATATAAGACATATTTTCAGTTGTTTCACACTTTTTTGTTAAGTATATAATTCCACATGTGTTAATTCATAGTTTTGATGCCTTCAGTGTGAATCTACAATTTTTATAGTCATGAAAATACAGAAAACTCTTGGAATGAGAAGGTGTGGTCCAAACTTTTGGTCTGTACTGTGTGTGTGTGTATATATATATATATATATATATATATATATATATATATATAATATTATTACTGTATGTGTGCTCTGAGAGTATAGTAATGTTGGTACTGCCGTGGCCGCAGAAGGAGTTGAATGAAATAGCAGTCGCTCATGCCACCAATGAATGATTGTTTGGGCTTTAACCGCACACAACTCTCTTCCACAGCTATATTTGTGGCTGTTGTTTTCTCCGTATATTTTATTTGAATTAAATATGTTTGAATCGTCCCAAAACATATCTTCCAAGATTTGGTATTGTTTTTAGAAAAATGGTGCAGTTCCTCATGTGGAATATATAGAGTAATTGCTGTGGGTTTGCTGCAATTTAACCCAGTGGGTGAAAACCAACATGGAAATCTGCAACATAAAATGACATGCTGCACACTTAAAAACCACACACTATATAGATTTTTTTTTTTTCCGGCAGTGTGTGGATGAGATTTTATAAATCTTGCAAATGCTGTGGTACTTTGCATATTTTCCACACGTGTTTCTTTTGCAAAATAATCTACTTTGAGTGGTTTCACACATTGAATGGATATCATCAAAACTGGTCCATAGCGCACTGCTCTTAATACTGAGAGCGTGTGAATTTTTATTAAGCAGAATTAAGGGCCTCTGGCCTTTTTACAATTCTGGTGCGCTGCAGGAAGTTCCATGTGGACTTCCTGCAGAATTGACATCAGTCAGGGCCTAGCATAGATTTCACCAATAACTCATGCCAGTTCTCTAGTAAATCTGTATTTTCTAAAAAATGACAAACAGGTCAGAAAATAGACAGTTAAAAAAAAAAAAAAAAAAACACTGACTAGATGTTATCTTGAGGTTGGCTTTAAATGGCACTTTTTGCTGAAGAACTGCATGTGGTCTGTAATTGCAGTAATGTCTAGAACTTGTTACTCTGCGTTTCACCTGTATGCAAACAGCCATTCCATTGAAAACCTGGTTTACTGATCAGTGCACTTTTTATAAAAGGGAAAAAAGTTTTTTTAATAGGAAAAAAAAGGACCATGTAAACCCAGCCTTATTGCATTTGGTACATGGTATGGAATTGTTTAAGGAATTGTTGTTCCTCTCGCATCCTGTTATGTGGCCAGAGCTGCACTAAAGAACAGAGGCAAATGGTTCGCTACAATTTCAACAGTAAGCTGCGCTTAGCAACAGGTCCCATCGTCCCACTTACTAGTACATGGAGAGTCTGCAATGAGCAGGACGTTGAGATAATAATAATAATAATAATAATAATAATAATAGTCCTTTAATAGTCCCACAGTGGGGAAATTCAGTGTGTTACAGCAGCAAGGATAAGATAAGCAGATACAAATACAACATGTACAGGAATGTTCCAAGGTGAGAGGCATTACATTAATAGCAGACAGACAGATAGGACGTAGCGGGGGGGGGGGGGATTTAACAGGCAGAGAGATATTTCAGTTCTCTGTATGTAATGATCTCCGCTTAGGTCGGTGTTGGTTGTACAGCCTAACCGCGGTGGGGAGGAAAGACTTCCGATAGCGCTCCTTCTCACACCTAGGGTGGAGCAGTCGGTCACTGACAGTACTGCCCAACGCAATCACAGTCTCATGCATGGGATGGGAGTTATTCTCCCGCATGGAGCTCACCACGGACAGTATCCTTCTGTCACCCACCACCTGCACTGGGTCCAGGGGGCTCCCCAGGACAGAGCTGGCCCTTCTAATCAGCTTGTCAAGTTTATTTCTGTCCCTGGTTGATATACTGCTCCCCCAGCAGGCCACTCCAAAAAAGATGGCTGATGCCACTACAGAGTTGAAGAAAGTCCTAAGAAGTTCCCCCCGGATTCCAAAGGCTCTCAGCTTCCTAAGCAGGTAGAGCCTGCTGTGGCCCTTCCGCAGGGCCTCCTGATCTGCCCAGTCCAGCTTATTGTTAAGGAGCAGACCCAGGTACTTATAGGTGTTCACAATCTCGATGCCCGTCCCCAGGATGTCCACTGGTTTAGGAGGGCATCTGCCTTTACGGAAGTCCACCACCATCTCCTTGGTCTTCCCCGAGTTAATTCGGTGCTAAGCGTAGTTTAGTATTGAAGTTACCAGTTTTGACACGTTTCCTCCTCCAGAGTATAGAAACAGCATTGAAAACTTGATGTATCATGCAACCCTAGTACAATCAAACGATTTATTGGGTTTACCCTAGCCAACAGATAGCAAACAACAGTTGTAGTGCCATAGGTTGATAGAAGGTTCTAAAGGTTCCCTGCCATAAGTTGTGCTGCTGAGTTTTAAATGGCCACTATCATAACTAACTTGTACTTGTATGATGAACCAATGTGATCAGTGCCAAAAGTGCAAATTAATGTATTTACATAAGAAAGATACCACACGATGTATTTAAAGCGGCTATAGCCACATTCAGTCCCTCACTTGTTGGTACTTTTACTTCTCAATAAGGCTGCGTGTTTATCGGAAAAAACATTTGCATTGTTATCTAAAAATCGCACATGCGGCAAAAATGCACTGTATGAACCCAGCCTTAGTGGAACACCAAACAATTTTAGCTGTATATCTATACTGACCTCGTGATAACAGCAAAACCGCATGCACAGTCATGATATACAGATGAAATCAGTTGATGTTTCACTTATGCTAGGTTCACACCTGCATTCGGGGGGAAAAAAACGGTTACCTGTGGACCCCATAGACTATAATGGGGTCTGCCGGGTTTCAAGCGGAAATGGGAACAGAATCCCTGAACGAAGTTCCAGCACTGGTGTGAACCCAGCATTACTGAGAAGTGAAAGCATTGGTGGCCTGGAAACTGAGTGTGACATCACTCTAAAAGATCCAATGCAAATCAAAAGAAACTAAGCAATCATACCATACATTTTCTACTTCCTCATTGCGCCCATTCAGAGTCTACGTTTTCTTTACCTTAGAGCATTTTAAAAGAATATTTGCTAAACTTGTCCTTGTTGCCAGTTTAAAAAAAAAAAAAAAAAGAGGGGAAAAAAGCAAAAATTTATTTCCAGACTTATGATGCATGAGACCCCAGATTCAGTGTAGAACCAGTATGCTGTACAGGTAGTAGATTGTATGGAATCTTACAAAAAACACCTTGTGCACGAATTGCAGATTGCAGAACATGAAAAATCACGCACACAAATGTGTTTACTAAAGTTTAGAGCAATACGTCTTGTGCCTACTCTTAGCTATGACATTAATGTAGGATTATGAATATTATTCATGTAGGCCTTTGATGTACGGCAGTGAAATTGTGATTTAGCCAGCCTACAGGCACCAGAAACTGCTGCAGTGGACCGGGAACGTGTGCAGGCTGCACCTATTCAAGTAATAGGAGCATTGCTGCTATTCCCACGGAACCATTGCCTCTTTCATTGGAGCTCCCATCTCCATAGACTTCTATGGGCAGCATATAATCTGATCTTTCAGTAAAGCTGAAGAGTTGTTTCAACTTTGGAAACAGGTTCTGTCAGCGAATTCAGAGGAAGTAATACATTGAAGGGGTTTTCGAGCAGGATAAACATTTTTAACAGAGGGATAGAATGGGTTTAAAAATAAAAGGAAAAAAAAACTTGATCTGGTGTTCCAAACTTTACTGGGTTTACAATGGTCTCTACATTCTGCCCCTTTTTTGACACACCGAACAAGTCCACTTACCTGGAAATACTTAGCCAGTCAGTGATTAGTTATTTTCTGGGTTCAAGAGGGGACTAGGAACTAGAGATTATAAACCTTGTAACCGTTAGAATGGCAGGAGCCGAGCGGGCACTACTGTTTTACAAAGTAAAACCCAGGGGCAATGCCTGTGATCAGATTCCTCTCTGATCGCGAGCATTCATTCTTCAGATGCCTGGATCAAATGTGACTGAGGCAACTAAAGAGCGTTAGTGTGTGTGCTGCCATTTTAAGGAGGAACTGCGTCCCTCAGAGCGAGGATGGGGGGTGGTGATCCGTTACCATGACAGCCAGAAGCCCTCTTCAAGGCTCCCAGACCTATCTTTACTGAACTTCTTTTACAGGATGCCATAGGCAGCCAGAATTGTATAAATAAAAGCTCATTACGCAGCTTCTTACACAAAGTATAAAAAAAAAGTTACACTTGTCTTAAAGAAATTCTTTACTCTTCAAATTTTTGTGGTTTTTGTAAAGGTATTGAAGCATAACTATATAAGATTGGTATTACTGTATTCGTATCGACCTGAAAAATATAGGTAGCTTGTTATTTTTGCTACACAGTATATTTTGTAAAAAGAAAACCCATAAGAAAATGGCTATGGATTTTGGAACACAAGGAGTAATAAAAGGAAAATACAAAAATGATAAATGACTGTGGTGGGAAGGGGTTAGTCAAAGAGGCTTTTTGGAAATCATCTCTAATAAGATAAATCACAATGTTTCTTATCCTTGCTTGTTGTTTTGAATTATATTGAAATTTCCTTACAAGATACATAGATACACTTTTGAATTTCCTTATTTTGCAAACAAATAATATTTATTATAAAGATATTTTGAGTCGCCCTGTCTCTAGAACATGTTCCTGCTTGGATATCTTTAGAATGTACTATTCACCTTGCAACATGAATTATGCAGAGTCTTTGTGACTGCAGTAGGGGTTTCCTTTCACAGCGTTGCAGTATGAGGGATCAGTCTGTTGTCAGTCATGGCTTGCTATGTTTGCCTAGGCTGTCTCTATATTATGTTCTCATAAGCTTTTTGGAATTTTCATGGTGCATGACTTGCTTACAAGCTAATGTATAAATGGTGAGACGGGAGCTCATTTTACACTACAAGGATTACATTTCACTTGTGACTCTCTATAGGACCTATTAACTGGCGGCTACTATAAGATGTTTTCTGACAATACAGGAGATATGGAGACTATAATTGAAAGCGCTGGCCTTCGTAAATTTCCCCCATAGTAGACACCTTATAGAGCCCTATTGTTCCACACCATGGAAACACAAAAAATTGCAACAGTACTCTGTTAGAGTCCCAGAGAGAGTTGAGTCCTGTCTAAAGAGTTTACCTTATTGCTGGCAGATGGGCTTTCAGAGTTTTAAAAATGTGCACTAAGAACCAAATTTTTATCTATTTATATACAGTATTCATACCAGTAATGCTGTTGATGCTTGCAGAGTGTTGTTGCAATTTCTACTGTTTGCATTTCTCTTGCAGTCATGGTAGCGTGCACTTGCGCACACAATTTGTATTGTTTGACAGTGCTTACTATTTTTGTTTTCTAAATTATGACGTGGCCATGTACACAAAGTTTATAGTAATCCTCTGGCATATATACCAGTTTACAAAACTATAGAAATTGTACATTTTGAATTTTAGTGCACAAACATCTAGTCTCTTTTGTGCATAAACCTTTAGGATAAACATTTAAAAAAGAATATTGGTGAAAGCAAATAATGGTAACCTCTGTTGGGACAGTCCAGCTTGATAACTGTTATGCTACATCTGTAAACGTTATTGCAATGTTTTATGACTAATAGTAAGAGAATGCAAATATTAATTTATCTGTAAAAATATGTATTTCTATGTCATTTGGGGTCAACACATTCTTTCAGTCACACTTGCCATATTAATGACATAAAAAATATGCCAGGAATGAATTGTGCCTTGGTCAAGGGAAGCAGTGTTTGGGTGGTAAGAATAGCTTTATTGTTAGCTGTACAGTGACTGGGAGGGTAAATGCTGTTTAGATGTCCTATTCTGTGTGTCTGTTTTGTTTGTTTCTAAAAAGTCTGTTTATCAGTTTGAAGATGGACAATGTTCTTACTATTTGGCATTTACTATTGTTTTTATGTTGCTTTTGGTTATTGGTTCATATTCTTTGCTTGCTGATTAAAGTTAGCAAACATACCCTAATTAAATTCCATTATAGCAGTATAAAGCATTGTGTATATTTATACAGACAGAATACAAGTACAGACAGTACACAAATATTATTCATAAAACTTTACTGGTTGTCCAGCAGTTACACCTGCATTTTTAATTCATATGTAAAGTACTATAGTAGCACAGGTAAATATAAGAAACTTTGTAACACATGAAATAAATATTTTTCTATCTCCACTAGAAATGTATGGAGTGGTGAGGAAGGAGGAGGAGGCTGTTTGAAAACACACACACATAGCTGCAGCTGCTAAACTCTGCTACACTGTGAGCCAGGGAGCTGTTTCAAGATAAGACAGAATCCCTGCACAGAATGAGACAATAAATCAACAGCCTTCTACTCATCCCTGCACACTCCATAGACTTCTGTGTGCGAGGTGAGCACAGAGATAAAACAAACAGCCGTAGTGACGTTAAGGAGGAAGAAAGAAGCCTAATAAATGAAGAAGGAAACTGATTTCCTGCAGTAAATTGGTTATAAGCCTAATCACAGTACCTTGTAAAATTAAATGGGCACTGTATTCATATGATAGCAAGTGCACTCCTCATCAAAAGTGTAGATCATTTTATTTATCTAAAATGACATTTTTGTGCTGAACAATTACTTTGCTGGCCACTAAGTGTCTCCATTCCCTTTAACTTGCTTTCTAATGACTGTTGTCATATGAAGTCCATTTGTAGCCTGATCTGTCTGCGGCCACAACTATCCTGTGTGTCCTAAACGTCCAGGGAGTGTTGTACCTGCATTATTATTACTACTGTCTGTGTGGGGACTATGAAACCATGTAGTAAAGCTATGCACACAGCTTTGATACATTGTTGCACAGTCCAGATATATGTGATGCTATAGACCAGTGATGGCAAACCTTTTAGAGACCGAGTGCCCAAACTGCAACCCAAAGCCCACTAAATTATCACAAAGTGCCAAAACAGCAATTTCACCTTAAATTAACCTGCATCCCCCATTCCCCCCTCTTCCTCACACGCAGCCTGCACTCCCATTTCCCCTCTTGCTCACACGCAGTCTGCATCCCCATTCCCTCCTCTTGCTCGCACGCAGCCTGCATCCCCCATTCCACCCTCTTGCTCGCACGCAGCCTGCATCCCCCATTCCCCACTCTTGCTCGCACACAGGCTGCATTCCCTATTCCACCCTCTTGCTCGCACGCAGCCTGCAACCCCCATTCCATCCTCTTGCTCGCACGCAGCCTGCATCCCCCATTCCCGACTCTTGCTCGCACATGCTGTCTCTTCTCTCCTCCTTACCTTCCATCAGTCTCCGTTCCCAGCAACTTCCTCTTTCTGTGTAAGGCCACACTGTCCTGTAGTATCCAGAATAGCTCCGCCCACACGAGTCGGATCACATGGTCATGACGTCATCAAGGGTCCTTTAGCCCAGTAGGATTTAGCAGCTTTAGCAATAGTCTATGGGGTCCGCGGGTTTCCACGTGCAACAGACATTAATAATGGTAGTGTGAACGTAGCCTTGCAGTTTGTATAGGCGAATGGAATGTGATATACCTATATAATCAGTTATTTAATGTGCATACAAAAATTATTTTTGGTGTTTCTTTAAAGAGGTTGTTTAGGCTTAAAATATTATTAGGTCTGCCGATTTTAGCGGTCAGTCTTTCCATTGTTTTAGTCCCCCTAGCGTAATGCGTGCACCAGATATGTTTGATATGTATGAACGCTGCATGTCTTATAGTTTGTTTGCATAAGCGGTCTGCTTGAATAAACATTTTAGCCACAATTGCTGTATAGTCACTGTTTGTAGCAAAGTTGCTTGAAGATGGTTTTGTGTGTGACTTGAAACGTTAATTAAAAGTTGTATTTTTGTATATGGTATTTTGTGCAGTCTGAAAAAATACTGAATTTGGAAGCATAGAGGTTTACAGTAAGCAGTATATATATTTTAAGCACCTTTGTGGATGATGGGCAAATATTATAAGACCTCTGTTTCACGTTTTTTGAGAGCACAAGCTTTGTTGATGTAGGTGATTATGGTATATATAAACTTCGGTCCATGCTTTGATCTATTTTTTTTTAATTTTGTAAATGTGTGTGTTTAATACATATTTAACCACTTCCATACCAGATGCTGTTCCCCCCTTTCAGACCAGGCACATTTTCAAGTTTTTTTGTATGTGCAGTTTTGGAGGGCTATAACATTTTTATCCTTTGCGTTATTCAACTAATTTCTGCAATTTCTGCATTTTTTTGGTGACACATAGGGCTTTATTTTTATGTTGTTTTTATTTTTGCATGTGTTAATTTTTTTTATATCCGGGAAAATATAAACAAAAGAGGAGGGAAAACGTGTCTGTTTTTCACTTTTAATTTTTTATTTAATTACAAAGTGCTATTAAAAAACTTTATAAAATAGTTTTTACTCTCCATTACGGTAACTTTTATTTTGTATGGTGTCGTCTGGGGTGGGGCTATAACCTTTAATAATGGCGTTTTATTGGCATATTATTTTATTTACTTTTTTTTTTTTTTTTTTTTTTTTTAACATTGTGTCTCCATAAGGTCATAATAGACCTTTGGGGACATCTGATCATTTTTTTTTTTTTTTGGAGGCTGATTTCCCCTGTAACTGGGGCTGGTACATTTAGCCCCAGTTGCAGGAGGAATACAGCCTCCTGCACGTTACTTGCACATTACTATAGAGCTGATTTGGGTCCTGTAGGACCCAGCAGCTCTAACAGACTCTGATCCCGGCGGATCACGTGACCGCCGGGTCAGAGGGGAGCCGCAGGATGATGGCGCCCATAGCACTGTATACACAGCGATCGGGAAGGCAGGGAAGGTAATAAACCTTCCCTGTTTTCTCTCTGGTATCTCCGGCGGAAGTTACAGCTGGCTCCCCGTTTCAGCAGCTGCACTATTTTGTGCCGGGATGTCCTTGCAGAACTAGACAACCACATTCCAGATGTAAAAACCCAATGTGCGGTCTGGAAGTGGTTAAAAAGAAAAAAAAAAACCTGTGGAAGACCTCTTTAATTCTTTCACCACCTCCCACAAGTCCAGCTCTTTACATCAATTAACTCCTTCCTGTTGCAGCCATTTTTTTTTTTTTTTTATTTTAGTTTTTGACTCCCTGCCTTCTAAGAGCCATAACTTTTATTTTTCCGTTCACAGAGCCGTAAGAGCACTTAGTTTTTGCGGGACAAATTGTAATGATTCCATTTAATAATCTGTGCAATGTACTGGGAAGCTGGCAAAAAATTCAGAACTGGAGAAAAACTGCGTTTCTGCGACATTCCTACAGCCTTCATTTTTACAGTGTTCACTGTGCAGCCAAAATTTACATGTCATCTGTATTCCTGGGGTTGGTATGAAAACAATGGCAGTTTGCTATTTTGATTTTTGCCACTATGGCATTTCCCGTATGGGAAAAATATTTTTATGTTTGTAGACCGGGCTTTTTCAGACGTGGGGATGTATAATTTTTTTTTTTTGGTTGGTTGGTTTGTTTGTTTGTTTATTTTTAGTTAAAATCTAGGGAAGAAGGGGTGATTTGAATTTAATAAAATAAAAAAAAAATATGTACTTTTTACATTTGTGTAATTTATTTATTTTATTTTATTAGCTCCCGTGGAGGGCTTCAACCCAACCTGTAATCTTTTGATTGTATGTCCCATAGACTGCAATACAACTGTATTGCAGTCTATGGGAGATTCGCTACATATCTATTGACCAGCCTCAATAGATATATTCCTATGAAGGTTCTCAGGCCTCTTATAAGGTTCCCGGCTGTCATAGGATTCGGACCGTTTCCTGTGATCTCACCATGTGGGAACTGATCTGCGATGGTAAAGGAACAGGGACTTTGGGGACCAAATATAAGAAAGTAATGCCCGTGTTCAGAGTGAACTCTGTGTGCATTAGCTCCTGGTCTCTGCTGCGCAATACATCTGAGACCTGGTGGCTAAGATAACTGCTCTGCTTCAGAGCGCTGCCATCTTTAAAGGGATTCTATCATTGGGGAATCATGTTATTAACTGAAGCCACGTCGTAATAGCCTTTATAAAGGCTATTAGTCTCCTACCTTTGTCGTTTCGCTCCTCGCTGCCGTTTAGAAGAAATCCTGATTTTTATTTTTATGCAAATGCATCTTCAGAATGCACAGGGGGGTTGCCCCAGTGCTGAAACTGCACAGGGGGCGTCCCCTGTGCTCTCCTCAGACGTGTTTTTGAACTTGCCGCGCCGCCTCTCTTCTTCTTTAGCAGATGCCTCTTCTTGACATCATCCTTCCTCTGGGAGACATGCGCCGACTGCGCATGTCCATTCGGCCATTTTCCTTTGGCCTATTGCCCAAGCGTACTGCATGCGCTGTATGTAATAGGCCACAGGAAAATGGCCGAATGAAAGACTCGTACAAAGATGATGTCAAGAAGAAGCGTCTGCTATAGAAAAGAGGTGGTTTCTTCTAAACTGCAGCGAGGAGCGAAATGACAAAGGTAGGAGACTAATAGCCTTTATAAAGGCTATTACGACATGGCTTCAGTTAAAAACATGTTTCCCCAATGATAGAATCCATTTAAAGACCTAGGAAAGGGTTGAAAGCTATTGCTCCACTGATCCTGGAACAGTTGGAATTTTTTTTTCTCTAGCCCCCACCATTCCCCAACATCGATGCTGTTAGATTTGGTGCCTGATTTGCTATTTAGCCTCTGTACTATCAAAAGGGCGCTGATAGGCAAGACCACTAATTATACTGTATTGGGGACCGCTAAGGGGGCTTTACACAAGGAAGGGCACTATTATTGTACTAGGGCACAGAGTGGTGAAGCATAAGGGTATACGGGCAGGGTTAGGGGCATAGGAATAAATTTGTCCATGAGTGAAATATGGAGGGGGTGTGTGTAGCAGAGTGGTGCAACATAATGAATCTAGGACTGTATTTTTTGACCTGTAAAGAGGGTGCATGGTCTGAAAAATGTCATCTGCACTTCTTGTGCCACTAGCCCTTTTTTCCCTGAAAATAGTTTCCAGAAGATGACAGATATGCTTTCAGTGGCATGTTCATGGGGATTTACAGTGGTTGGAAATCTATTTCAGATTTCTGTCTAAAACAAATCATATATCCAGCATTAGAAGATCTCACTTGATTTTTAAGTTTCTAATCTTTTATTAATAAGTTGTAATACCCTTTTTGTTTTATACAATTTTTCATTGCATAGGGGGTTCTGAATTTGAAAAGAAACAAAAATCACCCTATTGACCTGTGAAGCAGGCAGGATCAGATTACTAGCTGAAATGCAGCGTACAAGAGGCGGCGCATGTAAAGTAATTATTAACATGAAATCATTTGACTTATGGGATGATGTACTCTTTTACCACTGTCCATGACACACCATGCAATGCAGATAGACAGCAGGCCTGTCCGCAAACTTTCCTCAGTAATCAAGCAAAACAGGGGCCGCAGAAACACATGGCCAGGAAAACTTACGGTCAGATTCCAAGACCAGGTAACTCAGGTAAACAAAGATCTGTAGGGATCTATGGGAGTTTATGTAACGTGGTTTTAATAAGTATTGTGTGTTTTATGACCAAAAAGATATTGCATTGTATGTTTGAAAGGAGTTATCATTGACTGAAGTGAGGGCTTCTTTTCTGTTAACATTTGTTTGACTGAACTGACTAGCGTCTTTTTGTGGCAGTTTTTTATGTAGTTTTATGAACTAAAGTCAGAAATGGATCCAGAAAGGAAAAAGATAGACTTCTATTTTATATCCACCCCTAGCTTTGACTTAACTGCGTCAAAAACCGTAACCTTGTGTTCTGTTTATTGTGATATTCTCTTGAATGTCATGCTAGAGTAGATGGTCTACTTTTTAATATGTTTTTTTTTTCCTTTTACCTTTTAATGTTTGTTACCGTTTGCTTACATTTACAGTATGGGATGGCATGGAAGCTCAGTGTTTAGCACTGTCGCCTTGTAGTGGTGGGATCCTGTGTTCAGTTTTGACCAAGGGTGACATCTTCATAGAGTTTTTGTTCTCCCCATGTTTGCATGGGTATCCTCTGGTTTCATTCCACATGCCAAAAATATAGTGATGAGTAAAATTATTTCCTGTGAAAACTACTTGTTTTTGTATTGGGGACCAGCATCTGTATGGCAGACAATAACTCCACAATGCTCTCTGCGCTTTCAGTCACTTGTTTTGCACAAATTTGTCATGAATATAGTAGGGTACAATGTCAGTCTTGTAATTAATTATAATTGTTTCCCTAAAATAAGAGGTGACAAAAAATGAAAAAATCACAGTGGGTGAATATTTATGATATTCATTATACTGGAGTTGAACAGTACTTTGGTTATTTTTTTTAGCTTTACTAATTGAGACTAAATGTACATTATTGTGGTCAGGCTGTACCATGGTTAGGTTTTTCACTAAGTAACATAGTTTAAAAGGCTGAAAAAAGACACATGTCCTTTCAGTTCAGCCTACTATGCAGCAGTTTTAATCCACAGAAAGTCAAAAACCCCATAAGGTAGAATTTCATTTTAGCAAAATCCTTCCCAACTCCTTCGTGGAGATCAGAATAAATCTCTGGATCAATAAAGTGATCTAGATCTTCCCCAGCGACAGACATGGTTTTTACTAAGGACAGAAGTCGTCAGACTAATCTGATTTGCTTTTATGAAGAGGTGAGTAGAAGTCTGGACAGAGGGGAGGCTGTGGATGTAGTGTTCCTGGACTGGCTTTTCACACTGTCTGTCATAGACGTTTAATAGGTAAAATCAGGTCCATTGGCTTGGAAAATATACTTTGTAATTGGATTGAAAACTGGTTAAAGGATCGTTGTGATCAATGACTGCTCTCTTGATCCCGGGGTTCAGTGCTGTGTCCGCTTTTGTTTAACTTATTTATTAATGGTATAAGATGGGATTAATAGCACTGTCTCAATTTTTTTCAAATGACTCTTAAGATATGTAGTATGGTAAAGTCCATGGAGCATGTACGTATGTTATAAGCAGACTTGGACAGACTGAGCGTTGCAAATTAGGTTCAATGTGGATAAATGTAAAGTTATGCATATGGGTAAAAATAATCTGAATGCAACATATGTCCTTGGGCGTGGGTATCTAAACTTTTTGCAAAGAGGGCCAGATTAAATGCAAACGAACTAAAAATTGAACACGTTTTTGTTGCATATGGCATACTTTTCATTTCTTAACACACTATCCAATAGTCCATAAAAAAATTGAGCCTGGACCACCCCTTTAATAAATCCCCTAATACCCCACACTTTAATGCCCCCCCCATAGTAGTATTGGGTCATTATTTACCTGTCTGCTTCCCAGTCCCGCTCAGTCTCCCTGCTCCAGGCACACTATTGTAACTTCATGTGCGCCCGGAGCAGGAAGAAGCGGGCGGCACCAGAGAGCAAGTAAGTATATTGGTACTTAGCTTGTAGGCCACAGGCAATTAAAAAAGCAGTGGGGGTCCATTAGGACCCTCTAAAGGCATGGTGCCCACCAAGGAATTCAAAGGTGCCCTGTTGGGCCAGTGCAAGCCTGCTGTGGTCAACAGTGTTGCGGATCGCATATTATTGATTTTATAACAGAACCTGCGGGCCGGTGGAAATTTGAACACAATTGGCCCTCAGGCTGGACTTTGGACATGCCTGTCCTGGGGGAGTGAAGCTGGGAGTCACTGGTGGAGAAGGACCTAAATATACTTGGATATCATATATTAAAATACAGAAAAAATAAAGAATAAATTATAAATAATAAAAAAATAAAAAAACAAAACAAAAAAAAACCTTTACATTTAAAAAACACATGAACAAACTAAGTAAACATATATGTTAGGTATCCTCATGTGCGTAGAAGTCCCTACCATCCATCCAGAATTAGTGTTATTTATCCCGTACAGTGAACGCCGTAAAAAAGATAAATACAATGTGCAAATTAACATATTTTGGTTACCTCGCTTCCCCAAAAATATAGCAATAAAAAGTTATCTAAAAGTCATACATACCAAACATTGGTACCAATAAAAAAGTCCTTACATATCTTCCTCAACAACACAGTAAAAAGGTATAGGCGTCAGAATATGGTGACCCCTGGAAAATCGTTTTTTTTTTCAAAAAAGTTCAGTTTTATTTGTAAAAGTGGTAAAAATCAATATAAATATGATATTGCTGTAATTTTTGCTATGTCCTTTTTTTTTTTTTTTTTTTTTAATGCAGAGTGAACGCCATAAAAACAAAGTGCAAACAATTATGCTAGAATTGTGGGGTTTTTCACATAGACCCTCAAAAACATTAATGCAAGCTAATCAAAACATTATATATACCCCAAAATGGAGCATAATGAAAGTACAACGCGTCATGCAAAGAATAAAACCTCATATACCTATGTTGACAGAAAAATAAAAAAGTTATGAGTTTTGGAAGGCGGGGAAGGAACATTTGAAAAAAAAGTCGCTGAGCATTACCGTACAAACTACCCTATGTCCTTAAGGGGTTAGAGTAAACAAAGTAAGATATACAACGTCCATGGCCTTTACTGATCCAGTCTACAACTTACCTCATCATAGAAGCTGATAAGATTACTTTTGACGGAACTGATCCCTTTATAAAACCATACTGATATGGAATTTTTACATTCATTTCCTTTGAGATACTCACAACAGACTTCACCTACTGGCCTATAGTTTCCATACTTGAATAAATGCCTTCAAATGTGAACATATCCTAAACAAATATTTTTGTCAGGCACAACTTGCTTCTGCTGCACAGATTTCTGTGTAGGATCAGATTGAAGTGTTTGCAGAGTATTATTTACAGCCTTAGTACTATTATTAGCATGCAGCACTGTTCATTCATTTTGTGTCATCACATGCTCCTTTATATGGTGGTTGCAGGTGTGCATTTTGTTTTCTGTTACATGTTGTTCCCAGGCTTTCAGCTTCTAATAATATGTTTTATCATTCATTAGAGACTTTGCAATGGAAGGCCATTTATATTAGCAGGAAACAGAGTAGATTGTTGTGTTTTTGTGAAATGCTCTTACTGGCAGTGGGGCGTGCAGTTTAAATGGCTTTTCTTCAATAATATATAGGCTAGAAATCACTACATAGTTCAAAGAAGCCTTCAATTATATATCTGAAACATGTTATTGTAAAAGCTTTACTAGGGCCTGTTTAATGAGTTGTAGTTCTTATTAGTCCAGTATTAAGTGACCTCCATTTCTAAACTGCTTTTATTGATGATATTTTTTTTTTTATTTCATGTAGGAAACCTGCTGGGGAGTTTGTTGCAATTGTACAATGTAGAAGACCAGAGATTGTTTATAGACGTTAGAATTTCTTAGTATTTTGTTGAAGAGTGAAGTAATCAGGCGATACGTTTTAGAGGCTAACTGAGTATATTTGATGGTGAGCTTTTGGAAGTATCAGCTCCCTTCATCTGACATGGTGTTATACAAGAAACTGAAAATTCACAGGTTTTTTTTATACCCTAAAGACATGGACCTTCAAAGGATCTTAGAGTCCTTAAAATAAACAAAATGCAATCTAATTAGAGAAGTTATTTACAACAGGTCAAAAATAAACAATCTGGAAAGTTGTGGTGCATGACGGAGGGATCACTAATTCTTGCTATCTTTTTGCTGTCACATGGTGATTTGTGACCCTCACAGTTCATACATAGTGTGACATGAAACTGGCATGAATATTAATTCCAAATTGCAGAGTTTGAAACTTTTGCATTAACTTGTATTCCCATTCTTTCCTCTCCCTCCTCGTCAGCATAGATCATATTGACTTGGTTTCCATGTATGCCCCCAACAAATATGCAGCAATGCATAATTACTAGACTAGCCTCCTGGGCTCAGCATTCTTTCCGGATCTCTTCCGGCCAGTGACTGAGGTCACGCGATGTAATGATGTCATCGCGCCCTACGTTACTTCTGAGACCCAATCACAGGCCCCAGCAGTGATGTCTGGGGCACATGACCTCAGTTACCAGACAGAAGAGGACTAAGGAAGATGTTAGACAGTCAGAAGGAGCGAGAATACACAGGAAAGGTGAGGTAAGGTGAGTATAAGTGTTATTTTTAATCCCTTCCCCTGGGTCTCCACTTATTATACTCTGGGGTCTGAGGTGACCCTAGAGTATAATAATAGCACCGACTCTAGGAGCCCTTGGGAGCATATAATACTGTGTGGAGACTACTGTGGAGCATATGATACTGTGTAGGGGCCACTGTGGAGCATATGATACTGTGTGGGTGCCACTGTGGAGCATATGATACTGTGTGGGGGGCCACTGTGGAGTGGCACTATTAACAGTATCGGGCCCTGTTCACACGGTGGAAACAAGTCACTCCAACCTACACGCATAACTATAAGGTGCCCCAACTTGCATTACTTTTATTCACCATCTTGGTCCTTTGCATGGTTTTCCTCTTGTTCTTATTTACCTGCATGGCATCCCTTTTAAGTTGTGGTCTTCAGCATTGTTCTCCTAGCATTCCTAGTCCCTAGCATTGGATCACTTTAAACTGTGGTCCTTAGAATGGTTCCCCACTCATTTCCTGACATCCCTTTAAATATTGGCCCAGAGCATACTCCCCCTTCAGGACCCCAGTATGACCTCATCCTTAGTCCTCAGCGTGATATCACAATTAAATTAATAAACAATTATTTTAGGACGTTCTCCTTTTTGCATGCTACATTTCCTATTTATATGCCATGTCACTGAATTTTGGTTTTGGTTATTCAGGTATCTGCAATCCCGTTTGGGTAGCGCACAGTTAGTGACATATCCTTTAGCCAATGGCAGTTTGAGACAAGATGGCATGGATGCAAAATAACTGAAATAATTGATATGAACAAGTTCACAACGATTAATTGAGCTGACATTTGATTTCGGTTATTTTTCGATTAATTACCCAGCCCTATTTTATAGGCTACAATCTGAACTTAAAACCTGCCTAGGAATGCCCCAAATGCCCATTTTGTTGTGGGGTATTTATGAAACATGTCCCGTTTGAGCCCTGACTGCTGAGATTGATCTGGCAAAGTTGGCCCTATTGGCATTTATGCGCTGCACCTCAGTGGTAGATTGCTTTGACTAAGACATGGTCTGTCTGCACCAGTGTGATGCCACCTACTTGCTGCAGTTCAATTACACGGCACAGAACAGAGCTATGCCCAGATTGGTCTTGCAGTGTAGGTAAATCCAATTTGTGGTATTCCCACTGAAAAAGCTGCTAAAAATGTGATGTCTGGTTGGGTTAGTGGATGGTCTGCTTATAGAGAAAAAATTAACTGAAAGAAATCTGTCTTAAGCATAGGGGGACTTCTGAAAGGAGTGTTCTTTTGGAGAGGTTTCACTATACTTTAAGAAATCTTTCCTATCTAATTGTCCTGATTGCAGTCTTTAAACCCACTTGTTTTATCGAAACTGTAAGGTTAAGGCCTTATTCACATGAACTTTAAAAACCACCATCTTACGGTTTCACTAAAATCAGTGCATGTGCCTATTCACACGCCATGTCCTATTTTTGGCCATTTTCAGGGATCAATTAATAGATTCAAGTCTGAGGGATTCATGAAAAGGGGTGCCACATGGATGCCAATTGGCCATGAAAGGCAGTTTTTACACAGCCGGGATAGAAGGCCTAAGGCTATACTTGGTTCTTGTAAAAGTTGTGCATTAAAATCCTCGCATGTAACACATGCAGATTTTTCTGTGGATTGAACACCTATACACTTAAGGGATATACAGTCATGGCCAAAAGTTTTGAGAATGACACAAATATTCTATTTTCACATGATCTGCTGCCCTCTGGTTTTTATGTGTGTTTGTCAGATGTTTTTATCACATACAGAAATATAATTGCATTCATATTATGAGTAACAGAAGCTTATATTGACAGTTAGAATGAGTTAATGCAGCAAGTCAATATTTGCAGTGTTGACCCTTCTTCTTCAGGACCTCTGCAATTCTCCCTGGCATGCTCTCAATCAACTTCTGGACCAAATCCTGACTGATAGCAGTCCATTCTTGCAGAATCAATGCTTTAATTTTGTCTGAATTTGTTGGTTTTTGTTTGTCCACCCGTCTCTTGATGATTGACCACAAGTTCTCAATGGGATTAAGATCTGGGGAGTTTCCAGGCCATGGACCCAAAATCTCTATGTTTTGTTCCCTGAGCCATTTAGTTATCACCTTTGCTTTATGGCAAGGTGCTCCATCATGCTGGAAAAGGCATTGTTGAGCGCCAAACTGCTCTTGGACGGTTGGGAGAAGTTGCTCTTGGAGGACATTCTGGTACCATTCTTTATTCATGGCTGTGTTTTTAGGCAAGACTGTGAGAGAGCCGATTCCCTTGGCTGAGAAGCAACCCCACACATGAATGGTTTCAGGATGCTTTACAGTTGGCATGAGACAAGACTGGTGGTAGCGCTCACCTCTTCTTCTCCGAATAAGCTGTTTTCCAGATGTTCCAAACAATCGAAAAGGGGATTCATCAGAGAAAATGACTTTACCCCAGTCATTAAGCAGTCCACTCCCTGTACCTTTTGCAGAATATCAGTCTGTCCCTGATGTTTTTTCTGGAGAGAAGTGGCTTCTTTGCTGCCCTCCTTGAGACCAGGCCTTGCTCCAAGAGTCTCCGCCTCACAGTGCGTGCAGATGCACTCACACCTGCCTGCTGCCATTCCTCAGCAAGCTCTGCACTGCTGGTAGCCCGATCCCGCAGCTGAAACACTTTTAAGAGACGGTCCTGCCACTTGCTGGTCTTTCTTGGGCGCCCTGGAGCCTTTTTGGCACCAATGGAACCTCTCTCCTTGAAGTTCTTGATGATGCGATAGATTGTTGACTGAGGTGCAATCTTTCTAGCTGCAATACTCTTCCCAGTTAGGCCATTTTTGTGCAGTGCAATGATGACTGCACGTGTTTCTTTAGAGATAACCATGGTTAACAGAAGAGAAACAATGATAGCAAGCACCAGCCTCCTTTTAAAGTGCCAGTGGTGTCATTCTTACTTAATCATGACAGATTGATCTCCAGCCCTGTCCTCATCAACACCCACACCTGTGTTAATGGAGCAATCACTGAAACGATGTTAGGTGGTCCTTTTAAGGCAGGGCTGCAATGATGTTGAAATGTGTTTTGGGGGATAAAGTTCATTTTCTAGGCAAATATTGACTTTGCAAGTAATTGCTGTTAAGCTGATCACTCTTTATAACATTCTGGAGTATATGCAAATTGCCATTAGAAAAACTGAAGCAGTAGACTTTGTAAAAAATTAATATTTGTATCATTCTCAAAACTTTTGGCCATGACTGTAGTCTGTTGTGAAAATCCCAGCATTTCTGCATCATAAAAGGCATGGTTCTCGGTTTTTCTATGAAGAATGTTACAGCTTTTCCAGCAATCAGTATTTTCATATTCCCATCCACATGTATAATATAGTGTTGTAGTTCGCTGGAGATTTGCCCAGATCTTTCACAAACATCAAATACAAACTCAAAGGTAGTCTGTCACCAGAACAGTCCCTATTGAACTATAAGGACAGTCAGACAGTAAAGATTCATCTAAATTGGAGGCTCCCAAACTTTCTAACGGTGGGTCTCACTTTTTGTCAAGAGTTTTGTCTGGTACCCCTTCTCTATTGTGGTGGAGGTTTGAGTACTAGGACCCCCAATGATAGCAAGAATAGGATAGCTTGACATCTCATTCTCCTCAGCCGCAAGGCCACGCCCAAGTCTGAAATCACCTTTCAACAACCGCTTCGATGATTGGGGACACTGTTGCTTATGGTGTTCCTGCGATAGTTGCTCGGGATCTGGGAACCTCTATAGATGAAATATCAGTGAATATCTTGCAACCCACAGTTTGGGAACCATTGATCTAAATAAAACACTTTTTTCTGATTCCTGATTTTTGCTGGGCTTACAGTTCAATAGGGACTGTTCTTGGAATATTTGTACCGAAGTTGATCTATTCAGAAACACTGCCACTCTTAGCCACATTACTTTTATAGTAAGAATACTACAGAATACTCTATTACAAAATTGTCTGAGCATTGTACAAGCAATGCTACCTCTGATGCCACCCCTGCTACCTCTTGTGTCACACTCTCTACCTCATAGATTGTAAGCTCTTACGAGCAGGGTCCTCAGTCCCAGTGTGTGAATTGACTATTTCTTTGTAATGTATCTTTTTTGTCTGTACTTAACCCCTACACATTGTACAGTGCTGCGGAATATGTTGGCGCTATATAAATAAAATGTATTATTATTATTATGATGATTATTATTATTACTACAGCATGCATCACCAATTCAGGACCCTGATAAACCCTACAATTCCAATTTTGTGGAGGCGGCTGTGCGCAGTAGCGGGGATCGGTAGGTAAGGCCGCGGGCCGAACCCCACAATCACTGCTATCATTATACTCCGGGGTCTTTTGAGACCCCGGAGTATAATAATCGGAGGCCCAGGTGAGGTGAGGGAACATAAAAAACAATGTACTTACCTCTCCTACGCTTCTCCTGGCTACGGGCCTGTTTGGTGACGTCCCAGACGTCAGCGGACGTCATTTTGCGTCGCGACGCCGGACCGCATCATGTGACGCGCCATCCTGGTCCAACATTGAAGAAGACCGAAGTAGCAGGGAGTGGACCGGAGAATGGAACAGGTAAGTAGCATTTTTTTATGTTTGTATGCTCCCCTGGGTCTCCAATCATTATACTCTAGGGTCTGAAAAGATTCCAGAGTATAATAATTGTTCATGGGTGGTCGACAATGGGACATAGTACTGTGTGCAGGGGTCACTATGGGGCATAGTACTGTGTGCAGGGGCCACTATGGGGCATAGTACTGTGTGCAGGGGCCACTATGGGGCATAGTACTGTGTGCAGGGGCCACTATGGGGCATAGTACTGTGTGCAGGGGCCACTATGGGGCATAGTACTGTGTGCAGGGGCCACAATAGTGTGTACAGGAAGGCGTTTTTTTTGGGGGGGGGGGGTTGGGGGAAACTGTTGGGGGTGGGGGAGGCCCCAAGTCAAATGTTCGCCTTGGGGCCCAGCCATTCCTAGCTACGCCACTGCACGCAAGACTTATTTCCCTGGCACGGGCAGCCCAAGTCCCCACCCAGCAGTTTCGATCGCACCAAACACGGCCGAAACGAAACTGCTATTATTATACTGTGGGGGTCTCTTCAGACCGCTGAGTATAATAAGCGGAGCCCCCAGGGAGATGATGAAACATAAAAAATAATGTTAACTCACCTTACTTGGATCTGCAGCCGCTCTGTGCTCTTTGGGCGCTTCTGCCTGACGTAAGAGACTGCTAACAGGACCTCTGGGTTCACGTCCGACGTCATTACGCATAATGACGCGACGTGACCCTTGAGACTCAGTCAGCGGTCGCTGACTACAGGCAGAAGCGCCCGAAGAGCACAGAGCGGCTGCGGAGCGGAGGGAAAGGTGAGTAGCATTTTTTTTTGTTTGTCATCTCTCTTGGCCCTCCACTTATTATACTCTGGGGTCTGAAGAGACCCCACAGTATAATAATAGCTAGTGAGTGGTGACAATTGGAATATTATAAAAGTTAGAATATTATACCATGTACAGGGGCAACTATGGGACATAATACCTTGTGCAGCGGCCACTATGGGACATAATACCGTGTGCAGGGGCCACTATGGAGCATAATACCGTGTGCAGGGGCCACTATGGGACATAATACCGTGTGCAGGGGCCACTATGGGACATAATATCGTGTGCAGGGGCCACTATGGAGCATAATAGCTTGTGTAGGGACCGCTATGGGACATAATACCGTGTGCAGGGGTCGTCAGACTTACAATTATTAACCTGCACTCCGAGTACCTCAACTTTGATTTTTTTAATTGAAATCGGCTCGCCGAACAAAAGAGGTTGCCTACCCCTGCTGTAGACAGTAATTTGTAATAGTCTGTTTGTGAAAATATAAATAAAATTCACATACTATGGTGTGTTAATAATTGTTTACATTTTGCTTTGATCCAGGCCTCCAGTATGGAAGAGTTCATATGGGAGCAATATACCGTGACCTTGCAAAAGGTGAGTACTTGAATGTCACTTCTGTTTTTATAAGCAATTCCTAAACCTACAATGTATAACAGCCCAGTCTTAATATTTCTGGAATAATATTATCGTCTCTACGATGGCTTAAAAATATAGAGCTGCTTTACCACTGTACTACGGTATGAATACAATGCACATGGATCATTTTCTTAGAGTGTCAGAACACTGTTGACCTTGCTGGTTAATATGCATATATGAATCTAAAGCTCGCCAGTTTGTTAAAGGGACAGGATGCAGTTTGTAATATGTGTTTTAACTCCAAGGAATTAAAGGCCTAAGAAATGATTTTTTGTTTCTGCGTTGCGTAGCTACATTCAGAGAACCTCTTCTTCAAGGCTGGGAATAAACAGCAATTTCACCTTTTGATTTGTTTAATTATATATAATGCTTTACATTTAGTCTATCTATCCAGCTATGGGAATACCAAATATAAATTATATTGCTGATACTTATTTTTTTGCAGGATAAATCATAGCCAATTTGTTGGTGGAACAAGCATTGCTAAACAATAAAACTAGATGATTGGTTCTTGCTTTAAGTAATTTTATTTGGCCAGATGACAACCTGTATGGGGATGAATGATTGTTTGCTTTATTGTTGGCAGCACATCCAATTACACAGGGAGATGTGCTACCAACACTGATGATTTTTGTGGCCGCATAAAAAATGTGGTTAGCCAGGACATTTTTACTCAAGCCGATAAACAAATGTTTCTACATATACTCATTCCAAAAATTTGGCTGATGTAAAAAAGCCCTTGGTTTACACTGTGGGATTTGTTTTTTTTTGTTTTGTTTTTTTTTTTCTTCTTTAAACTGAAGGACTGCACCTGGAAACAGTCCGAGCAGAGACAGATGAGACAGGTGTGTAATGAAGGCGCCACCTGTGTGTGGATGGTGGACAAACTGTGGTATTTGCTTAGGGGGCGTTCACACTTGTGTTGTGCTCTCTGCATGTAATCAGTTTTTGTAATGTGTCTTAAGATCACAAAAACTGATTTGAAACGGTTTGTTAAAAAACCCATTGATTTCAGTGGGTTTTTAAAACAATCCGCAGGAGTGCGTTTTGAGCATTTCCGCTGTGTATCCGCTCTTTTGGACAGAGACCAAAGTCGGACTTGCAACGCTTTCTCTGATACACGACGGACCGTATCAAAACCGTTTTTTTTAACATTGAGGTCTATGGAAAGCAGATTACAAATGGATAGTAATCTGTTTGTGTCCATTTTGCAGTCCGTTTTTCCCTCTGCGCATGCTCAGAATGAAGAAATGGGGAAAAAAAAAAAAAAAACTGATTGGTCAAAAACTGACACCAAACTGACTCAACCGGTCCGTTTTTTTGACGGACACCCGTTGATTATCCGTCTAAAAAGACGGATTCTGGTATCCACTCTGTAACAGTTTGGAGTCCTTTGTGTATCAAACCGTGTGTGGTGTGTGTTTTTTTTTTTTTTTTAACGGTTTACAAGCAGACGGATACCAGGTGCAAGTGTGAACCTAGCCTTAGGCGGATTAAAGGATCCTATCTACAGTGGTCTGTCTGAGCTGTCCGGAGCTTTGTTACCCATAGCAATCAATCAGAGCTCAAATTTCATTTTACCACAGCAGTTTGAGGAATGAATGAGGCCCATTGTATATCCATCCCTGTCCGGGCGGTACACTTTTCAGAGGTGAAGTAGTGTTGTGTGCGAGTGTGTCCAAGAGGCTGCATTTGATTCAACAAAGAATAGTGGTGTACCATGTATGAATAGGCTTGTTCACAGAAACACAAGTCTGCTTTTCTGGTCCATTTATGGACATTCCCTTTCCAGCAAAAACCAGTATAAGTGATTTGGTGCCAAAGTGGAATAAAAAATATAAGTAGTAAAAAGAAAAAAAAAAAAAAAAAAAAAAAAGAAACCCACGTGTTCAGACACCTGTCATTGCAGACATCTATGAGAACCCAAGGAAATTGACTTGAAACTGATCCCATCAACCTCACATCAGCAGAAAAATCTAGCCATGCCAAATACCAGTTGTGCAAGGGTTAAAGGGCATATCCAGGGTTAGAAAACATGGCTCCTTTATTTCTTCACCTTTCGGGCAGTGTGAATCACGTCCGTTGTTCCTATTCAAATGAACGGGACTGAGCTTCAGCATGGTCATATGACCAGTGAACGTGATGTCCCAGCCTGCGAAAAGGAAGTGGATCTCTTTCTGCTAGAAAGCAGTCATGTTTTCTACTCCCAGATAACCCCTTTTAAAGGAGGGGAATAAATGGTGTGTGGCGTATTGCAGTTGGCTACTGTATATGATTGTAGATGCTCATTTGGACCTCTTGAAATGCACCATGTTTGATGAAACAAGGATCCCATCATCTAGGTGTGTTAATTGGTAAAACAATAGGCACTGGCGCACGCAAAATTCTTAAGAACTGTACCTACAGGAACTTCATGATCCTAAAATTGTCACTTATTGTGGATTCAATATATTTTGATGAAAATGTGATTATTTCTGTGTATCTACAGTGCCTTGCGAAAGTATTCGGCCCCCTTGAACTTTTCAACCTTTTGCCACATTTCAGGCTTCAAACATAAGGATATAAAATTTAAATTTTTTGGTGAAGAATCAACAAGTGAGACACAATCATGAAGTGGAACAAAATTTATTGGATATTTTAAACTTTTGTAAAAAATTAAAAAACTGAAAAGTGGGGCGTGCCAAATTATTCGGCCCCCTTAAGTTAATACTTTGTAGCGCCACCTTTTGCTGCGATTACAGCTGCAAGTCGCTTAGGGTGTGTCTCTATCAGTTTTGCACATCGAGAGACTGAAATTCTTGCCCATTCTTCCTTGGAAAACAGCTCGAGCTCAGTGAAGTTTGTGAACAGCAGTTTTCAGCTCTTTCCACAGATTCTCGATTGGATTCAGGTCTGGACTTTGACTTGGCTATTCTAACACCTGGATACGTTTATTTGTGAACCATTCCATTGTAGATTTTGCTTTGTTTGGGATCATTGTCTTGTTGGAAGATAAATCTCTGTCCCAGTCTCAGGTCTGGTGTGTTCCTTGGTCTTCATGATGCTCTCTGCGCTTTAAACAGAACCCTGAGACTATCACAGAGATTACACACAGATGGATTATATTTATCATCATCAGTCATTTAGGATAACATTGGATCATTCAGAGATCCTCACTGAACTTCTGGAGTGAGTTTGCTGCACTGAAAGTAAAGGGGCCGAATAATATTGCACGGCCCACTTTTCAGTTTTTTATTTTTTACAAAAGTTTAAAATAACCAATAAATTTCGTTCCACTTCACAATTGTGTCCCACTTGTTGATTCTTCAACAAAAAATTTAAATTTTATATCTTTATGTTTGAAGCCTGAAATGTGGCAAAAGGTTGAAAAGTTCAAGGGGGCCGAATACTTTCGCAAGGCACTGTATATCTATGTATGTATCTATACATAGCTATAATACAGTACCAGTCAAAAGTTTGTTCCAAGCTTTATTGTTAATATACATGCCCGTCCCCCAGAGCAGGGGAGGCGAGAAGTCTTGTTCCTCTGCCTCCTATGCTGACGCTCCGACTATCTGTCACATGACAGACTACACAATACTTTGTGGATCTGCAGCTGGAGAAGAGCAGTCTCAATGATGTCACAGGCGGTGCTACACTGCACTCTGTCATAGGTAATCATAGTGGATCCTGAAGAGTTGCTTTATTATTATTTATAAAGCATATTCACAGCAGGGGATGCACTTATGAGCTTTATTTCTTCCTGCAGAACTCTTTTAAGAAGTAAACAAAAAAATGTTGAACTAGAATGTTTTATATTTTACATTCTTCAAAGTAACTCCCTATTGGTGACATCTTGCACTGGAATGGTTTTCCATCAGTCTTAAAGGAGTTCCCTGGGGTGCTGTGCCCTTGTTGGCTACTATTCCTACTCTATGGTCCAACTAATTTCAAACCATCTCAATTGAGTTTTGGATGAGTGATTTTCAATGCCATGTCATCCAATGAATAACTCTTATCGATCTTCTCCTTGGTCAAATAGTCCTTACATAGCTTGAAGTTGTGTTTAGGGTCATAGTCCTGTTCAAAAACAAATGATGGTCCCACTAAGCACAAACCAGATGGGATGGCACATTGCTTCAGAAAGCAACAGTTAATATTAACTTCCTTGTTTGTTAATTACGTAGTCTTAAAGTGGTTGTCCAGGATAAGTGGTGGTGGTGTTTTTTTTTTTTTTTTTTTGCATAGGGGTCTGGGAAGGTGAAAAAAAAAACAAAAAACAACCCATACTCATCTGTCCCCGATACTCTGGTGTTTCCCACCGCTGTCCTGATGCTCTGGTGTCTTGTTTTGGTGGAAGTCCCCGCTGCACGCGACATGCTGAGGCCAATTAGCGGCCTAAGGAAAGGACAGAGGACATTACAGGTAGTGACGTCCCGCGTCCTTTCCTTAGGCCGCTGCTTGGCCTCAACAGTCATGTGTGGCGGCAAGAAGACCCTGGGAGCAGCAGGACCAGACTGCGGTGGAAGACACCGGGGACAGGTGAGTATGAAAAAAATTAAAACTAAATGCTTATCCTAGATGATAACTTTAATGCTTGTACACATTAGTCTCTGAAGCAAGGACTTAAAATAATGTAAATTTCTGTTTTACAGGATAGCAAAAAAGGTTTTGGTATAGCAGTTTCTGGAGGAAAAGATAATCCACATTTTGAAAATGGGGAACCTTCTATTGTTATTTCTGATGTTCTTCCCGGTGGTCCAGCTGATGGCATCCTACAGTAAGTACTGCATTGTGTAAAATAGTGTTTTCCATTTAGCATAAGCATATGAAAATTTGTAGACAATTAAAAGTTAAACATTTTTGTAGATATAATTTAAAATTTTGCAGATTTTCTTAGTGGGGATAGTCTTTTTTTCTTGATCAGTTGCCAGTGGATACGACCACAAGTGGCATCAGAAAAACAGCCATTGTTGTGACGAGGTTATCTTGTGATGCGTGTAGTGTACCTGCCTCTATGATGTGTCCCCAATAAGGAAATCACGGCTGGGTTCGTGACAAGTACCAGACAGTATAAAATTTCTACATTCATAATTGTCTATTGGCAACCAATCAAAACAAAAGACTGTCGCCACTAAGAAAGAGAAAATTTTGAAAACTTACAAGGAAATGCCACATATAAATTTTGCATTACCATAATCGTACCAACCCGCAGAATATAGTTGACATGTCATTTTGGCTGCGCTGTGAATTCCATCCCATTCTGAAGGGGCTAATGCAGAGTGAACGGCGTTAAAACAAAATGCAAAAAAAAATAGACTTTTTAGGTTTTTTAACCTGGAACTCCCCCAAAACATCATATGTACCCATAAATGGTGCTAAATGAAAGTACAACTCGACGCACGAAGAGTAAGCCCTCAGATAGTTTTGAAATAAATAAAACTTATGAATTTTGAAAAGCTGAGATGGAAAATATGAAAATGCTCGCATTAACACACAAACTACCCTTCATAATTAAAGGGTTACGTTAACATCATATCTGCTTTAATTTTTTTTTTTTTTTTTTTATAAAATCTTGCCTGCTTCTTTGAAAATCTAATGAAATCTACTGCTGTTTTGTGTAGTTTCAGTTGTCATATTATGCTTTTGGTAGATCTCCATGAAATTCACAAGGGCTTAAATGGATTTTGTTTAATAAACTGTGCACAACTATCTGTTGATGTTAAAATGTTTTGCTAAATTAACCACTTCTGGACCGCCCATTGACTATATACGCCTGCGTGTTCCACTTTTAAAGAAATCATGCAGCTGTAGAAGCAGGGAGCCAGATGTTAATACAGCTGGAGTTCTTATAGGGAAGGGAATAAACCTTACCTGCCTTGCTGTGTACACAGCTATGGGAGCCGCCATGAGGCAGCGCCACTTCTGGCCCCCCGGTCACGTGACCCCACCATTCACCATTGGCTGCCTCTGGAGCTCTGAATCACGCCCCTGCCTGACATCTGAGCTTAAATAGTATATCAGGCACCAAAACTAACTGCACAGTAGAGGCTAGGAATAGGAGAGACTAGAGAAAAAATTCCAACTTCGCTATAATGAGTGGAGCTGCGCCTATTAACAGTTGCTAAGAATTGGAATTGGTAGAGGTTGTGAAAGGTCCTCTTTAATTAATGAACTTACTGCTCTTGTTTTACAGAGAAAATGATCGCGTGGTCATGGTTAATGGAACACCTATGGATAATGTTCTGCATTCATTTGCAGTGCAACAGTTACGAAAGTGTGGAAAAACTGCTGTGATTGTAAGATTTTTTATTTTTATTTTTTTTTCTTTAAAATAGTTTTTCCCTTGTTGAACAGACAGAGCCTTTCAGAAATCTTTGTCCGATCAGAAACTAGCTGAAGTGCCTTTATGCTGCACTAGGCACATTTGTTTAAATCAAAAAGATAATTTGTCAACCAAAGTCTCTTCTTTTTTTTTTTTTTTTTTTCCCTGAAGTTTTATTTGGAAGTCTTAGTCTTGTTTTTAGGGAAAAATAAAGAGCCGTCTCATTTGAAGGTTTTTAATGAACACTCTGAACAAGGCAGAATTTGTTTGGAATGCTCAGTATGTCTGTCAAGTGGAAAACATTTGCAACTGATGACTAGACTAGTACTACGGTGAATGTTAGGTCATCGTACCCGAGGAAGCTCTATTAGTTACACTCTTTGTTTCTCTTAAATATACTTGAGCTATGTTTTGCTGAGTTTAGTGTTCTTAACTGAATTCTTATTAAATTGAACCTATCAGTATGTTTTGGACTGCAGGGAAAAACAATTCACCACCCTCCTCATAGGGTGGTCACAAGTTAGATTATGTTGCTTTTAGAAAACTTGTGATACAGACATATGGACATGTCTAGTCAAGAGGACGTGAAGGGGAGGACACATACTTATCTTTATAGCTCTCTATTGTTTTAGGCAGAATCACATTTGAAGAAGAAAATGTGTTCAGTCTATGAATTTGGGTTTCCTGTTTGATAGAATTGTATTTTATATATGTTTCTCCCTCTTCCCTTCTCTGTTGAAATAGGTAGTGAAAAGACCTCGTAAGGTTCAAGTATCGGCATTAAGGCGAACTCCCTCTCCTGAATCAGATTCTAGGGCATTTGATATAATGGATGATGATGGACATCTTGATAACAGAAGTGCATACAGTGGTTACAGTGAAAGCTGGCAGAGTGGAAATGGTCGACGAAGTAGAGAATCCAGCCCAGATAGAGGCTATACTAAGGAGCAAGAAAGAGGTCGTTCGTACGACAGAGACCCAGGTTATGTTCGTGGAAGGAGTAGAGAACGAAATCTAGATGATGAGCGAGAATACAGAAAGGATAGAAGCCAAGGAAGAAGTATTGATAGAGATGTTAGTGAGGAACGGAGATATAGGAGAGATCGAGGAAGGAGTGTGGATAGGGAGGAGTCCTTTGAACGTAACTATAGTGGAGACTACAGTCCAGATCGAGGCAGTAACCGAAGAACTCAGCTTGATTATAAGAGTGACAAAGAAGTGCTTCACCGCAGCCGAGATAGGCTTCAATCTCATAGCCCATCTCCTGAACCATTCAGACAATCTGCCCAAAAGGGTCAAGAGAAGCCCATTAGTGTATTACTTTCCAAAAAGAGACAAAATGAAGGTAGGACGATATTGTAAACACATGTATATTTGTGCTAAATATATTTTAAAATGTTTTGCTGGTGGTTTTTATTAAAGGGGTTATCCACTTTTTTTTTATTTTTTTTTTTAATTGATCAGCTATTTCAGGGGACCATGGCTCCTGGCATTGTTTACATAACTGGATCTGCACTGCTCTTTTATTTTTATAGCAGCGGTTATGAACATTTCAGTGATGGGACACCACTGCAATACTTGTGGCTGCGGCCCCATGAAGACAGCTAATCTTGAGCGATTTTTGATTTTAATTTTGATTTTCTTCTGTTTTTGCCTAAAGGGAATCTACCACAACCAGAATCTCTTTTAAACCAATTATATGCTCTAGTAGGGGCCATTGGTCACACATTTCTGATGGTGATAGACTCAATATATTAGAAAAAATGTAAAAATACCTTCCCCTACACATTTATTTAAAAAAAAACAAAAAACAAAAAAAAAACACTTATTCAGAGGCTCACAGTATGCATCAAAATACAGTTTTTTTTTGTACTGTTTGAAAATGTATTGCAGACTGCACTATTCCATACAGAGAAATCCCACAGAAAGTACCATATACCTTTATAGTATTCAGTTTGGTAGCATGAGCGCCTACAGTATAGCTGCCATCTGTCTGAGATATACATAGTTGAGATTTCCAAATGATGTGAAAAGCCTAATGAGTATTTGTGACCTTGTGCATTGCAAGCTTGGTATGACTGGGAAGAGGTTAACTTACTTTAACTGTAAATACAGAAACTTATTCACATAAAAAGTGCAGGGGTGCAATGATCACTCACCCTGCACTGCTGAGGAATGAGTCGGCAACCTCTGACCCAGGAACAGGGCAGGGGTCACATGACCTGTCGAGGTCAGGAGGGTGGGGAACACTCTGTAATCAGGGCCGTTTTAACACATTGGTGGGCCCAGTGCAAATGTTTCATTAGTCCCCCTGCAGTTGTCCCCACAGTTTAATGTGTCTCTTCTACCCACACACACAAAAAAAAAAACACTAATACTCTCCTCACTTCCCTGCTGTCTGGTGTCCGGAGTCTTCCGGGAGCTGCAGGCGCGATGTAGATGACGTCATCACATCGCGGCTGCAGCTCCCGGGAAAGAGAGGCGATGAATGGTGAAGCAGGGAGCGGAGGCAACTGGGGCATCCCGGAATGGCAGGACCAAATATGCAGGACTGTCCCGCTGTCCCAACGCTTGTGCACCATTGGCCCTATGGTTAAAGCGGCCCTGTCTGTAAGTATAATTTATTGCAGCGATTGTATAGGAGCCGATGCGGTAGCTATCGGTACATGCCACTGGTTTGTAAGAGTACTTTCCTGGCTGGCATGTATCATAGGCAGCTGCTGCATCAACACAGAAACTGTGTCCCCCACCTGAACAACTCTAACAGTGTCTCTTTCTCTAGTCCTCATACCCAGCATAAGTTTTGCTCCTCTGCCCTCTCTGCAACTGGGTATTAAGTGTTCTTCAGTGCTTCTACTGTAGCTAAAGCCCAAATGCTCTCTAAAGCCCAAAGTCTCTAGAAACTTCCCAAGGGACAACATTACCTGCGACTGGCTCCTGCATTGCTACAACTAGAATATTGTACAAGCATCAACAGTGCACAGACTCCAAACTGATGGCTGCTTCTGGAGTCTTATACAGCCATATAGCTCATGCAGTTTTCAGATTGTGACACAGCAACTAAAAATCCAAAGAGCCAGATAAGGCATTTTAGTTACAATTTTCAGTGACTCACTGTCGGATATGGCCTGGAGGCAGTCAAACACTTCCCCCTCCCCCTCAATCTGCTGGACACTGCTGCTCATAATCCTGCCATCCCCCCTCAGTGTGTTATTAGCTCTATCCACAGGGACGGGGCTAACACCGATTTCATGATTCTGATGAAAATCAGTATATAGTGTATCTTTAATTAATCAAATTCAATAAATCACCCAGCTCTACATGGGATATATCCCTGGCTGGGCGGGCAGTAGGCTACCGCTCTAATGGAGGGTGCGCTGCGGGACTTAAATGGTGGCATGTAGCAATGCTGCATCTTGTAGTTCACCATTTTAACCCATCACTACTACAGTAATTTTTCCGTCTTCGCATTTTTTTTTTCTTTTTTGAGAGGTAAAATTGTGAAATAGACTGTGATTTAAGCTTAGTATTTTTATTTCTTTCTTTCTTTCCTGCTACAGCAGTCACCGTATGGGATAAATCAGTTTATATTTTTCTAGTCCAGGCATTTTGTGATACAGGGATGCATAATGCGTGTTTTTTTTTTTTTTTTTAACCCCTTCCAGCCGCAGCAATTTTTTCGATTTTTAGTTTTTCTCCCTACCTTCTAAAGCAGAGGTTCCCAAACTTTTTTTTTTCTCGTAGACCACTTTCTAAATTTTACTGGTTTCGGTGGACCCCCTGCTGCTATATTTCTACCATATTCCCAAAACTCGTCAATAAAATGTGAAGATTAGATCTAACGTAGACCCCCGTCGAGTCTCCTGTGGACCACTTTGGGAATCACTGTTCTAAAGGCTTCTAAACTTTTTTAACTTTTCCATTCACAGAACCATATGAGGGCTTAATATTTTCAGGGCAAATTGAACTTCATAATGGTACCATTTTAATATTCCATACGATGTACTGGAAAGGTGTAGAAAAATTCAGAATGGGTGGAAAAAAATTGCGTTTGTGAATTTTTTTTTTCCTTTTTTTCCTGTTATTTTTAGACCAGCATTGTAAGGGGCTAGTATATCTTTGGAAACCTTTTTCTGTCAGCGGAGGACTGTTTTGATTTGCCACATTATCTGCTTCGTTCTTTTTGGTTTCTTTTAAACTGTTAAAAACCCTTTTTAAGTATAGACCATTCATTTTAAAAAGTGAGTAACCCATTTAATTTTCCATGTCATATCTATATTAAAAAAAAACAATAAAATCTTTTATTTCTGTCACTGACCACTGAATCTCAGAGAAGGCTGACCCTTCCTGTTTTGTAGAGCTCATTCAATTCGTAGCAATAGATGTTACAAGGTTCAGTCACTAACAATAAATAGTGGACATCTCTTGACCCCACTCCCAGCAAAGTGATCTTTGTACAAACCATAGCGTATGCCATTATGTGGAGGTGGTTAAAAGTCCTCTTTTTAAAGGGTTTTCCTACCCCAATACATGTTCATACTGATGATCTATCTATAGGATTGGTCATCAGCATCTGATCTGTGGGGGTCTGACACCTGGACCATGCACAGATCAGCTGTTCCGGAAGCCTTCGGGCATCAGAAACTACTGCAGTGGATGGGGGAGGTGTAAAAGTTTCCTGGCACCACCTCTGTACAGTGGAAGGGGCTGCGGTTAGGCCTCTATTACTAGAATAAGAGCAGAGATGTTTCTGCTCCATGTCCAATGCAGCAGCTTCTGGTGCCTGGAAGCTGCTGGTACAGCTGATCTGTGTGGGGTCCGGGTGTCAGTTCACCACAGATCCGATAGTGATTACCTATTGGCCAGAAAACCTCTTTTAAGCTCTAACATACAAGGCAGGAAATCAATAGGATGCATTCTGACCAATGTTTTTGTCCATGTGGGTGCTGTAAAGTAAATCTCAGAACAATTTACTATTTAGAGCAGCTGCTTAGGCTTAACCATGTCCAGAAAATAAAAATAGACTAGAAAAAAAGAGGCCCCATAACTTTTGATTGAAATATCACAGATAGGAGCGATCTCCTTTTCACTTTAATATTTTGGAGAGCGTTTTCTGCCTTATTTTGATTCTTTGTCATTGGGTCTCTTGGTTGGCACTCATTCACTGAACGCATGAAGCAGGGCTTGGGTGTATATGTGAGTGCACTAAAGAGCACTTTTTCTCATGCTGTTATGTTTTATTTATTTTCCACAGAGTATGGTTTGCGACTGGGTAGCCAAATATTTATCAAAGAAATGACAGTTACTGGATTGGCAACACAGGATGGCAATTTAAATGAAGGAGACATTGTTCTTAAGGTGAATCAATTTTTATTTTTTTTGACTGCTATTGATAAGATGCCTAAATGTGATCTAAGCAACAATTTGATTTGTGTCATGGTGTCCCAACTCTCACCCAAGGAATAGCTACGTTTGCATGTAGCATCCATTAAAACAGGTGGAAAACTGAAAGAAATAAAGTACTGTATTTATAGTTATGTATTTTATATGTATATATTAAAACTATTGCTTTGGGGGCAGGGTCTCCTAGAGCAAGAGGGGATGAAGAGATTAGTATATACAGTTAGGTCCAGAAATATTTTGACAGTGACACAATTTCCATGATTTAGGCTCTGCATGCCACCACATTGGATTTGAGATGAAACAACTGAGATGCAATTGAAGTGTATACTTTCAGTTTTAATGTAAGGGGTTGAACAAAAATATTGAATGAAACCTTTAGGAATTGCAGCCATTCTTCTACAAAGCCTTTCGCATTTTGGGAGCTCAGAAGTAATTGGTCAGATTAACATTGCCATAACTAAAATGTTATTCTTTAATACATTTTAGAGAATCCTTTTGTAGGCAATGACTGCCTGAAGTCTGGAACCCATGGACATCACCAAACATTGGGTTTCCTTCTTTGTGATGCTTTGCCAGCTCTTTACTGCAGCTGTCTTCTTCTGTTTCTTGTTTGTGTATCTTTCTGCCTTAAGTTTTGTTTTAAGCAATTGAAAGACATGCTCTATGGGGTTTAGATCTGGTGATTGACTTTGCAGAACATTCCACTTCTTTGCTTAAAAAAACCCCCCAAAGAAAACCTCGAGTTGCTTTTGCAGTATGTTTTGGTTCACTGTCCATCTGTACTGTGAAGCGTGGTCCAATCAACCTTGCTGCATTTGATTGCACCTGAGCAGAAAGTGTATTCCTGTACCCTTCAGAATTCATCTGGCTGCTTATGTCTTTTGTCACATCATCGATTAACACTAATGACCCAAGTGCTATTGGAAGCCATGCATGCCCATGACATCAAACTGCCTCCACCATGTTTTACAGAGGATGTGCTGTGCTTTGGATCATGAGCCCTTCCAAGCCTTCTCCATACTTACTTTCTTCTTCCCATCATTCTGGTACAGTTTGAGCTTAGTTTCATGTGTCCAAATAATGCTGTTCCAGAGCTGAGCTGGCTTCTTTAGATGTTGTGTTTTTTTTTTTTGTTTTTTTTTAAGCAAAGTATTTTGTGATCATCCATCACTGTTGTCTTACGTGGATGTCCAGGCATCTTTGAGTTCCTGAGATCACCACTGTGCTTTTTTTTTTTTTTTTTTTTTTTAAACCAGAATGTACCATACTAGTAATTTGGCCACTCCTAACATTTCTGCTATCTTTTTTATGGATTTCTTCTTTTATTTCAACCTAATTATTGCCTATTTCATTTCCATTGAGAGCTCATTTGACCACATGTTGTGGGTTCACAACAACAGCTTCCAAATGCAAATACCACACCTGGAATCAACTCCAGACATTTATAAAGTACTTGTTCGTTGCCAGGGGTGAACCTAGTTTCTAGTTTCTTTGATGCCTGAGGCGAACTATAGAAAGGTGTGTATTCCCCCCCCCCCCAAAAAAAAAAAAAAAAAAAAAAAGTACTCAACCTAGCTATCTTTGGTTGCATGATGGGGCCCCCCAATTAAAACTGTAGGACAACCCACTCCCCCATTTGTAGATTTAAAAAATCCCCTTATTTGGCCCCCACACTGTATATGACCCCCTTTTTTTGGCCCCCACACAATATATGATCCACTCTTTTTGGCACCCCACATGGTATATGACACCCCTTTTTTAGTCCACCACACAATATACGACTCCCTTTTTTATGCCCGCCCACACAGTATACGACTCCCTTTTTTTTGGCCCACTGCACAGTATACAACTTTTTTTTTTTTTTGTCCACCCACACAGTATATGGCCCCCACACAGTATGTGACCCCCTTTTTTGCCCCCCACACAGTATATGATCCTTCTTTTTTTATGGCCTCCCCATGTATATGTTAGGCTGCTACCTATTGTATTATTGCAATAGGTAGCAGCTGATAATTTATTCGCCCACCCACGGTCCCGTCCAGGCAGACCTCCACTGTAGCTGACGCTGAAGAACACCAGGACACTGGATGTAGCGTCCTGGTTTACTTCAGCGTCACGACATAAGTGTAGCACTGCCTAGAGTCTACAACGAAGGCTGGCCTGGAAAGGATCGTGGACGGTTGAGTAAATTATCGGCTGCTACCTATTGCAATAATAAAATAAGTAGCAGTCAGTTAAAAAAAAGAATGCTGTCCGCCTGGTTTAGTCCATGAAGCGCTGCTGGGCCATCGCCTCAGGCCACCTCATGGAAGATGCTCTCCTGCTCATCGTACATATTTATAGGGGCTTTAACTCACCCAGCTGTATGTTCATCATGACCAGACTTGATTTATAGGGAACCTGTCAGATGGAAAACGCTGTTCAGTCTGAAGACAGCATGTTATAGAGAAACGACTGAGCAGGTACTTTTGTGGGAAAAGATTGTATAAGCTGTCATTTATCTGTTGAAATTGTATATGTTAAGAAGTAAAGGAGACAGCTACGTGTGTATGCATAGTCATTGATGGAGGCTGTCAGTCACTGATAGACTTGCCTCCTTGACTTCTCACCATAGAGAAGCAAAGATTTCTTTGGATAAATGTCAAGGTATGCTGAATCTTTTCCCACAAACCTATACAAAAATTAGATGGCGTTTTTCATGTGACATGTTCCCTTTTACCTAGTTGTTTTGACTGTAGTTATTTAGAACTACTTTTGATATGTTGATGGCTAAACTTAGTCATTGGCAGCTTTGTTGAAGAATTTAATGCAGAGTAACTGCCTGGTAAGGCTATAAAATAAATATTGTAGATTGTACTCTCGTGGCATTGGCTTCGCACATCAGTATGAGGAGAATTACGGTTGCTTTTGTTTTTACTCTTTAATTTTTTTTTATGGTACTAAAAGTTTCTTAACATGATTAGAATTGTATTTTAATTAAAATCAATGGATATTAGTGGAATATAATTTAGTAGTACTGTTTTTCAACCCTTACCATATTCACTGCCACAGATCAATGGCACAGTGACAGAAAACATGTCTTTGTCTGATGCCCGGAAACTAATTGAGAAGTCACGAGGGAAGCTGCAGTTGGTTGTGCAGAGAGATGTCCAACAGACTTTAATTAATGTTCCTTCTGTGCACGACAGTGATTCAGATATTGGGGGTAAGTTTCCATCTATTTTTTTTCTTAAAATAATAGGGTTTATAGTCTCTTAATCTACTAAATGGTGGAAAACATTAGTTTATAGCAAACTGGACAGGTGATTTCCGATGCCCTATCTGAGAGCAGGGTATGATATAGGGAGAGTTGAGCTTTGTGATGTATAGATTTATAAGATTTGGAGAAGGATTCTGAGTGAAAAGCAGATATAAATCCTGACAGGAGCGACAGTGAGAGTCCAGAATCCCCGCCCACAAATAGTTACAGCTCTCCTTGTATTAGTGTGTACACACATGGCTGTTAATCAGTTGTGTCCATATTCACAGTCAAATCGTGAGTGACTAGTTGGGAAAAGGCACATCTGAAATCTCTATTTTATGGACAGTGTGCCAATGTGCAATTTGGGGTAAAAAATTTTTACAGAATTAACTCCTAGCCAAAAAAATGAATACATTTAGTGCCTTGAGGCTGGTGTTAAACACAATCTTTTTTTGGTACTTTTGTGCACTTTGTGTAACATCAGTCTAATGAGCACTCATGTACATTTGCATGTCATTGGTAACAAGCCGTCACATAAGTCCAGGCGAGGTGCCTGCAACCCAAGGCAGAAGAGCTCTGTCCTGTGCTCATGTCCCTGATTTGCAGGGTATCAATGTAGACAAACTATTAATCATATTTTGAAAGAAATAAATACCTGAAAATGTAAATTTCTATTAACTATTTGTGTTTTTTCCTCTACATTTTTAGACTTCATTTTGTATTGTAGGCTGTATTTCAATTTGAAAAAGTTTGAAAATATTTTTATATTTAAGAATATTTTGTCCTTTGTTACACAGATATATCTGAAATAGATTCCAATCGTTCCAGCTCCCCTCAAGATGACAGGAGATTACAGCATTCAGACTCTCATTCCTCCACTGAGAAATTGAAAGAAAGGCCAATGTGAGAAACAATGCAACAAATGTTTTTACATACTTTTCCATTGATGTTATGAAGTCCTATTACACAGGCCAGTCATTTGTTGGAATGCTTGTTCCTGACAAGGATCTGCTGCCTATAGGTGGATGGGCAAAAGAAAGCTGAGTTAAGACCATACAGTAGTGAATCATAGCACCAATGAGGGTTTTTGATGGTTCCACATTGAAACAAGGGCAGATTCTGGACATGATCATGGAAGTGACTGAATATGCAAGGTGACTGAGAGGTTTGAGTCCAATACAACCCTGAGGCATATCGGGGTTAACTGCATTAGATGATGACAGAAAGAAGTTAATTTTTTAAAGATTGTTTCAGATAGAGGGAAGACATGATGTTGGACACTGCAGAGAGACAGTCACTGGTGTTTTGTATTTAGATACAGAGTAAGGGGAGTGAAATGAACCTTTGCCCTGGGTGATGGAAAGCCTAGCTACAGCTCTGGTTTAAAGTAATACAGGACATTAGCCCTCTAACGTTACCCCCTCCCCAAGGTAGAAACAGAGTTATGTCCTGGGTATATGATATAAGTCTTGACACAAAGAACTTCTAGTTTGTCAGACATTTAACAAAATTTTTTTTTTTTTTCTGCTAAGCGAATTATTTTCCATCCTGACATTAACCCCTTAACGCAAACGTCATGGGAGTGAATGCCTAATGGCAAACAGACGTGCCAATACGTAATTTTAACATCGAGAGCGGATGTCAGCTGGAAGCAACAGCTGACACCCACCCGCATTTAACACCCGTGGCCGGAGCTGAGCCAAGGGGGTTGTGCTATAATAATGACCCCCCTCCTCCGGGCACCCACTGCCGCGAGATCGGGGGTGCCGTTATGAATTTTCTGCAGCCCGGGGTCTGGCCAGTGACCCCGGGGTCTGGCCAGTGACCCCGGGGTCTGGCCAGTGACCCCGGGGTCTGGCCAGTGACCCGGGCTGGCCAGGACCCCGGGCTGCTAGGACACCCAAGTACCTGGTTGATCCTGCCGGGACCTCCAGGAAGTCAGTCTATGCATCTGCATAGGCTAACTTCCTGTATAGACTGCAATACACGTGTTGCTCATGTATTGCTGTCTATAGTACCGATCAGAGCATCGTTGGTTCAGATGTCCTTATAGGACAACTAAAAAATGTAAAAAAAAAAAAAAAAAAAAAAAAAAAAAGTTAGAAAGTCCTCAATTTCCTTCTCCTATATAAAATGAATTATATAAAAACCCTAAAAATTTATAAAAACTACATATTTGGTATTGTCGCGTCCGTAACAACCTCTGCAATAAAACGGAAACAATATTTAACCTACATGGTGAACGTTGGAAAAAAAAAAAAAAGCGGGAAAAAACGTCAGAAGTAATGTTTTTTCGTCATCTTACCTCACAACAAATGCTATAAAAAGTGATCAAAAAGTCATATGTACTCCAAAACAGTATCAATAAAAAGCACAGGTTGTACCGCAAAAAATAAGCCCTCAACCAACTCTGTAAACCCAAAAATAAAAATGTTACACCTCTCAGAATATGGCGATACAAAAATAATTGATTTCTTTCCCCAAATTGGTTTTTGTTCTGCAAAATTAGTATCACATAAAAAAACCAATATAAATGAGGTATCGCCGTAATCGTACCGACCCTCAGAATATAGGTGACATTTTATTTAGGCTGTACACTGCATGGCGAAAAATTTAAAAGGTAAAACACAATGCCAGAATTGATGTGTGTTTTTTTTTTTTTTTTTTTTTTTTTAAATCCACCAAATGAAGTTAATAAAATATATTCAATAAGTTGTAGGTGCCCAAAAATGAAGTCATTACAAAATGCATCTCATCCCGCAAAAAAAAAAAAAAAATGCCCTCATATGGCCACATCACCAAAAAAAATAAGGAAAATATAGCTTGTACAATGTGAAGACAAAAATCGCCAAATCATTAGACCATAACTGGCTGCGGCAGGAAGGAAATAATAATCTGTGCGAGCATATATCAGGGTACACCTCAGATTTAGAACTTACAAGGGAAAAGACACTAGAAGTGACCCCCAGAGTGTCCCCCAATCTTAGGAGCTACTGGGGATATAGTAGGGAATTTGGTGTTCCCAATGTACTCCGCACAGCTTACATATTCACTCTTAACCATCCTCTGTGCATTCACGTCTGGGATACTAATGCTCACTACACCCCTTGATAAATTCTTTGAGGGGTGCAGTTTTCACAGTGGGGTCACTCCTTAGGGGATTCCACTTTTCTGGCACCTTAGAGGCTCTGCAAAGATGACATGGCGTCCAGATACCAAACATCTAAATCTGCACACCAAAAGCCACACAGCGCTCCTTCCCTTCTGTGCCCTGCTATGTGCCCAAACTGCAGTTTATGCCCACCAGTATGACACTGGTATACCCAGGATAATGTACTTAATGTCATATCTGGGTATAAACTGATATTTGGGCAGAGCCGGGCACAGAAGGGAGGGAGCATTATTTGGTTTTGGGCGCACAGATTTAGATGGTTTGTTTTTTGGATGCCATGACGCTTTTGCCGAACTCTTGAAATGCCAGTAAATTGGAATCCCTTGAGATGTGACCCCATTTTGGAAACTACATCCCCGAAGGGATTTATTCCGGGCACAGTGAGCATTTTTAACCCACAAATGTTGCTATAATTTAATTTACAGAAATGAATACGCAGCTGATTGTGAAAGGAGAAAATGGCAATTTTTCCAGGAATACGTCATTTCAGTGCCTGATATGTTGTGCCCGGCTTGTATCAGAGACAAATTCTCCAAAAGCTGTTGTGCCTGGGATACCCACTTTCTTCACAGTTTTTAAAGTGTGTTTGTGTCTCTACTGTCACAATCTGATCTCAACATGTCGGGCACTGAAATGGCGTATCTCTGGAAAAATTGCAGTTTTCACTTTTCATTATCAGCTGCGCATTCATTTCTGGAAATTAAATTACAGCAACGCTCAAGGGTTAAAAATGCTCGCTACCCCACTTGATAAATCCCTTGAGGAGGGGTGTAGTTTCCAAAGTGGGGTCACAAGTCTGAGGATTCCACTGTACTGGCAATTCAGGGGCTGTGCAAAAGTGGCATGGCGTCCAAAAACCAAAATAACTCTCCTTCCTGGCTGTGCCCAAATAGCAGTTTATACCCACATATGACATTAAGTACGTTATCCTGGGTACAACAGTGTCATACATTTGGGCATAAACTGCTGTTTGGGCACACAACAGGGCACAAATGTGAAGCTTCTGTGAGCGTTATGTGCTTTTGGATCGCAGGTTTAGATTGTTGGTTTTTGGACGCCATGTAACGTTTGCAGATACCCTAAAATTGCACTACAAAATGGGGTCACTTCTTGGGGAATTCCAGTTTACTGGCACCTCTGGGGCTCTGCAAAAACATGGTGTCTGGAAGGTCCCTCTAAATCTATACTCCAAAAGATAAAAAGCGCAGTGCTCAATACCTTCTGAGTCCTGCTGTGTGCCCAAGCAGCAGTTTACGCCCATATATCCAACTTTTTTGTCGCCAGGATAGCCTACTTAATAGTTTTAGGAGTGTATGTCTCTGATGATACAAAGTGGGCACAATATATTGGTCACTGAAATGCCAAATTTGACTTTGTACATTAATTTTTGGGAAGCACTCTTGGGCTCAAAATGATAATACCCCTTGAGAAATTCTTTGAGGGGTGTAGTTTCTAAAATGGGGTCACTTTTGGGGGTTTCCATTTTATTGGTACTTTAGGAGCTCTGCAAATGCGACATGACACCTGAAAACTATTCCAGCAAAATCTGCCCTCCAAAAGCCAAATAGCACTCTTTCCATTCTGAGCCCCGCCATTTACCCATATAGCAGTTTACAACCACATATGGGGTATTGGTGTGTTCAGGAGAAATTGTGTAACAAACTGTGGGTTGTTTTTTTCTTCATTAACCCATTGTAAGAATGAAAAATTTGAGACTAAATGGACAGTTTATAGGAAAAAAATAATTTTTCATTTTTAGGTCCCAATGCTAATAAAATCTGTGAAACAGCTGTGAGGTAAAAATGCTCACTATACCCCTTGATAAATTCTATAAGGGGTGTAGTTTCCAAATTTGGGTCACTTTTTAGGGGTTTCCATTGTAGTGGTACTCTAGGGTCTCTGCAAATGCGACATGGCACCTGAAAACTGTTACAGCAAAATCCGCCCTTCAGAAGCCAAATAGTACTCTTTCCATTCCAAGCCCTGCCATGTACCCATACAGCAGTTTGTAACCACATATGGGGTATTCACATGTTCAGAAGCCATTGTTTAACAAACTGTGGGGTGCTTTTTCTAATTTACCCCCTTGTGAAAACGAAAACTTTGGGGATAAAGTGACGTTTTAGCAATTTTTCATTTACACATCCCAATGTTAATGAAATCTGTGAAACGGCTGTGGGGTCAAAATGCTCATTATACCCCTTGATAAATTCTGTCGGGTGTAGTTTCCAAAATGGGGTCACTTTTTATAGGGTTTCCATTGTTTTGGTACTCTAGGGGCTCTGCAAATGAGACATGGCACCTGAAAACTATTCCAACAAAATCTTCTTTTCAAATGCCAAGTGTCGCACCTTCCCTTCCGTGTGCTGCTGTGTGCCCAAACATCAGTTTACACCCACATGTGGAGTATTTCTGTGCTCGGGAGAAATTGCATGACAAACTGTGATATGCATTTTCTCATTTTAACCCTTTGTGAATGTTAATTTTAGGGCTAAATGAATGTGTTATTGAAAAAAAAAATGAGATGTTTAAATTTCACCTCCATATTGTTTTAATTCCCGTGAAATGCTTAAAAGGCTAAAAAACTTCTGAAATGCTGTTTTGAATTATTTGAGAGGTGCAGTTTTGAGAATGGGGTAATTTATGGGGGTTTCTAATATATAGGCCTTTATAATCCTCTTCAGAACTGAAGTGGTCCCTAAAATATTAGTTTGGGAAATTTTCTTGTAAATCTGGAAAATCGCTGTTACGCTTGTAAGCCTTCTAACGTCCAAAATAAATGAAAGGACAATTAAAAGATGATGCCAATATGAGAGTTAGGGACAAGGGACAAATTGAGGATCTGTTACATCCAATAGAGGGCACATGAGCTCCCCAGCTCCTTTCCCATAATGCCTTGTGATATGTAGATGCTAAGTAGAGGGCAAAAGGCAATTAAAATCTCTACACACCTTCACTGATGCTCTCCTCAATGTGAGAGATTCTTCTCCCTAACCCACTCATTGCCTCCCACTAAGCCAGCCAATTCACTTTGCTCTGTACTGATGAAGGACAACAATCCGGAAACAGCGCTGTATGCAGATAAGTGAAATTGGCTTGGCTAAGATCCCCTTTGCTGTCTCAAGGCTCGGTGAGTCAAAAGCAAATTGAGGATCTGTTACATCCAATAGAGGGCGCATGAGCTCCCCAGCTCCTTTCCCATAATGCCTTGTGAGATGCCAATATGAAGCAGAGATATGGTAGATCATATTTATTAATGTATTTGTATGATATGACTATCTGTCTGATAAGCAGAGCATTTCACATTTCGAAAATTGTGATATTTTTTTTTTTTTTTTTTTAATAAATAAATACAAAAATATTGACCAATATTTACCACTAACATGAAGTACAATATGTTACAAAAACAATCTAAAAATCACTTGTTTAAGTTAAAGTGTCTCAAAGTTATTGCCATATAAAGTGACACGTCTGTTTTGAAAAATGAGGCTTGGTCATTAACGCACTTTTAGGCCCGGTCCTTAAGAGGCTAAAGATGGCCATTTAAATTGTCACTCACTTTTCAAGAAACTTTGCATACGTTAATAATACAAGCAATTCTAGACAATTTAGTAATCTATGATGAGAGAGGAAAAAAAAATCTTCCTTCTGTTCATATCAGGCACCCCAATCCCCGCTAATCTGACTTTCACTCTGAAAATCTCTGATGTGCCTGTCTTGAGACAAACTGCAGGTTACATGACTCAGATTACATATGTCCATAGAAGGCTGTGCTGCATGATCCTGGAACTGTTTCTGAATGAGAGAGAGAGCGAGAACGAGAGACTGTTATCAAGCAGATTCTTCTTTACTCACTTTGTGCTGTATATAGAACCAGTCTGCTTATCTACTTCTCTCCCTGCACAGAGCATGTCTAGAAAGCTCTCCCATAGACCTCCTGAATTAGCTTCAATCTATTGCGAGTGATGGCCATGAGACTGCTGTAAAGCATATGACTGAATTGCATTTAGCAGAGCAGAGAAGCTAAGACTTGTGTTATTCTTATTGATGATACATTTTATTTTAGATACAGTTGGATTTTACTTATACACATTAGGCTAGTTTTTTTTTTTTTTTTATTTAAATTTGAGCAATCAAGTGGATAAACCATCTGCCCTGTACCTTTGACTTTGGCCATCTCACATGTGCAGTCTCTGCCAAGATCTGCACATCTATAGCTCCATTACATTTTCAGCCTACAATGGCCACAGTGGGCAGTGCTTCCTGTGGAGTATATGTCTGTGTACTTCATTAGTGAAAACTACATTAATTGTGGCGCTGACCATTCCTCCAAAGGGGGTGTTCACAATACTTCTGGTGACCGTCATTAATGTCCATTGCTATTGTCAGTTACATGATTTTTAGCAACGGACACTATCAGAACCGTCACAAATCCGTTTAAAATTTCCATTCATTTCAATGATATTTTATCTTGTGACTGTTAGTGTCTGTTTTACACCAAATCCGTCACATGTCCGTTTTTTTTTTTTCCCACGGACAAAAAATCCTGCGTGCATGACTTTTGTGTCCGTTAAGAAAAACAGTTTCTCGACGGACGTAAATCGTCCATTATTTATAAAATTAAAGTCTAAGGGTAACGGACTTATAATGCACAGTAACTGATAGCCATTAGTAACTGTCCGTTATTTTTTTCCGTTTTTTTTTTTTTCTGAGCATGCTCAGAAAGGACAAGACAACTCTACGGATCCATGAGGAAATTTATTTTAAAAAGTTTATTGATTGTAAAAAATGTTTATGCTCAAAAAAAAAAAAAAAAAAAAAAAGATATACAATAAAAAAAGGTAAATTTAAATGTTTTTTATTAAAACTTTACATTTTTTTATTAAACAAACAATAGAGGCAGAGGTGGTTTATTTAAGATAGTGTTAAGGGAGGCCTCCTCAGTTGGTTAAAGTGTTGGCGTACACTTTGATCACTGAGGATCCCTCTCCTGACACCATCTTTAAAGAAACCATTTACAAAACACAAGCAGTGTGGCAGTTGCAAGCATTAAAAAAGGAGCAGTCTGCATACTGAGGAATAAAGTTTCTCATTTTCAGTTATCAGGACTTTAATCATTGAGACTTTTCAGCACATTTGACTGTCCAAAAAAAGAAAAAAAAAAAGTCCAAGGAATAAAATTACACTCTGCCATCCTGCCAGTAGATTGTGAGCCAGATGAGTCTAGACCATGTAACCCAGACTCCAGTTCCTGGGTGTCAACTGGCAACGATTCCATTATCAGCAGGAATTTATGGAGGACCACGCAGGCTTTCACAACATCATCCACAGATTCTGGGTTCAGCTGGATAGCAGTGGTAAAAATTCGGCATTTTGAAGTGAGGATCCCAAATGCACACTCCACAAGTTGCCAGGATCTTGACAGTCTGTAGTTGTAGATTCTTTTCTGGTAGTTGAATCCATGGCTGGAGTAAGGTTTCAGAAGGTTTCCACACATCTGGAAGGCCTCGTTGCCAACAACCACAAACTGCATAGGAGGTCCATTAGTTTCAGGAAATGGCTTTGGTGGTGGCAAACCGAATTTTTCAGAATACATTTTCTGTCCCATATCAGAGTCCTTGAAGATTCTGGAGTCGTTGGTGCGGCCATATGCCTCAATGTCCACAGCCAAAAAAACTATACTGGGCATCAACAATGGCCATCAGCACAATGGAAAAGTACTTCTTGTAGTTGAAGAACAGGGAGTTCTCCTTGCAGGTTTCTGGATACGGATGTGCTTTCCATCAACTGCTCCTACACAATTTGGAAAACGTGTCACCTCCCAGAACTTTTCTGCAATGTCCTTCCATTGTTCTGTAGTTGGATGTGGGATAAATTCTTCACACAGCAAATCCCACAGGGCCTGGCAAATATCCTGGACAATGTAGGAGATGGTTGACTTGCCAAGATGGAACTGGAAGTGCATGGAGGAGAAGCTCTCGCCTGTTGCCAGATACCTTGAAATAAAAAAAAAAAGAAAAATAATTATAAATGTGTATGTACAGTGGGTACGGAAAGTATTCACTCTTTGTTTCATTGCAGCCATTTGCTAAAAGCAAAAAAGTTCATTTTATTTGTCATTAATGTACACTCAGCACCCCATCTTGACAGAAAAAAAAAACAGATGTAGATATTTTCGCAGATTTATTAAAAAGGAAAAACTGAAATATCACATGGTCATAAGTATTCAGACCCTTTGCTGTGACACTCATATTTAACTCACATGCTGTCCATTTCCTTCTGATCCTCCTTGAGATGGTTCTACACCTTCATTGAAGTCCAACTGTGTTTAATTAAGCTGATTGGACTTGATTAGGAAAGGCACACACCTGTCTATATAAGACCTCACAGCTCACCACAGTGCATTTCAGAGCAAATGAGAATCATGAGGTCAAAGGAACTGCCCAAGGAGCTCACAGTAGTATAATGTTGTACCGTGTTAGCCATTGAAAGTAGTGGAAGAGTGAAGAAATCAGGCGATACCTTTTAGAGGCTAACTGAGTATATTTATAAGTAAGCTTTCAGAAGTACAAGCTTCCTTCATCAGACATGGTGTTATACAAGAACTGAAAATTCACAGATTTTTATACACATGGTCTTCAAAGGATTTTAGAGTCCTTAAAAAAAAAAAAAAAAAAAAAAAATGCAATCTAAGTAGAGAAGTTATTTACAACAGGTCAAAAACAATCTGGAAAGTTGTGGTGCGTGACAGAGGGATCTGTTATCGGTTTGCTATCAGGAGGTGATTTGTGACCCTCACAGATCATACATAGTGTGACATGAAGCTGGCATGAATATTAAGTCCAAATTGCAGAGTTTGAAATTTTTGCATAAATTTGTACTCCCATTCTTTCCTTTTCTCCTGCGTCTTAAAATGTCCCATTAAAACCACAACCCGCAAATCTTCAATAGAGTGGTTTTCTCCGGAGAAATGTGTGGCCACTGGGAGTGCTGCCAAGGAGCTCTCAGAATTGTGCCAAGGCACAGATCTGGCCAAGGTTACAAAAGAATTTCTGCGGCACTCAAGGTTCCTAAGAGCACAGTGGCCTCCATAATCCTTAAATGGAAGAAGTTTGGGACGACCAGAACCCTTCCTAGACCTGGCCGTCCAGCCAAACTGAGCAATCGTGGGAGAAGAGCCTTGGTGAGAGAGGTAAAGAAGAACCCAAATATCACTGTGGCTGAGCTCCAGAGATGCAGTAGAGAGATGGGAGAAGGTTACACAAAGTCAACTATCACTGCAGCCCTCCACCAGTCGGGGCTTTATGGCAGAGTGGCCCGAAGGAAAGTCTCTCCTCAGTGCAAGACATATGAAAGCCCGCATAGAGTTTGCCAAAAAACACATGAAGGACTCCCAGACTATGAGAAATAAGATTCTCTGGTCTGATGAGACGAAGATTGAACTTTTTGGCGTTAATTCTAAGCGGTATGTGTGGAGAAAAACCAGGCACTGCTCATCACCTGTCCAATACAATCCCAACAGTGAAACATGGTAGTGGCAGCATCATGCTATGGGGGTGTTTTTCATCTGCAGGGACAGGATGACTGGTTGCAATTGAAGGAAAGATGAATGTGGCCAAGTACAGAGATATCCTGGAAGAAAACTTCTTCCAGAGTGCTCTGGGCTGAAGGTTCACCATCCAACAAGACAATGACCCTAAGCACACAGCTAAAATAACAAAGGAGTGGCTTCGGAACAACTCTGTGACCATTCTTGACTGGCCCAGTCAGAGCCCTGATCTCAACCCTATTGAGCATCTCTGGAGAGACCTGAAAATGGCTGTCCACCAACGTTCACCATCCAACCTGACGGAACTGGAGAGGATCTGCAAGGAAGAATGGCAGAGGATCCCCAAATCCAGATGTGAAAAACTTGTTACATCATTCCCAAGAAGACTCATGGCAGTACTAGCTCAAAAGGGTGCTTCTACTCAATACTGAGCAGAGAGTCTGAATACTTATGACCATGTGATATTTCAGTTTTTCTTTTTTAATAAATTTGCAAAAATATCTACATTTGTTTTCTGTCAAGATGGGGTGCTGAGTGTACATTAATGAGAAATTAAAATGAACTTTTTTGCTTTTAGCAAATGGCTGCAATAAAACAGAGTGAATACTTTCCGTACCCAATGCCTCTGGAGTCTGGTTGACAGTCAACGAAGAAGTTCATCAAAGGTGGGAATAGTCATATGCAGGTAATTGTGGAACTTCTCTGAATGTTGTCACAGTTCTCCATACAGGCTTGAATACCCTCCCCTTGTCATGCGAGCGGATGTAATGGTATGGAGCCAGAAGCGTCGTCTTCGCAGCTGTCTCTGCCTGGCAATTCTTCTCCGCTTCATCCTCAGCCGGATCACCTCTAGGTCAAAGAAAACAGAGGGAGGAATCAATTTAAAAAATGACAGCAGCACAAGTAGAACTGGAACACTGAAACACTCCTCTCCAAAGCTGGCTCCCGAATGAATTGTCAGCTCTTCTTCCTGCTTTATATTCTCTCTGTTGTCATTAGGTGTTATGGCAACCAAATAAACACAAAAAACGGACTAAAACTTAACGGACGGTTTTCTGTCCGTTTTTCATGTATTTTTAACGGATTGGGTTTAACGGATCTGTTAAAAAAAATGGACACACAGGCATCAGTTACTGTCAGTTTGTGTCCGTTATTGTAGAAGTCCGTTTTTTGGGGGTTTTTTTTTTTTTTACGGACAGCTTTCTAATGGAATCCAAATGGTAGTGTGAACCCGGCCTAACAGAAATTATTCTTGAAATTTTTTCATCTGTTAGGTTGACATATGCATGGTTATGTAGCAATGATCTAATAAGCAGCTAAAGGGAAGACAAAAGTCAAACTGAGCATGCTTGATCTGGATGATTATCTGAAGATAACTATAGGACCTATCTATTAGAAACAATACTCAGTGGTAGGCAAAAGGGGATTTGATTGGGCTTTGTCTAGTTAAATTTTGGCTAATTACTTTTAGTGGATGACATGATATGTGGCAAAGTACTTTTATGTGAAATATAGTTGTTATATAGTTGTTGAAATACTCCTTTAAGGGCTTTAGTAATGAAAATGGCCCTACTATTATATGTATTTGTTTTTTTCATGAATGTTTTAATAATACCTAGTTGTATATTTTTCTATTAGCACTAAAGACGAACCGCCCAATAGACTTGCTAAAATGGGTGCCATGCCGACTCCTTTTAAAGTGTTGAATACAGCTGAAATACCAGCTCCGGTTTCTGTAAGCCCAGTCCCAGAGTCTATCACAGAGACAGTACGTTTAGAAGAAATTCCAGGTTAGCCCCAATTTGATGCATTGTCTTACATTCTATTATATTTAAAATGATTCTTTTTGTTTTTATTAATTTTGATCTTGACTGTCTAAAGTTATTATCATCCCCGGGACTATTGGGGTGGGGAGCATTATATTCAGTTACTGAATGCAAGTTTATTTCCTGTTCAAGAATGAGTATTATTCAGCACATTACTACAAGCAAAGATTCTCTTGTGTTGTGACAATGCACCTTCTTTCTATTCACTGTGGGACAATTCCACAAGTAACAAACTAATAACTGCTAGGGTGTGGAATACGGTAGTAGGAAGAACTAAAATATAACTTTTATTAAGTACATTAAAAGGATGCTGACATACTTAATACCGTCTTAAACAGACCAGTCCCAGGATGTATGTGGTTGCTCATAGGTCCATTCATACTTCTGTAGGTCATAGCCATACCTCTGTAGGTCTGCTATGAGACTACTAATCGTGTATTCATGAGCCACCGATATGCCACAAATAAGGTCAAAGGTAAGTCGCAGGTACCGATCATACAATGCAACTGCGGATATATCCAGCAAGAAGTAAAATTCCGGGTGCCGAACCACAGACAATATCATGTGAAATATAGATCGAACCAGTCCCCTTTTATTGTGACACCTCAACTTGTTTCACCACTCATGTACCAAACAAGGGGAACATCAGAAGGAATTAGTTTAGTGCCTGGAAAGTTATCAGCACAGTGATGTCCAATATGTGCAGTTAAAACTGCATTTCCCAGAGCCCGGATGGTGGGCACCGATATGATAAGCCACTTGCCATGGCTCAACGCTGGATATACACATCCAAAGCTCCACTACATAACTATATAGTGTGAAGTGTGTTGTTTGGTGTGGAGCATAAGTTTCCACCCACTCCACTTAGCGAGTCACAGGAAGCTGGATGGGTGTCAAGGTAATCGAACCAGGTATCAGGGATCCGAATTAAAGGGGTTGGCCAAACAAATGTTATTGTTTGTATAATAAAAAGTTGTACAATTTTCCAATATACTTTCTGTATCAATTCTTTACGTTTTTTTTAGATCTCTGCTTGCTGTCATTCAATCTGCTTACTTCTAGTGGATAAAATTCTGACCAAAGTCATGTGATATACAGTCCATGGTCATGTGATGAGCACACAGGTGCACAGCTCGTTATCAGGCAGATGTCTGATTACTGAGCTGTGACTATAACGAGCGGCACCTGTGTGCTTATCACATGACCATGGACTGTCCATCACATGACCATGGACTGTCCATCACATGACCATGGACTGTCCATCACATGACCATGGACTGTCCATCACATGACCATGGACTGTCCATCACATGACCATGGACTGTCCATCACATGACCAGACTGTCCATCACATGACCATGGTCAGAATTTCATCTGCTAGAGGTAAGCAGAATGACTGCAAGCAGAGATCTAGAAAATTGTAAAGAATTGATACAGAAAGTATATTGGAAAATTGTACAACTTTTTATTATACAAACAATAGCATTTGTTTCTCAATATTGGTCTGAAAGTGGCCAACCTTCTTTTAACATTCAAAATTGGTCTATAGGACTGAGGGCACACAAAATATAAATCTATTTTGTTCATAGATCATTTGTTAAGCAAAGCATATGAATACTATTTTTGATATACAGGAAATAAATACATTTAAATTATGATGGCTCGGTCATCCATGGCATGTGATGGACTGTCATCGACACCATTAGTTGTGGTAAGCCGTAAGGGCCCAGTTGTATATAAACACCCCGAAGGGTTGACCTGGCTATGGAAGGCAACATTTATGGCTCATAGATGTCAATTTATATACTGACATGTTGCTTCACCAGTAAATCTAATAAACAGTGTAACCCACAGATACAAACTACCAGTATCCTGAGCAAATCCCAAATATGAGGTGATTTACATAAACATGTCAGTAAGAGAAAAGTATTCACGTGTGGTAACAGCAAAAACCTACTTTAATCAGGTGTTTAGTAACTGCTGCATTGTGGTTATAGTATACATGACCACTTGTCCCTGCCCTAAGAACCATGTGGGGATAACCAGCAGAGAATTCAGATGTCTGATCCTTGATCATGTTGGTAACCTCACACTTAAAGAAGACCATGCTTTAAGAAAACTGTGTGGGAGGCACATGACTGTAATCCTGTAAAGTGTCTGTCTTTTCAAGGGATTGAAAAGATCCATCCATCTGTGTGGAAAGGTCATCTGGATCGCAAAATACTCCAAAAGAAAGCCCAATGGCTATTCAGGTTATGTTGTGTTAGACCATTGGGACTGAACGAAAATATCTGCTTCACATGTTTTATTTGATTACGGAGTCAGTGTAGGTACTTTTCAGGTCCTACATTTCTGTCAGTTTAGGTTGGCGATGGGAGTCAGTGTTTGTGTTGGTTATTTAAGATATTTGGGGTTAACTCAGCCTACTGAAAGTATGTATCTGGTTTTACATTTTTATTAGATTTACTTGAGAAGCAACATGTCAGTTCTCTCTCTTCTTCCTAGGGGAGAGGGCTGCCTGTTAGGGGTGGAGCTTGCCTTGAAATAAGTAGTGTATATAAATTGACATCTATGTGCCATAAATGTTGCCTTCTGTAGCCGGGTTACCCCTTTGGGGTGTTTTATATACACTTGTGCCCTTATGGCTCACCTCATCTTGTGGTGCAGTCTGTCACATGACATGGATGACCGAGAGTCATTCCATATCAAGTGGACCTGGGGTCCCCACGTCACCATCTCACATTTTGATGAAATTTGGTACATAGTTTCTCTATGACATAAAACTAAGCTGTGAAAAATTTTAGTTCAAAAGACTAAAAATTGGAGGTTCTAGGGGACCTCAAGTAAAGGTTTGCAAAACGTCACCTGAGCAAAAATGACATTTTGGGCCAACTTCCAGAGGCTGTAAACATGGAAGTTTTAGTAGTATAAGGGGGATATTTGGAGAACCTGCACAACTTTTAGCAGCCGGAAATTTTATGTTCTACACCAATCAACACATACCACGTTAAAGGGGTATGTCAGAGGATGGGCGGGGCTTAGGATATATATATCCGACGTTGCGCCGCGTCAAACGGCTTACCACAAGCACCGCTGTCCACCGTCAGGGCCCTCGGAAATGCAGTTTTTTACAGCACATATCAGACATCACTGTGCTATTAACTTACCGGCCACTAGATTAGTTCCTTCTGATGTTCCCCTTGTTTGGTACATGAGGGGTGAAACATGTTGAGGTGTCATAATAGTAGGGGACTGGATGGGTGACATAGCCACAGTTGTATTGTATGATTGGTATCAGAGACTTGACCTTAATCGTAGAATATCGGTGACTCAAGGATACACGATTAGTAGTATCATAGCAAACCTACGGAGTACCCTTTTCAGGTTGCATCCAGGTCTGGATGGACCTTTGATCGACCTTTTATATATCCTGGGCCTGATCTGTTTAAGATGGTATTAAGCATCACAGTCCTTTTAATGTATTTAATAAAAATTACTGTGTATTTTATTTTTTTCTACTACTGTATTCCACACCCTAGCAGTGAAACACACCTTCTTTGTCCAAATCAACATACTGTGTGCTGCCTTTTGAGGGTACATTCTGTCTACAGCTAAACTGCTACCTTTTTTGGTTAATCTTCTTGATTTTTGGCCAATATTTTATATAAATAATTCATGGCCTATTTTAAATTGTTTACATATGTTGTATTTATTGAGCGCTTCTTTTAGGCTGAGGTCCCATGTTATGGAAAAGCTGTTTTGTTTTTTTTTATTGCAGATTTTGCTTTTGTTTTTTGAGCTAAAGCTAATAGTAATTTCAAAAGGAATGGGAAATATAAAGGAAGCTCTTATACTTTTCTCTTGTGCTATCCGCTCCTGGCTTTGGATCAAAAACGCAGCAAAATTTGCAGCATAGCTTTTCCACAATGTGTAGCCACAGTTCTTGGCTAATCACTTGCAAATAATTCATACTTTCTAACCCATTCAGATGAGAAACCTATTGCAACTCCTAAGACCTTTTTGCAACCAAGTTCAGAAGATCTGGAGACCTATGGGTAAGTAAAAATATTTTGGAGTTTTGCAAGCTATATAATGTTTAATGGATAAATACTTAAATGTTATGGCTAAACCTTTTGTGTTAAATAAACAGCAATAGGAGAAGATGAGCTGCTATGGAGTGCTCTCCTCTGGACAGTTATTACGATGGCAATAAAAACATAATGTTCAAGAATAATAAATTAAAACTAGGTTCACATGTACCCCAGAGTTTCCATTGGAGACTCCACTGCAGAAACCAATGAAAACCGGTTTCAGTATAAAAACGACGGACCACATTATAGTCTATTATAGTCATTCGGGACCCACGGCGGAGACCCATGCGCAGATGTGAACCTAGCCTTTATCACGTGATTGCTTCACATTTATACATTATTTTTTTTTTTTTATTATTATTATTTTTATTAGCTTTTTTGTACTTCTCTTTTCCTTTTACCATATTTTTTTTTTTTTTTTTTTCTGTCTCAGACCCAATACAAAAATGATCAAGTTTCAAAAAGGTGATAGTGTTGGCATGCGTCTTGCTGGCGGCAATGATGTAGGTATATATGTTGCTGGTGTGCAGGAAGGCAGTGCTGCTGAGCAGGAAGGCCTTCAAGAAGGTGATCAGCTGCTTAAGGTATGTACAGACAATGGACTCTGGTGTTCTTGGGTGGGAAACCATTTACGCCCGGTTCACATCTGCATTCAGGCCATTCAGTTCCCCTCCCCGCATGAAAAATGCAGAGAGAAAAGTCCTGCAAGCAGCACTTTTCTCTCCGCATTTTTTGTGCGGAAACCACACGGACCCCACTATAGTCTATGGCAGGGGTAGGCAACCTTTGACACTCCAGCTGTTGTAAAACTACAACTCCCAGCATGCATACTTGCTCTGCTGTTCTTGGAATTCTCATGTAAGTGAATGGAGCATGTTGGGAGTTGTAGTTTCACAGCAGTTGGAGTGCCAAAGATTGCTGACCCCGGGTCTATGGGTTTCCTAAGGTAACCGCTTTTTTTATGTGGATTAGGTTTCCGTTCGGGGGGTCCCCAAGCAGACTCCCCGAATGGAAACCCATGTGTAGATGTTAACCGGACCTGAGTTGGTTTCGTTAAGTAATTAAATAGTTTCTTGGAGGTACTACTTAACCACTTCAGGACCCCAGGCTATTTTCCCTTGTCCAGGAGTGGACATATTTTTGTGTTTTGTGTTTTTTTTTTTGTTTTTGTTTTTTTTTCTTCTTATGGGTTATTCAAATAATTTTTGTGTCTTCTTTCAGTGACACACAGGGCTTTATTTTTATGTTGTTTTTATTTTTGTATGTTCTTTCTTTTATTTTAATATCAGAGAAAATGTAAACAAAAAAGCAGGGGAACCGTCTCTGGGTCCCCTAGGGCCTAGCTGCTCATACAGTTTCTGGCCCCTGGTGGTAATGTGACAGCTGAGCTCTAAGTGGAGCCGCATCATGGTGGCTCCCATAGCTGTGTACACAGTGCTCGGGATGGTAATAAACTATCCCCTGCATTCTCTATGGGAAGTTCGACTGTAGTAGCATTCGGCACCCTGCTCCTACAGCTTCATAAATTGGTGATAGATTCTCTTTAACGAATACCTGCTGTAATTCATTGTAGGGCAAGGAAATAGTTTCTAATTACTGTAATTTGAAAAGGAAATTGAAACGACTAAAATATAACTTATTCTTTTTCATATAAAAAGATATAGATAAAAAAAAGTATAAAAATCAATTTGATGTGTAAAGTTGAATGCCCACGAATATAACAATTTCCTTTTCAGTTAGGACAAGGAAAGTCACAATTTTTGACATTCCTGATCTATCTTCCACATCTGTCAGGTAAACTCACAAGATTTCCGTTGCATTGTTCGAGAAGATGCTGTTCTTTATTTGCTGGAAATCCCAAAAGGTGAAGAAGTAATCATTTTAATCCAGAATAAATATGATGGTGAGTTTATTAAATATAATTATTGAAGCCTGCATATTTATTTGTTATAAGCAGTGTTTTTTCATCTAGGTAACACTTGTGTTATACATTATCTTATGATGGGTCTTGGATTTCTTTTTCTTTTTAAGGCCCCTTGCACAGAGCCGTTTATAGTTCTGTACAAGTAATGAGTTGTATGAAGCCTTGATGTGACACACAGCAGTTTGTGGGCCATTACATTAACCTCTGTATGTCCCCAGTTTTAAAAACAGACATACAGAGAATTTTTTTTCTATAGTGAAGCTGAGAAGGGCAAGGTCCTATTTTTCCATTGGCCACCATCTTATAAAGCATTGTTTCAATAAAATACAACCATAATTATGTATATTGCTGTACAAGAAAACCAAATGGTGGTGAATGTGAGTGTCACCTTAACTGTTTTGGCTACGCCTTAGTGTGTTACCGAAGTGCCCCCCTGGTTTTCACCCTTTAACCTCTATACAAGGCCCTGGTCTAGGTCAAAGGTTCAGAGGTTAGGAACAAGCTGGGGTCAGATATGGGTAATCAGAAAAAGTAGATTAGGTAGCAGGTAACGGAGTCAGGTATCATTTGAATATGGGAAAAAAGTTAGAATGCTACAAAAGGCACACTTTCACAGGAACTGGTATGCTAGGAAACTATGTTGCTCAGGCACCTTCATGTGCGGGAAGGAGCCTTTTGTAGCCATGGATAACTAGGGATTGGATGGGTAAGTATAAAAGACGCTAAGGAGTATGAGTAATTTACAGGTGGTCAGAGCAGAGTAAGAAGGGGGATCTTAATTGTGTTATGACAGTGGGTAGGAGCAGGAGCCCTGCAGTGACATCTGTAAGTCACCCTGTGGCTGTGAGAACTGGGAAAAGAAGAATGCTGGTGTCCATAGATCCTCCAGCTTCATAGTGCAAAATCTTAGGGACTCCATGAGCACTGTTGTGTACGTCACACTTCTTAATCTCCTTAAATGATGACATACAGTAACCAGTAAGTTGGTTATAAACCTAATCACATTAGCTTGTAGAAGCTTTTCCTACAATTTCCCATTATGCCTCTGTTATTCATCTTTGGACACCCATTTTCATTTAAATAACAGTTTTTATTCATTCAAATAAGGGCTAAAGTTCTTTGGGCACATCCATACATTCAGTTTCAGTTCACGATTCCATGACAAAGCAAGGCTTCAATGCTGAATAACAGAGGGATATTTGGAAACTGTAGAATCACCTGTATAATTTTGTAAATTTCCTATGTTATTGATTATGACATAGAAACTAAGCCAAATAAAATGCTTCCTGTTTCCGTCTGCTCCAGACCATTGTCCTTCTATAGGAAGCAGGAAGTCACAAACTATTTTAGGCGCAGGCACTTTCACACGATTCACGGTGCTTCCGATAGTGGGCAGAGTTTGCAGCAGATTGCACTTGAACGCCACTCGAATTGCCGTGCACTCACATCAGTGGGGGCTTCCAATCCATTCCGTTCCAATGACACAGGCTATAATAGAGTCATAGGAACAGAATGGATCGGAAGCCCCCATAGACGTGAGTGCAGCAGAGAGTGACATCTGAGTGTAATCCGAATGCGTTCTCCTGCAAACTCTGCCCCAAATTAGAAGCACACTCTGTCGTGTTCATGGAGCTTTAGTGACAAAAGTTGGAATTGCAAGATTTTTGGGGATCTTTCAAAATATAAATCATAACATGGAAAATTAAAAACCTCTCCAAAAATTCTTTAAAAATATTTAATATAAAAATGTGATTTACTTGTCCACTTTTTGACATGATTTGGTTTCCCTGGGTCAATAGGTCTAATATCCCAGGTCTCTCGTACTGTCTCCAGCTTTAACTCTGGGATGTGGTTGAGTGTTCTGTTTTTATCCTCTTGACAGGGACTGCTCACTCCTTTTCCACCCTGATCTGTGCAATGTAGCACTGTTTACTCGCATACCTTTTCTGTTTTGTTTTCCCTTTCTGTTTGTTTTTGATTATTCGCCTTTTTATTCATAGCCTCCTTATTGAATTTCTACTTTTTGATAAAATGTTATACTTGTATATGATGTTTTGTATGCACTGTTTTCAGTTTAGTCTGACATATAACTTGTTATACTGTATTGCCTTCCTATTGTTGTCATTCGATAAATACCGTTGAAACTAAAAATGTGATTTAAACAATAGGTTGTTTTTTTCATGACTCTCTCTTACCTTTTTAAGTACATTTGTATGTATAATTCTAGCATGTTTGTTACTACTTTACATGAATATGGTTCTCTCATCTTCTTATCTTTATAATTAAGAAAATAATTGCAATTGCATTGTAGTTACTGAGCAAGTTAAGCTTATTTTACTTGTTGAATAAATGATTTTTTTTTTTTTTTTTTTTGTAGTATACAAAAATATACTTGCCTGTGGCCGAGGAGATTCATTCTTCATAAGAACTCATTTTGAGTATGAAAAAGAAGGTCCACAGTTTCTAGGATTCACACGAGGCGAAATATTTAGGGTGGTTGACACGCTGTATGATGGGAAACTAGGCAGCTGGCTGTCTGTTAGGATTGCCAATGAGCTGGAGAAAGGGCTTATTCCAAGTAAAAGCAGGTATCTTCCAATGTTCAGCATGTATGAGATCTGCATTTCATCTTTGACCTTTAAGTGTTTTTCTGATTTGTAAGAACTGATTCTTCTACGTGGAATTGGTGACCAGGCTTTGGGGCCTTATCATGAAAAGACACTCAGTCCTCTGATTCCTCCAGGGGCTTATATGTTTGACCAAAACAGAAAAGAAAGCAAAATGTGTACATGTCGTTTCTGTCTTACAGTGCACAGCAGAATTTAGCTGTGGACCATCTGTGCATGAGTTAAACTATCATCCCACAAAGTATTAAAGGGTTTTCCGGGTTATAGAGATTAATGACCTATCCATAGAATAGGTAATCATTTTGAGAATGGTGGGGGTCTGATACCCTTCACCCCCATTGATCAGGTGTTTTCAGTAGGAACCGGAATGAACACAGAGCCAGAAGCATACAGCACTGTTCTCTGTGTAGTGGCCATGCTGAGTTACCTCATCTCACTCCTGTTCACTTGAACTGCACAATCAATGGATCTGTGTTTCCAGTTCCATTCTCTGTGACCGTTCTGGTGTCTATGGCTGCTGGGAATAGCTGATAAGTGGAGGTGCCGGGTGTCAGACCCCCATTGATTTAACAATCGATGACCTATCCTATGGATAGGTAATAAATATCAATATAACCCCCTTTCTTCCCAAAACCATCAGATAGCAACCCTCTTTTCTACCCTAGGTCACCAAATATTAATTTTAGTTCCTGTAGACCAGTAGGTAGTAAACCTTCTTTTATCATGTGTCGAGATCTGTACGTGTGGGTGGGGTCGGCGATCACCAATTTCATGGGGTGCAGCAGTTACAAAAGTCCAAAACCAAGCAATATTACGGAGGCATCTAAGTTTAGAGTTGCTTGTCTAAATCCACAGGAAAATAACACAAAAGAAAGTACCTGTCTAGGTGTTAACTGAACAGAAGATTACCTCTCCTAGGTGCTTCAGAATAGACCGTGGGATCAGGGTTTGGACTGCCAGCACAGCACAATGACATGCAGCCTCCAAACTCTGACCTTTACTGAGCCTTTCAGGCTTGTATGTATTCCCCAGAAGCTATATCTGAGGTTCCTCTCCCACTAGGGGAAATTAGTCTTACTGATTTGGAAAAGGGAATGCCATGTCACATTACCAACCTACAGTGGGGGAAAAAAAAGTATTTAGTCAGCCACCAATTGTGCAAGTTCTCTCACTTAAAAAGATGAGAGAGGCCTGTAATTGACATCATAGGTAGACCTCAACTATGAGAGACAAAATGAGAAAACAAATCCAGAAAATCACATTGTCTGATTTTTAAAGAATTTATTTGCAAATTATGGTGGAAAATAAGTATTTGATCAATAACAAAAGTTCATCTCAATACTTTGTTATGTATCCTTTGTTGGCAATGACAGAGGTCAAACGTTTTCTGTAAGACTTCACAAGTTTGGCACACACTGTTGCTGGTATGTTGGCACATTCCTCCATGCAGATCTCCTCTAGAGCAGTGAGGTTTTGGGGCTGTCTCTGGGCAACACGGACTTTCAACTCCCTCCAAAGGTTTTCTATGGGGTTGAGATCTGGAAACTGGTTAGGCCACTCCAGGACCTTGAAATGCTTCTTACGAAGCCACTCCTTCGTTGCCCTGGCGGTGTGCTTGGGATCATTGTCATGCTGAAAGACCCAGCCACGTTTCATCTTCAATGCCCTTGCTGATGGAAGGAGGTTTGCACTCAAAATCTCACGATACATGGCCCCATTCATTCTGTCATGTACACAGATCAGTCGTCCTGGTCCCTTTGCAGAGAAACAGCCGCAAAGCATGATGTTTCCACCCCCATGCTTCACAGTAGGTATGGTGTTCTTTGGATGCAACTCAGCATTCACTCTCCTCCAAATTCTCCTACCAAGCAGTTCTACTTTGGTTTCATCTGACCATATGACATTCTCCCAATACTCTTCTGGAACATCCAAATGCTCTCTAGCAGACTTCAGACGGGCCTGGATATGTACTGGCTTAAGCAGGGGGACATGTCTGGCACTGCAGGATCTGAGTCCCTGGCGGCGTAGTGTGTTACTGATGGTAGATTTTGTTATGTTAGTCCCAGCTTTCTGCAGGTCATTCACTAGGTCCCCCGTGTGGTTCTTGGATTTTTGCTCACCGTTCTTGTGATCATTTTGACCCCACGGGGTGAGATGTTGCGTGGAGCCCCTGATCGAGGGAGATTATCAGTGGTCTTGTATGTCTTCCATTTTCTAATTATTGCTCCCACGGTTGATTTCTTCACACCAAGCTGCTTGCCTATTGCAGATTCAGTCTTCCCAGCCTGGTGAAGGTCTACAATTTTGTTTCTGGTGTCCTTCCACAGCTCTTTGGTCTTCACCATAGTGGAGTTTGGAGTGTGACTGTTTGAGGTTGTGGACAGGTGTCTTTTATACATATAACAATGTCAAACAGGTGCCATTACTACAGGTAATGATTGGAGGACAGAGGAGCCTCTTAACCCTTGTCAGGCTGCATAATTTTACAACATTGCAGGCTGCATAGGAATAGGTACAATTGTACCTACTCAGCCGGACGAGGGTTAAAGAAGAAGTTACAGGTCTGTGAGAGCCAGAAATCTTGCTTGTTTGTAGATGACCAAATACTTATTTTCCACCATAATTTGCAAATAAATTCTTAAAAAATCAGACAATGTGAGGAGTGGTGCTGCGGTTCACCAGAAATACGGCTAAGCAGTCGATGGGGCTAATGAGCCAATCCTATTACTTGAATAGGAGCAGTGCTGCATGCGCTGCCTGTCCACTAGCAGCTTCCCATACCCAGAAGCTGCTAGAGCAGTTTATCTGTGATGGGTTCAGGTGTTGGAGCCAGATAGATCTCATACTGATAACCTACCCTGTGGATATAGGTCATTAATATGAAAATTAGATTTGGGGCTGGACAACCCCTTTTAAGGTTTATCATGAAATGTGGACTTCAGCAGCGTTTTCACTTCTACATTTCGCTAAACATATGAACAACTTCCATGTACAAAGCTAAATTTTGCATGGATAAGTTTTGTGAGAGCGTGCAGATAGTGAAAGAGATTTATTAGAATTGACAAAATTTGCACAGGTACCCTGTCAGATGTGGCATGTAATAAAAACCCGGTGCCAAGTCAGAATAGTGACGGAAAGCTTCATACGAGACTCTTAAACCCTGCCCATGTATAAGTATGGCACTCAATTCTATATTTTTAAAACCTCTTGCTGTGTGGAGGTGAATGTTATGTGTAAGTAAGTTCTTATTATGTTAATATAGCTGTTAATGTTTCAGAGCTGATCAGCTGGCCAGTGTGCAGAATGCACAGAGAACAGGGGTTGCTGGGGACCGTGCAGATTTCTGGAAGAACCGAGCCCAAAGAGCTGGGGCAAAGAAGAATGCTAAGAAGGGTCGTGATGATTTATCCTCAATATCCTGGATCAGCACCAGATTCCCTTCCTATGAGAAAGTTATGCTGAGGGAAGGTAATGGACACTTTTTCTTTTTAAGTCTTGCATGTAATTGTTTCAAAGCATTTTAAATTATTTTGTAACTTGTTTAATAGTAGTACTATATTTTAAATTTTATTTTTCCAGTTTTATACAGAAAAATGGCAAAACATGTTCACAATTTGAGTAGAAGTTTCTGAACAGTAATTTGTGTGTATTTACAGCAGGCTGAAGCAGAATAGTACATTTTGCAGTACAAGAAGGTGGCAACTCTTAAATCGTGAATTTTCGTGTAACACTACTAATAGTTTGTTCTTCTTACAGCTGGCTTTAAAAGACCTGTTGTGGTGTTTGGTCCAATTGCAGATGTAGCTATGGATAAATTGGCAACAGATATACCAGACTTATTTCAAGTAGCTAGTAAGTTATGTTTGGTGAGCCATGCATGTATGTGTTACCAATTTTTAGAAACCTGTTAACATACATACTTCTATTTCACACAGAGACTGAACCTAAAGATGCTGGATCTGAAAAATCAAATGGAATAGTGCGATTAAATACAGTTCGACAGATCATTGAACAGGTGTGTATGCAAGCAAAGCTGTAAATGTGTTACTGAACAATATTTACCTACACAGTTAATTCTTCTAAATCTTGTCACACCCAAATTAAATGTCAGTGGAAACTAACACGTATGCCACTGCCTGACTATTGTCATATTGGCCAAACACAAACATTTATTGCTTTGGCAGTGCTTATCTTCAAGTAATAACCAATCTGACCATACGTTACTATGTTGGCATCTGGGGAGCTTTTGGCTAACAGCTTTATTTGGACATTGAAAAACTGCTTACATTTGGTGCACAGATCCCTGAAAAATATTTTAAAAATAAGTACAGGAAAAGCAGTTACAGATATTCTTAGGAAGACCTAAATGTGAAATGAAATAAGATTTTTATGTGTATGTTACTGTGAATACACAAACGTAAAAATCTGTCACCCATGTCTAGTAGATGTACCCATTTCTATTTTGTGGTTCCGCTAAACACTGCACAGCTAATACTAAAATGGACCTTTAGGACCTTAGACTGTGAAGACGATATCACCTAAGTTCCTGAAAGCGGCACAAGCTGGGGGAGGTAATGGGGGCATGGTGACCAGACTGTGAGAGAGGGGAAGTTTGAACAGTATGTGAGAGAGGCTTTCTATGGGGAGCAATTTGTGAGAGGCAGAGGAAGAGCAGGTAGGCGTTTTGGTTGACGAACAAGGGGGCAGATTCGAAGGGGAGAGGGCAAATGACAGCTCTCAAATGTATCTGACGTTAGCAGACAGAGACTTCTACAGTCCCATGCTAGGTGACTTTTTGAAAATGGTGAAAACAGCATAAGAAAAGACGCTGAGTATTCATCTATTAACTACTGAGGGGATGGTCTTTCATACAATTAGTCAAACAAAATCTCGATAGTGTCCTTCTTGAGGCTATGTTTATACTTGCATTGTGGTTTCTGTTTTGTTGTGGCCGGATCTCTTATACTTTGCAAGTTAATACTAAAAATGCTGGTATTCAATGAGCTTTGTTGGGTAGAGTCAAATAAGATGGAATTTGTGACAGACAGAGCATTATCCATCACTAATTTGATAAATGAACATCATTGAAGCATCATTTTGTTTTTCTACAATTAGTTCAAATTCCCATTTCTGTTCACTTTTGTTAAGGATAAACATGCTCTTATGGATGTTACCCCTAAAGCAGTGGACTTGCTCAACTACACTCAGTGGTTTCCTATAGTTGTGTTGTTTAATCCAGATAGCAAGCAAGGAGTAAAGACTATGAGACAAAGATTATGTCCAACATCAACCAAAAGTTCACGCAAGCTGTATGATCAAGCAAATAAGCTAAAGAAAACATGTGCTCATCTCATTACAGGTAAGTAGGGCACGCTAATGTTTATATACTCTACTTCAAAAGATTCCAACACAATGAAAGTGCTCTCTGATCTCCTTGATGTGATGGCATTCATAGACCATGCAAATATCAGCAGGGACATCAGGGGTCCGGTGACCTCTGTTTTGTGATAGAGGTCATCTTGCAAGAGAAGCAGGGGACAGATAGCCACATCTCCCTCTGCCATTTCTGACATATGGAGTTGCTGTTATGTTACCTACCATAGAAATGGAATGATAAAATGCCAGAAAATCTTAAAAGTTTTGTTCAGATTCTAATCTTAATGGCTCTATCCTTAGGATTAGAGATGGTCGAACCTATCAAGAATCGTTTTGGGGCAAATAAATTCAGTATGAACCACACCTTAAATTGGATTAAAACTTAGGATCTTAGGAGCCCTGACAGTATTATACACTACACACGTGGACAAAATTGTTGGTACCCCTCATTTAATGAAAGAAAAACCCACAATGATCACTGAAATAAGTTGAATCTGACAAAAGTAATAATATATAAAAATTCTATGAAAATGAACAAATGAAAGTCAGACATTGCTTTACAACCATGCTTCAAGAGAATTTTTTAAAAAAGAAAACTCATGAAACAGGCCTGGACAGAAATGATGGCACCCTTAACTTAATATTTTGTTGCACAACCTTTTGAGGCAATCACTGCAAGCAAACGATTCCTGTAACTGTCAATGAGACTTCTGCACCTCTCAACAGGTATTTTGGCCCACTCCACATGAGCAAACTGCTCCAGTTGTTTCGGGTTTGAAGGCTGTCTTTTCCAGACGGCATGTTTCAGCTCCTTCCAAAGATGCTCAATAGGATTTAGGTCAGGGCTCAGGGCCACTTCAGAATAGTCCAATGTTTTCCTCTTAGCCATTCTTGGGTGTTTTTAGCTGTGTGTTTTGGGTCATTATCCTGTTCCAAGACCCATAACCTGCGACTAAGACCAAGCTTTCTGACACTGGGCAGCACATTTCACTCTAGAATCCCTTGATAGTCTTGAGATTTCATTGTACCCTGCACAGATTCAAGACACCCTGTGCCAGATGCAGCAAAGCAGCCCCAGAACATAAGAGAGCCTCCTCCATGTTTCACAGTAGGGACAATGTTCTTTTCAAGATATTTTTCATTTTTCCATCTGTGAACATAGAGCTGGTGTGCCTTGCCAAAAATTTCGATTTTTGTCTCATCTGTCCATAGGACATTCTCCCAGAAGCTTTGTGGCTTGTCAACATGTAGTTTGGCAAATTACTTTTGTGAGATTCAAGTTATTTCTGTGACCGTTGTGGTTTTTTCTTTCATTAAACGAGAGGTACCAACAATTTTTTCCATGTGTGTATCTAAATGGGTATTTCAATGGATAGCTCTCTAAGGCAAACACAGCCACAGTATAATAGGTGGAGACCCAGGGAAGTAGGAAAAACAAACTCCTTCCATTACCCTTTTGTGGGCCTCCTCGTGGCATCTGGGGGTCACGGCTGAGGCCTGCGATTGGGCCACCAGCGATCACATGGTGCCCAGGTCACCACTGAAGCCCAGTCACAGGCCTCAGCCCTGAGCCCAGGCCAGTGACGTCACAGAAGAGCATCGGCCATCACTAGGAGAGCGCCGGACACCACAAGGAGGCCTAAAAGGTAATGGAAGGTGTTTATGAATGTTTTTATTTTTTTAAACCTCCCTTGTGCCTCCACCTATTATACTTTGAGGTCTGAAGAGACCCCAGAGTATAATGCGGCGGCCATTTTAGTTTGTCTGAAATTAATCTCCATTTGCGTGGCTTCATAAAAAAAACGAGCAATTTGAAATATTCGGGTTGAACCCGGCTCAATACGGTATGAACCGATTCACCCATCTCTACTTAGGATAGGAAATCAATATCACATCTGTGAGCGTCAGACACCAGGGACCCCCACAGATCTGCTGTTTAGGGACAGCGTGGCTAACAGTAATGTATATATGCTCATTTGTTGTACGATTTGTAGCGGAAGATTTTGGTACTGCAGTGATGCCCCTATACTTCAGTAGGACAGCTCTGCAGTATCAAAACCCACTTCTACAGCTTGTATGGCAACTGAGCGGCTTGGCTCCCGCATGTAAGCAATACCAGGAGCCACACTGTCCCTGAACAGCGCATCTGCGGGGGTCTGCTGTTGGAGCCCCGCAGATCTAATATTGGTGGCCTATTCCAAGAATACGCCAACAATAGCAACTGGATAACCCCTTTGAGAATTCAGCAATGGTATGCTTCCTAGAGCTTCTTTCAATGGATATTTCATTTCACACACACCTCAATTATTTCATTATCCAAAATGTAAGCACATTCTGTAAATGTTATTTAGTCCTTTCAGTTTATAATCCCCTCTGTTTAAATTGTCCATTTAATGTTACATTTAGTCAGTTACATTTACAATTTCAACTCTTCCCCTATGTGTCAAGGCTGTATTACACCGCCAGATCTCAGCACCTCGAGTGCTGATCAATGAGAATATATGTTGATTGGTACTAGTTATCCCTATTATACATTCGGCTGCATGGATTATCGCCAGCATTGCCTTTCTGGCACCTTCAGGAGCCGCAGGGTTATCCCCCTTGGTGATCCTCGCACATAGTAGTGGGGTCACCAATGTGGCGACTGGGGGCGGGGACTGGGTGATCGGCGAGAAGCTCTTTTTCAGAGCGCTGCACCCGCAGGGGGGTACAACTAGTGTGGCGTACACACTGAAGACCTCTCTGCACCTAAAAGAAAAATAATAATAAAAACAATGTAAAACAGAAAAGACCTGTGTCAGGTCATGTCTGCCTCCTATGAACACTGCCTGGAGGCAGAACTGACTTCTTTTGATATTCCTAGTGGCTAGGTCTATACCAATGGTGCGGAGACCCCCAATAAATACAACAAGAAAATAATTTTACGGGGAGTACAAAAATCCATATTTTTTTTTTTTAACTTGTGTCACTACCTGCCAATTCTGTAGGGTTTTTCTTGTAAATAATGTGACTGTTTCAATCACAGATAGTTTTACAATATAAGATAAAACCACTGGCTCATCATTGCATCCACTTCTGACAATAGATAATGTCACATCTTGTCTACTAACCCTTCCTGCACAGATCATGTCTAGGAAACTCTCCCTTAGCGCTCAATGAGCTGGCTTCACATTATTGCTGACGAAGGCCATGACTATGCTGTAAAGAAATGGTTCCCCTGTCTGTGTTGCTTTCCATGGATGAATTTACTTATGGCTATAACCACTGGTTACAATATACCATCCACACTGGCAATCCAAACCTCTTATCAGTGCCAATTTGAATGGTATAATCTAGTATATTACTATACTGACACATTTACACTAAAATATCTGCAATAACTGGGTTGTTCCTCAGATAGTAGTTTTTTTTTTTTTTTTTTTTATGTTGGCGGAGCGGCAACGATGTGAGACTGAGCCAGGTCGACGGGAACCCGTCCTTTCCTTCACTAGTTCAGCTGCGCACCTTCCACCTGGACCTATACCTGTCCTGGCTGGAATACAGTCAATTCACGGCCTGCCTTCGCAAATTCTCCCTGCTTCTGCTGCTCTCCTCTAACATGACTTGACTGATTTAGAAACTGCCCTCCCCTGTTCTGACACCACTTTGCGTGTGCTTTCTGCACTTTATGGTATTCTCCTTAGGGCAGCAGTGTCTGGCAGTCCCCCCTACATGAGCTCCTGGGAAAACTACCTGCACCTACGCCTTTCTCCTGCCGATTTGAATAGGTCTTCCTTATTCGCCCACAGCTTACTGATACCATGCAGTGCGCAAGAAAAGAACTTTAAGATCCTGACCCGATGGTATTGCTGTAGACTTGGATAGGAACCAAGGAATTGGCAGGACAACACGCGCACTTGGACAATCAGGGCTTATAGTCACGTATGGTTGAACTGTAGTTCTCACTTTATTCATTAAAAGCACCAGCAAAAGTGCTTTTAATAAATGAAGTGAGAACTACAGTTCAACCATACGTGACTATAAGCCCTGATTGTCCAAGTGCGCATGTTGTCCTGCCAATTCTTTGGTTCCTATTCAAGTCTACTGCATTCCTTGACGTCGGTACTCATGACATAGGACAAGTCCGGTGCCACCTGAATTTTGGTTGTTTATACTAAACGCTATTGGTTGTTGTGACTAATTCACAACACTATAAGGTGAGAGGCCATCCTTTTGGCCCTTTAACAAAATTTCTCCTCTGCATGATACTGTATCACACGATGTGCCGCTTGGCGTTTCTCTTTCTTTTTGTGAGCATCTCCGATGGTATTGCTGTCCTGACCTTATCCACAGGTTTTACCCTGATGTTTCTGACTGGTGTTGGCGCTGTGGTTCCGAAAAGAGGTACACTCCTTTATATTTGGTGGGAATGCATTGCGATCTCTTCACCAAAGTGAGCGGCCATTCCCTACACCCTCACCTGAGCTAGTTCTCCTCTGTCATTCCTGGATGGATATCTGCATTGAAGGACCTCCTGCGGCATTTCCTCACGGCCGCCAAAACAGTCCTTCCCAGGCACTGGCGAAGCACTGCCATGACTACCCTGGTGGAATTTTTACAGAAGCTTCAACTTATCTGGAGAATGAAGGCTCTGGTGGTGGAGGACTCCCCTTATTCCTTCATGTTTGAGTCTCTCTGGCGGCCGTGGGTAATGTTTCAGGAGTCCGCTGAGTACTCCAACTTTTTCTCCTTACTTGAAGATGCCTTTTCGATTCCTCCCCGGGAGACCCCCCGTCCCCTAACACTGTCATTCCCCTACTCTTTTTCTCGCCTCTCCCCTCATGTACAACTTTTTTCTTGTTCGTCTTTCTCTTAATTTTCCTCTCCTTCAGTTATCTGTTTTGTTGTTCCCTCTCTGTGTTATAGTTGGTGGCGCTGTTTTGGCCTACCACACATGGGTCTCTCATTCCATCTGGAAGCTATATCTATCTTAGGTTCCCGCGCAATATTTTCTTATCCAACTTGGTCACCCCAGTTGCCTCTAACCTATGTTGGTTTGAAGGCGTCTAACTTGTTTGATTACTAAGTTACTTTGTTTATGTTTTTGAGGCTTGCGCGCTCCTATGTGCTCTGATGCATTGTTTTTCCTGCCCTGTTATATACAAAACCTTCAATAAAAACTGATTTAACATAAAATATCTGCAATAAATAAAAACTTAGTTAATTTTTAGAGTTGTAATGTTTTCCATTGTGAAAACTACCTTTTTACTGTTTTTTTTTTTTCACACAGCCACTATTAACTTAAATTCTTCAAATGACAGCTGGTATGGAAGCTTGAAGGATGTGATCAAAGACCAACAGACAGAAGCAGTATGGGTATCAGAAGGAAAGGTACTTAATTAAAAATAATGTTAATTTTTTATATTATGTAGCTGCTTTAATTTACTGATAGAAATAAGTTGTGTCCAGTTACTTAATAACATAGAAGGGCCCATACATTAACCCATTGGCGCAGCATGCTGTAACATTATGGCATTGAAAGTTGTTAATTGGCACAACAGACTGTATTTCAACATGGACTTGGCTCAAAGTCAGAAAGTGACGTACAGCTGACACCCACCTGTAACACTCGTGGTCAGAGTTGGCCTCCATTCGTGGGTGTTAACCTCTTAGACGCTACTTTGGCATCTAATGGATTCTTAGAGATATAACCTCATTGGTGCCCCTGCACCAACTTTGGAGGTGGCCGTAGTGTACTTTCAGCAGCCTGGGATCACTTTGGCCACCTGTGATCTGCCGTCTGCTCCTCAGGTCTGCAGTCCTCTGGCAGGATCAATTAGCTATCCAAAAGGAGGCTATGAATACGTGCTGGCATCCATTATACACTTCAATACTTAGTCAGACTAAAAAAAAAAAAAAACACACAGAACCGTTAAATCATTAAAAACATTAAAAAAAAAAAATACATATTAGGTATCACTACGTCTGTAGCAACCCATAGAATAAAAATAAAGCATTATATAACCTGCATAATTAACACCATAAAAAAAAAATGTGACCACTTTTTACCATCACAGAAAATGGAATAAAGTGATCAAAAAGTCTTATGTGCTGTAAATAAAAATTTGTATCTGCTAACCAAAGTAGGCCTCAATTGCACATGGTTATCTTTCACTTCTGAGCACTGTCTTATTTCGAGTCAAAAGTCGAGGGTCCTATGTAGGGTGTTTCAAAATCAGAAAACATTACCTGACGAGCTGACCTTTCACATTGCCATAAGCTGGTCATGACATATCGGGCACTGAAATAGAATACATCTGAGAATTTCAATTTTCATTTTACACCATCCACTACAGATTTCTTTTTGGAAAGCATCTCTGAGGTCAAAATAATAACTATACCTTTGATAATTTTTTTAAGTGGTACAGTTTCCAAAATGAGGTCACTATTTGGTATTTTTTGGTCCACTGCAATTGGCATCTTTTGGGGGGCTCTGCAAAAGCATCATGGCACCTGAAAATGGTTCTGCCCTGCAAAAGTCTTTTCATCTACATGTGGGATATTTTCGGACTTGGGAGAAATTGCATGTCAAATTGTGGGGCACATTTTCTTATTTAACACCCTGTGAAAAATTTGATGCTAAAGTGACATTTTATTGGGAAACCAGCAATATTTCATTTCCATGTCACTTTTGTTAGTAAAATCTGTAATAATAAAAAACCATTGATAAAGTCTTTGACCGGTGTTTTGGAAGAGTTTCCAGAATGGGGTCACTTTTTGTGGATTTCCACTTTTAAGGGCTCTGCAAATGTGACTTGGTACCCAAACACAATTCTAGCAAAATCAGCACTCCAAAACCCAAATAGCGTTCTTTCCGTTGCAAGCTCTGTCATGTTACCATTCAGCAGTTTACGACTACATATGAGGTATTGCCATGCTCTGGAGAAATTACAGAACAAATTGTGGATGTGTACATTTTAAAGGGGCTAAACCCCTCCCCCCACCTAACTTCTAGTTTACTGCCTTTAAAAAAAAAAAAAAAATGTATATTTAACCATATGCCCCAGGCACATTTCCGAGTGACGTTCCATTTCGCTCTTTCCGGAGACGGGAGATCACCAGTACTCCTCTCTTCCTCCGCCCCCCCGTGCCCATCATACTTACCAATGCTCACGTCTTCTCTTCTTCTGCTGGGCGTTGCTTCCTTCACAAGGGAGCCGGCGCCTGCGCAATAGAACACAGGCAGAAGCGAGGATAAGCAGTGTTCTATTGCACATGCGTGGTAGGCCCGCTGCTTCTCTTCACGTCTGCCAGCGTTCTGTTGCGCAGGTGCCAGCTCCCAGGTGCGGGCAGAAGAGGGGACAACGGCACCGACAAAAGTCATATCCAGGACGAGAAGTCAGGTAATCAGTAGCCTCTGAAGACAGCCAGCAGATTGAATTCAAGATGTTCCTGTTTCACACAGTGACAAACAGATCAGCATTACTGTTATGAGGGAGGATTTAGTGATATTCTCTACAATTTCTGCCAGCAGGGACATGCTTTAGCATAGATGATTTTGTTAAGTAGGTGCATGAGGGCTATGATTAAATTATTTAAGACTCTGCAAAACTTTGTTTGAAACCTATAGACAGATGGAATTGATGAGGATGACGACCGAATGTCATACCTGACTGCAATGGGAGCTGACTACCTGAGTTGTGACAGCAGATTAGTAAGTGACTTTGAAGACACTGATGGTGAAGGTGGTGCATATACAGACAATGAGCTGGATGAGATTATGGATGATCCTGTACCAGTCTCCGCTATCAGCCGGTCATCTGAGCCTGTACATCCTGAAGAGGTATGTTATGGTGTGTAACGCCATTGCCCTGTTTTTTGCTGTCTCACTGCCTTCTCGGTAAACCTTGCTATATGCCTACCTCTGTGTGATCCTGTATCTTTAAGCATTAGTGTCCTCACCTGCTAACTTTCTTCTGCCAATCCCTATCTGTATTCAAGTCCCCTTCTTTAGGCTGATGCCGCACGTTGTGAAAACGCAGCTTTTTTTTGTTGCAGATTTTTCTGTTTTTCTGAGCAAAAGCCCATAATGGTTACAAGGAATGGTAAATATACAGTATATGAAGTACTTTAACCCTTTCCCGACATCCACCGTAATAGTACGGCGGATGCCGGGTGCTTAAATATGGCGGCCGCTCGGGACCCGAGCAGCTGCCATAGCCGCCGGGTTTCTGCTGTATTATACAGTAGACACCCGGCGCTAATGCCCGCGATCAGTGCCTGCATTGATCGCGGGCATTAAACCCCTCTGGCGCCTTGGTCAAAGCTCCGGGGCCGCCCTCCCATTGCTTTGACAGCTGGGAGCCTTGTGAAGGCTCCCAGGCCTGTCTTTCATTAACTTCTATTGCAGGCTACTCTATGTAGCCTACAATAGAAGTGCCGTTTTTTTGCAATGCATTAGCATTGTAATGCATTGCATTAGTGATCAGACCCCCTGGGGTTCAAGACCCCTAGGGGGTCTAATAAATGCAAAATAAAAAGAAAAAAAAAAAAAAGTACAAAAAAAAATTAAAAATATTAAAAGTTAAAAAAAAAAAATTTCCCTTTCCCTAGAACACATATAAAAGTAAAATACTGTGAAACACTTACACATTATCTATCCCTGTGTCCGAAAACGCCCGATCTACAAATCTATAAAAATATTTTTCCCGTATGGTAAACGCCGTAGCGGGGAAAAAAAATTAAGTGCCAAACCGCCGTTTTTTCACTGTTTTGCCTCAGATAAAATTTGAATAAAAAGTGATCAAAGCTATAGTAATTCCCCAAAATGGTATAACTAAAAAGTACACCTGGTCCCGCAAAAAAAGACACCCTATATATCCCCGTACACAGAAGTATAAAAAATGTTACAGGTGTCAGAATAAGGGCGACTTTTAAAAAATATATATTTTTGCACAGTTTTGGATTTTTGTTAAGGGGTTAAAATGCAAATAAAACCATATAAATTTCGTATCCCCGGAATCGTACCGAAACCTAGAATACACGTGACATGTCATTTTGGCTGTAGAGCGAACGGCGTGAAAACGAAGCCCGTAAGAAAGTCACACAAATGCACTTTTTCTTCAAATCCCCACCCCATTCTGAATTTTTTTCCAGCTTCCTAGTACATTGTACAGAATAATAAATGGTAGCATCATGAAAAAAAAATGTGTTTGTCCTGCAAACATTAAGACCTCATATGGCTCTGAGAACAGAAAAATAAAAAAGTTATTGGGTTTGGAAGGGAGGGAGTCAAAATCGAAAAATGTCACCAACGGGAAGGGGTTAGACTTCTACCTACTGCTCAACCCACTCCTGGCTTTGACTCAAAAAAACGCAGCAAGACCTGCAACAAAAAAGCTGCGTTTCCACAACGTCACACTTTGGATTGAGGAATAAGTTCAGACGTCTGGTTTTTTTTTTTTTTTGGTTTTTTTTTTAGCTGATTGCATGCATGCTGGTCTGCTGTTTTATCGTAGTGTGTTCATCTGCCTTGTTTTTGATGCGAGTCTTGTTGCCTATTATGTGTTAACTGTTGTCTCTGGCTCCTGCAATATATCATTGCCTCATTTCTGTCACCTATAATACACCAGTCTTAATAATAAGCAAATATTGTTAAATTTGTCCCTTGCACGCCCATTTTCTGCTCCCTTCTCTTAAAAGTGCCAAGCATGTTGTAGACAGGCAAAAGTTTGAGAAATTTTTGTGCGAACGAGGTTAGTGTGAAAATTTGAGTCTTTTCAATGCTAGAAGAGTGGCATACATTTGTTATATTCACCCTATAATTCATGGACTGCCTTAAAGAATCATAGCCTTGGTGAGTACTTTAATGTTGTTTGTTTGAGTAGGGTGTACTTGGCTTGGGAACTTTAAAAAGCACTGTTCTACAGCAGCCTCTGCAAGTTATTGGAAGTTTAGTAGTCCCTAAAACCTTGGAGAATAACCATTTTTGTGTGAATAATTTTTCAGCCTGTAGTTAAACCAGTACCTGAACCAAGAAGTCACATGAAAAAAGCTGGCAGCAAAGAATTCCTACGAGAGCCAAGTCCTCCTCCATTTAAACCAGAACCACCAAAGGTATATTCAGTCCACTGCAATTCTGTTCATTGTAATAAACACACAGGTTATGTTAACCAACGTTTATTAAGCTGGCCATACACGCTCGACCTTTGTCTGCTGAAATGGCAGTTTTTTTCAGCTGAAAATCGGCTATTTGTGGCAGCAGACTTAAGTTTGTGTTGGCAGAACGAAAATATAACTGTTAGGCATAATTAACCGCATTTGGCAGACTGTTATTAAATTTGGGATTGAGAGCGAAGTCTGTGCTTTCTTGGACAGCGCTGTACCCTGCTCATGTGCGGGTGGTTCGTTGTCTGGTTGATCTGCTTTTCACATCTGTGAAAAGGTAGATTAACAAAAGTGCCAAAATTCTGACTCAAATACCATCCGACTAAAAGTGTCCAGTTTCATCACAAGACAAATATTTGGCACATGAAATGAAACATATAGATAAATTTTAGGCGCAAAACATGAACATGACAAAAAACTTCACTCGCATGCTGTAAGGAACAAATATTTGGCGCTCGCATCAAAAAGCTTACAATTTTTGGCGCAAAATAAGCAGAGACAAATCATCTCTCGCTTACTGAGGAGACAAATATGTGGCATACAACAGGAATTTATGGCACACAAAGTAAATTGGCGTAAATTCATAAGTTTACACCATTTTAAGCTTTTGTATACTTTGCACAAGAAAATCTGTGCCATATTCCTGCCATATTTTTATTTTTTTACTGTTTTATAAACATCTTTTAAATTTAGGTCCATTCCTGGTGCATGTTTTTCAGAAGTGTCGAGAGTGGCGCACACTGTTCAAAAATATGTAGTAAGTGCAGTGCACCATAAATGTAGACCAAAGTCTGCCACTCTTCTATTCATAAATATGCCCATAGACTTTTCTTGGTGTGATGTATCAGCATAAGTGGCAAGAAAAAAAACATGCTTCTGTTGTTTTCTTGTAGACCTACAGTCTGCAAAAATACACTGACGTCTTTATAAACACATCGACATGAATGGATACATATGGCATCCATGAAAAATGTGAATGCCACCTGTACATGATATCTGGACGTGTGAATGAGGCCTTATTTTGACTTTTTTAAACTATGGGCGCGTCACTGCCGTTAAACGGTTCTGTTTTTGGCAAGCTTTACACTTTACAGATGTTTAACCCTTAGGCGCACCAGGACGTACAGTTACTTCCTGGTGCCCGTAACTAAACATGGCAGCTGCTCTGAAATCACGGGCATTTAACCACTCAGATGCCATGGTCAAGTGTGACCACGGCATCTGAATGGTTACTTTTCACTTTCTATTTGCTTCTCGGTAACGGGACGGCCCCCCCCACGGCGCGATCACAGGAGACGTCCCGTTACCATGGCAGCCTGGAGCCTTCTGAAGGCTCCCAGCCCTGCCATAGTAATGTAACTTTTGAAGCCTGCATGTAGCAGGCTTCAATAGTTACATAGCAAATATGCGATAGACTGCAATACTACTGTATTGCAGTCTATGGCACAGGTGATCTAAAGATCACATGTTTAAGCCCCCTAGGGGGGTAAAAAAAAAAAAAAAAAGTAAATTTTTTTTTTTTTTTTTTAAATAAAAAAAAAACCTAAAAGTTTAAATCACCCCCTTTTCCTAGATCACATATAAATATAAATAAATAAAAGTAAACATAAACACATTAGGTATGCCCAAGTCCGAAAATGCCCAAACTATTAAAATATAAAAACGTTTGTCCCGTAAGGTAAACGCCGTAGCAGGAAAAAAAAATCAAAATGGCTGATTTGGCGTTTTTTCGCCAAATTACATCCCTAATAAAATGGAATAAAAAGTGATCAAAACATCATACAGCCCCAAACATGGTATCAATAAAAACTACATATCGTCCCGCAAAAAAGACACCTTACACAGCTCCGTATGCTGAAATATAAAAAAGTTACAGGGGCCAGAATATGGTGATTTCAAATATATATATATATATATATATATATATATATATCTTTTTTTTTTTTTTTTTTCTTCAAAATTTAGAATTTTTGTAAAGTTATTAACCGGTTGACGACCACTGGCCTGCGGACCTGGTCTCTGAAGTCCGGCCAATAGTAAATTTACGGCCTGTACTTCAGAGACCCTGTGACCGGGATCGGGTGTTAGCTGTAACTGACAGCTAACACCCTGCTCCATAATCCCCAGTCGGAACTGAGTTACGAGCGGAGGTTTTAACCCCTTGGATGCCGCGGTCAAACATGACCGCGCATCCAAGGGGTTCCGCTATGTTACCGACCCCACCGTCAACCCCCGCGGCGAGATCAGGGGTTGCCGATGTCTATTTTCTGTAGCCCGGGGTCTGGCCAGTGACCCCAGGCTACCTGAAGCCCCCACTACCTGGTTGATCCTGCCGGGATGTGAAGAAGTCAGCCGATGCGTCTACATCGGCTGACATTCTTGTATAGACTGCAATACAAGAGTATGCTCGTGTATTGCAGTCTATAATACTGAGCCAGGATCAGAGCATCGCTGGTTCAGGTGTCCTTATAGGACAAGTTAAAAATGTAAAAAAAAGTAAAAAAAAAAAAAAATAAAGTGTGTAAAAAAAAAAAAAAAAAATTTATAAAGTTATAAAGCCCCCAAAAATCCCTTTTCCTATATAAAATGAATTATATAAAAAAAAAATTAATAAAAACAACACATATTTGGTATCGCCGCATCCGTAACAACCTGTACAATAAAGCTGAAACAATATTTAACATACACGGTGAACGTCGAAAAAAAAAACCGGAAAAAAAACGCTGGAAGTAATGATTTTTGACTACAAAAAAATACTTACAACGCTTACAAAAAAATACTATAAAAAGTGATCAAAAACTCATATGTACCTCAAAACGATACCAATAAAAAGCGCATGTCCTCCCGCAAAAAATAAGCCCTAAACCAAGTCTGTCAACCGAAAAATAAAAATGTTACGCCTCTCAGGAGATGGTGATGCAAAAACAATTGATTTATGTCCACAAATGGGTTTCTGTTCTGCAGAATTAGTAACGCATAAAAAAACAATATCAATGGAGCATCGCCGTAATCGTACCGACCTGCAGAATAAAGGTAACATGTGACTTATGCTGTACGCCACACGGCAAAAAAATTAAAAGGTAAAAACCAATTCCAGAATTGGTATTTTTTTTTTATCCACCCAGAAAGAGTTAATATAATTTATTCAATAAGCTATAGACACCCCAAAAAATGGTGCCATTAAAAAATGCATATCATACCGCAAAAAATCAGCCCTCATATGGCTACATCATCCGAAAAATAAAGAATATAGCTTGTACAATGTGAAGACAAAAACCCCAAAATTCACCAAATCATTAGAACACAACTGGCTGCGGCAGGGATGGAATGTATAAGCTGTGCAAGCGTATATCGGTACAAACCAGATTTAGAGCTTACAAGGGATAATAAACCAGAAGTGACCCCCAGAGTGACCCCCTCCCCCAATCATAGGAGCTACTGGGGATATAGTAGGGAATTTCGTGTTCCCCATGTACTCCGCACAGCTTACCTATTCACTCTTCACCATCCGCTGTGCATTCACGTCTGGTATACTAATGCTTATTACACCCTCTGATAAATTCTTTGAGAGGTGCAGTTTTCAAAATGGGGTCACTCCCTAGGAGATTCCACTTTTCTGGTACATTAGAGGCTCTGCAAACATGACATGGCGTCCAGATACCAAACATCTGAATCTGCACTCCAAAAGCCACATAGCGCTCTTTCTCTTTTGTGCCCTGCTATGTACCCAAACTGCAGATTATACCCACATGTATGACACTGGTGTACCCAGAATAACGTACATAATGTCATATGTGGGTATAAACTGCTGTTTGGGCACAGCCGGGCACAGAAGGGAAGGAGCGCTATTAGGTTTTTGGAGCACAGATTTAGACAGTTTAGCTTTTGGACACCATGACGCTTTTGCAGAGCTCCTGAAATGCCAGTACAGTGGAATCCCCTGATATGTGACCCTATTTTGGAAACTGCACCCCTGAAGGAATTTATCCAGAGGTACAGTGAGCATTTTTTACCTCCAAGTGTTGCTATAATTTATTTTCCAGAAATGAATACACAGATGATTGTGAAAGGTGAAAATGACAATTTTTCCAGGAATACTGTATTTTATTTCAATGCATAATACGTTGTGTCCGGCTTGTATCATATGTAAACGCTCCAAAAGATGTTGTGCTTGGGATACCCACTTAACAGTTTTTAGCGTGTTTGTGCCTGCTGACATAAGCTGGGCACAAAATATTGGGCACTGAAATGTCGTATCTCTGGAAAAATTGCAATTTTCCCTTTTCATTATCAGCTGCGCATTCATTTATTGAAATTAAATTAATGCAACACTTAAAGGTTAAGAATACTCGCTACCCCACTTGATAAATCCCTTCAGGGGTGTAGTTCCCAAAATGGGGTCACAAGTCTGCGGATTCCATTTTACTGGCAATCCAGGGGCTCTGCAAAAGTGGCATGGTGTCCAAAAACCAAACTGTGCTTCAAAAACCAAAATAGCGCTCCTTCCCTTCTGTGCCCGGCTTTGCCCAAGCAGCAGTTTATACCCACATATGACATTAAGTACATTATCCTGGGTACACCAGCGTCATACATGTGGGCGTAAACTGCAGTTTGGGTACACAGCAGGGGGCAGAGGTGAAGGAACGCTATGTGGCTTTTGGAGCATAGATTTAGATTGTTGGATTTTGGACACCATGTCAAATTGGCAAAAACCCTAAAATTGCCCCTACAAAATGGGGTCACTTCTTGGGGAATTTCAATTTACTGGCACCTCTGCAAAAACAACATGGCGTCCAGAAAGTCCCTCTAGATCTGTACTCCAAAAGCTAAAAAGCGCAGTGCTCCTTCCTGTCTGAGCCCTGCTGTTTGCCCAAGTAGCAGGTTACACCCACATATATAATTTTTTTTCCCCCGGGATAGCCCACATAATAGTTTTAGGAGTGCATGTGTCTGATGCCACAAAGTGGGTACAACGTATTGGGCACCAAAATGGCATATTTATTTAAAATTGTCAATTTTCACTTTGTATATTAATTTTTGGGAAGCATTTTTAGGCTCAAAATGAGAATACCCCTTGATACATTCCTTGAGGGGTGTAGTTTCTAAAATGGTGTCACTTTTGAGGGGTTTACATTGTATTGGTACTTTAGGGGCTCTGCAAATGCGACATGGCACCTGAAAACTATTCCAGCAAAATCTGCCCTCCAAAAGCCAAATAGCGCTCTTTCCATTCTGAGCCCCACCATGTACCCATACAGCAGTTTACGACCACATATGGGGCATTTCTGTGTTCAGGAGAAATTGTGTAACAAACTGTGGGGTTTTTTCTTCTTTATCCCCTTGTAAAAATTAAAAATATGTCGCTAAATGGACAGTTTATTGGAAAAAAAAAGTAATTTTTAATTTTGACATTCCAATGTTAATAGAATCTGTGAAACAACTGTAGGGTCAAAATGCTCACCATACCCCTTGAGAAATTCCTTGAGGGGTGTAGTTTCCAAAATGGGGTCACGTTTAAGGGGTTTCCATTGTATTGGTACTTTAGGGGCTCTGCAAATGCGACATGGCACCTGAAAACTATTCCAGCAAAATCTGCCCTCCAAAAGCTAAATAGCGCTCTTTCTATTCTGAGCCCCACCATGTACCCATACATCAGATTACAACCACATGGAGAGTATTCCTGTATTCAGGAGAAATTGTGTAACAAACTTTGGGGAGCTTTTTCTCCTTTATCCTCTTGTGAAAATGAAAAATTTGGGGCTAAATTGATGGTTTATTGGAAAGAAAGTAATTTTTCATTTTCATGTCCCAATGTTAATAAAATCTGTGAAACGGCTGTGGGGTCAAAATGCTCACTATACCCCTTGATATGTTCTGTGAGGGGTGTAGTTTCCAAAATGGGGTCACTTTTGGGGGTTTCCATTGTATTGGTACTCTAGGGGCTCTGCAAATGGGACATGGCACCTGAAAACTATTCCAGCAAAATCTGCCCTTCAAAAGCCAAATAGCGCTCTTTCCATTTCAAGCCCCGCCATGTACCCATGAAGCAAATTACGATCGCATATGGGGTATTGCTGTGTTCAGGAGCAATTGTGTAACAAACTGTGGGCGGCTTTTTCTCCTTTAACCCCTTGTGAAAATGAAAACTTTGGGGATAAAGTGATGTTTTAGTAATTTTTCATTTACACATCAAAATGTTAATAAAATCTGTGAAACAGCTGTGGGGTCAAAATGCTCAGTATACCCCTTGATAAATTCTGTCAGGGGTGTAGTTTCCAAAATGGGGTCACTTTTAGGGGGTTTCCATTGTTTTGATACTCTAGGGGCTCTGCAAATGAGACATGGCACCTGAAAACTATTCCAGCAAAATCTGCTTTTCAAATGCCAAGTGTCGCTCTTTCTTTTCCGTGCACTGCAGTGTGCCCAAAAATCATTTTACACCCACATGTGGGGTATTTCTGTGCTCGGGAGAAATTGCACAACAAACTGTGAGATGCATTTTCTCCTTTAACCCTTTGTGAATGTGTTAATTTTAGGGATAAATTAATGTATTATTGGATAAAAATGAAATGTCTAAATTTTACCTCCATATTGTCTTAATTCTTGTGAAATGCTTAAAGGGTTAACAAACTTCCCAAATGCTGTTTTGAATTATTTGAGGGGTGTAGTTTTTAAAATGGGGTGATTTATGGGGGTTTCTAATATATAGGCCTTTATATAGAACTGAAGTGGTCCCTAAAAAATGAGTTTGGGAAATATTCTTGTAAATCTGTAAAATCGCTGTTACACTTGTAAACCTTCTAACATCCAAAATAAATTAAAGGATGATTAAAAGATGATGCCGATATAAAGCAGAGATATGGTAGATAATATTTATTCATGTATTTGGGTGGTATGACTATCTGTTTGAAAAACAGAGAATTTTACATTTTGAAAATTGCAATTTTTTTCCAAATTTCCCTCAAATTTCCTAATTTTTTATAAATAAATACAAAAATATTGATCAATGTTTACCACTAACATGAAGTACAATGTGTCATGAAAAAACAATCTCAAAATCACTTGTGTAAGTTATAGCATCTCAAAGGTATTGCCATATAAAGTGACACATGTCAGTTTTGAAAAATGAGGCCTGGTCCATAAGGCACTTTTATGCCCGGTCCTTAACCGGTTAAAACATGAAAAAAAAAACTATATAAATTTGGTATCACCGTGATTGTACTGACCTGCAAAATAAAGCTAACATAGCATTTTTACCGCAGAGTGGAAGCTGTAAAAAAAAAAAAAGACATAAGAAAACCGCGGTACTGCGTTTTTTTTTCTCAATTCCACCTCATTCTGAATTTTTTTTCCCTGTACATTGTACAAAATAATAAATGGTACCGCTTTGAAGTACAACTTGTCACGCTAAAATCAAGCCCTCATATGACTACGTAAACTGAAAAAATGAGAAAGTTATGGCTTTTGGATTGTAAGGAGTAAAAAAACAAAAACACAAAAATGAAAAATGTCTGTGTCTCCTAAGGGTTAAAAACTTGGCCCATTTTTCTCCTATTGTTTAACTTCCAAGTAGATCTGTAAAATGTTTAATATCCAGATGTGAGTATTATGTAATAACAAAGGCATTTATATAGTGTAGCTGTCGATCTCTGATCACCAGTGGTTCAACTTCTGCTGCTCATTCTCATATGGGAGGGGCTGCAGTGCTAGTTAAAGGAGTTGTGGTATTACAGGGACAGGATAAGGGATAAATGTTAGATTGCTGGGACTGCTGACGATTATGAGAATGAGGAACAGAAAGTCTCCTTGAATCCTCCTTGTGAATGAAGCACTAGTAACAGTCACAAAATCGAACTAGCACTTCATTCATAGGGAGGATGCATGGGGACTTTTGGGACCACGTTCTCCCGATCACTGAGGGTCTCGGCAGTCCCCTAATTGCACAAACCCTTTAAGGGTATGTTCACATGGAGATTTTTAAAGACTGATTCATTTCAATGGGAGTCTGTAGGCGATTTCTTCTTCTTCCTTTTTTTTTTTTTTTTCCTCCCCCCCCCCCCCCCCCCTTTCCCCCAGGTGATTTTTTTTTCAGCAAGAGGAAAAAAAAAAGTGACATGACCTATTTCTAGCTTATTTCACTGGGGGACACAGCACCATGGGTTTAGATCTGGTCACTAGGAGACAGACACTAGGGAAATGAAAGCTGTTGGCTCCGCCTCCAGGCCACTGTGCATGAATCAGTTTTAAACTTAGTGTCCATAGGAGGCAGACACGACCTGACTCAGGTCTTCTGTCTTACATCGTTTTTATTTTTACTTTTCTATCAGGTGCAGGGGGTCTTCAGTGTATATGCCACACTAGTTGTACCCTCCTGCGGGCGCAGCGCTCTGCAAAATAGTGCCTCGCCGGTCACCCAGTCCCCACTCACCGCACCAGCGGCCGGAGTACCGGTGGCCCCACTCCCACGTGCGAGTTCCTACCGAGCGGGTGACCCTGCGGTACCTGAAGACGCCAGACAGGTGAGTATGAGCAGAGTAGAAGACAGGTGAGTATAAAGTTACCGCAGCCCCTCTCCTCCTCCACCTCAGGCCCCACTCAGCCCCTCAGTGCCTCTCCCAGGGGGAAAATAGCATGGGTCCTGTTTAGGGGGGCATCACAGGGACCCACAGAGCTGGGCCTTAATTTTTAGCAAATAAGCCCCTTTTTTTTCTGGGGCGTTTTTAGACCTTCTGGTCGCTCCTACCGAGCGGCCCCCGTCGGGGGGAGGGGCACCCGGTTCCCCCCCCCCTTCATATGGGGACCCCCTATCCTGGCCCCCCCGGGGCCTTTCCCAGGCCTCCGTCGGGCCTTACGGAGTTCGCAGCCGGCCACATTTCTACGCGAGTCTGAGGCCTGGCCGGTAACTAGGCCGCAACTTGGCCCGCCCCTTTCCCGGTCTTTTCTGCCATCCAGACTCCGTCTGGGGCCTTCCATTGGCCAGAGGGCTGTCTTGGCAAGCCATCCAGCCTGCCCAGTAGCTACTGAGCCTGTATTACCAGGGGAAGGGCTTTGCTCTCCTCAGAATCACTTTTTATTTGCTTCTTGTCTTTTTGGCTTGCTGGGACAGCGGGGATTCCTCTTACTCTCCTCACAGCTCCCTGGGAGACATTGCACCTGCGGAGCCCTCTCTGCAGCAGTTGGTGAGCGGCCATCTCTTGCGATCTGATAGGCTAACCCCCCTGGGTTACGCCTAATTTCCATGGGCCCCCTCTGCTTGTCACTCACCCTCCGGCCCCTCTGTTTCCGTCACGTTTTTATACATGCACCCGCTGTATCAAAAACATTTGCCGTGCGGACAGCCTGAGCCCATGTGCTCTCTCTGACTTACGCCGCAGCCAGTCAGGAACCTCCTGGCCCATCTCCGGTTCATCAATCCCCGGATTGGGCAGCCTCCCTCACCTTGGCCATGGTGTCCTTACCAGACTTGTCAGCGCTGGGAACTTGGAATGGCTGCTTTCCCAGATCGCCGCTCAGTCGGAGGCTTCTAGGGATCTCCCTGGACACCCTCATAGTTCCCGTCGCAGCTCCAGAAGCCATCCCCTCAAAAGGAAGTCTTCTTACAGTTCACGGTCCTCCACCCCTTCCTCTGGGTACTCCCAAGATAGGGACTCAGCTCGCGGCTTCACTCCGACAGGCGGATGGATACCTGCCTCCCCCTGCTCAGTGTACTTACCTGGGGACGCCTCTGACTCAGACTCGGAGCTTCAGCTAGGCTCATCTATATCTACTGCTACACGGGAGCTCATCCATGCGGTGGAGATACCCTACAGATCTCTGAGGACCCGGACCCATCCTCGCAAGTGGACATCTCCTTCTGCCACTGGGTGTTTGAGCACATCTTGAGGGCACAGTGGCTTCTCCCTGGACCATCCTCTGACTTCTACTTGGAAGTCAGACATCCCTTCCCTTGACCTGTGTGTCTCCAAGTTGAAGGTGAGCTCGGGCAGTTCTGCCAGGCTATGCTGTGACACATGTCTCTAGCTCTCCCTGGTTTGCAATGATCAACATCCGAGGTAAAGGAAGCAGGTTGCTCCAGTGGTGCAATCGGTTTGCACGCGGTACTTATATATCAGCAGTGACTGCTAGCTGGCCTGTCTTGACATCTTGTCAGCGAGCTGCCCCATGTGTCCCTTCCTATCATTAAGAGCCTACCGCGGTGGATACTGTGATAGCTAGGCTCTCCAAGGCTTCTATTCTGCCTTCAGTGGACTCTGCCTACCTCGGAGTGAGATTGGATCGCTTCTGTTGTATTGTTTGCAATGCAGAACTGATACATTGCATTGTCCTAAATGCTGGCTGTTGTATTGCTGCAAGAAGGTGGCTTCCCTCGCCAGGATGGCCGTCGTAGTGACTGGCTTCTCCCTGCGGTCTTCCTTCGCTGCCTCTTGGGTCAATAAGCCTTCTTTTCCTGGGCCAAACAGCTTCAGTCAAACCTCCGTGATGCAGCTTCCCTCCAGGACCTCCAGCTGCTCGTCTCTGAGATCCTGAACGCTTCCAAATACCTGGCGATGCCTCCCAAATCTGTCAAGGAGGCCGCCAACGCGGTGGCTATCCGCCATACCGTTTGGATTCCTTGTGGAATACTGAGTCTGCCTCCAAGAAGGCGAACGCTGCCCTTCTCCCTTTCCAGGTCAACCTGGGCTCAATTTTTGTTAAGGGCGTCGAGAAGCTTATCCCTGAGGCCACGAGGAATAGATTCTTCCTCCCTCAGAGGCATCCTATGTGTCAGCCGTTCTCCTGTTCCAGAAAGCTTCTTTCAAGTCCAGGCCTTCCTCTTCCTAGCCCTCCTCGGCATGAAGTTTTTTCCCCTCTCTGGGCCTCTCACATGGCGGGACGTCTGAGTCCTGGGCCTGAGAGGTGGTGTCGTCCGGATACTCCAGCTTTCGCTGGAGTCTTTTTGCCTTCCCTACGTCTGACAATCCAGGCTGTCTCCAATCTCCAGCGGCAGGGAGTCAGCGTCCCCGTTCCCGCTTCAGAGCGTATCCTGGGTTACTATTCCTACCTGCTCTCCATTCCAAAGAAGGACGTCTTCCTTTGTCCGCTGTAGTCTAGGCAGTCTGTGGTGGCATCTCTTGAGATGGGCGAATTCTTCGTCCATCTACATCATCGCGCTGTGCCGTCAGCGGCTTCTTCGTTTTGTGGTGGATACTTGACCTTTCCAGTTGTCGCTCTCCCCTCCTGGCTGGCCTCTGCCCTCTGGGTTTTTTTCCTCAGTGATAGCGTCTCTCATGGCCATCCTCCGTGCCAGAGGTGTTGCCATGTTTCCAGGCTTGGACGACCTCCTGTTGAAGCCCCTCCAGGTCAGACAATCTGACCAGCTTATGGCTCACCTTGGTCCTTCTTCGCCAGTTCTGCTGGCTCATCAATGAGGATGTCTTGTGCCCTCTAAGCACATGGAATCCGGGACATGATCCTCTACACATTCCAGGGCGTGATTCTCCTCCAGGAGGCCAAGATCCTGAGGTCCGATGTCCCACCTTCGGAGGTACTTTACTTGCTCTCTTCGTTTTGGCATGTGGGTCTTGCACGCGATGGCCTCAACCTTCTAGGCTGTACCTTTCATTCACTTACTCTGTCGTCCTCTCCACTTGATGATTCTGGCCTGCTGGGACAAATCTCCAGACAGCCTCATCTGCCTGGTTCTCTTTCCTCCTTGGTTTGCCGAGAGTTTCTTTGGTGTATCTCCTCCCCAGGAATTTCTCAAGGGAAGTCCTTCCCCTCTGTTGGTAGGTGATTACCACTGACGCCAGTCTCCCTGGCTGGGGAGTGGTTCTCGATGCTTTGACTGTTCAGGGTCTGTGGTCCAAGGCCGATTCCTCCCTCCGGTTCAACCTGCTGGAACCCAGGGTTATCTTATTTTCCCTGTCTCACTGGACCTCTCTTCTCCAAGGACATCTGGTCACAGTCCAGACTGACCTCTCCTTCATGGTCGCCTACTTGAGCCCTCAGCGGGGCATCAGGAGCCGTGCAGCCTTACTAGAAGCCTCACAATCTCTTCCTTAGGTGGAGCGCCACGTTCCAGCTCTTTCGGTGGTCAACTTTTTCTGGCGTGGACCACTGGGTGGCAGACTACTTGAGTCGAGAAAATATTGCTCCGGGCGAGGGTCGCTTTATCAGCAGATCTTCCTTCAACTGTGCTCCTGCTGTGGCGTGACAGACATTGACCTTTTTCTCCTCTGCCGGAACCACAAAGTTCCCGGCTAAATTGCCAGGTCTCTGGATCCTCGAGCCATCACCGCTGATACTCCTGTGAGTTCGGTTTTTCGCTTCCTCTTCTCCCTCAGGTCCTTCAGAATCTCTAGACTAAGGAGGTTCAAGCTTTCCTGGTGGCACCAGATTGGCCCTGCCGAGCCTGGTACGTGGATCTCATGTTCCTGTTGGCGGATGCTCCTTGGCCTCTTCCTCTGCTGGTCGAACTTCTGTCTCAAGGACCGCTGTTCCACCCCACCTTGACTTGGCTGCGTTCACGGCATGGCTGTTGAATCCGAGGTTTGAGGCGGCGTGGTTTTTTCAGAGTTTGTTATCCTGCCATACTCAAGGCACGGAAATTCCAGTTAGCTTAGATCTGCCATCAAACGGGGAGATTGCTTACATCCACCGTTGGGAGAGTAACGATTCTCATCGGATCTTCCCCAGTCTGGTCTGGATCAAGGTCTTAGTCTTTTTCCCTTTAAAGACTTTCCTACAGGAGTGCCACTCTGTGCTCCTTTGGAACCCTTGGATCCGTGGGATCTTAACCTCGTCTTTAGGGTGTTTCAGGTTCCCCCCTTCGAGCCTTTGATATCCCTTTTTTGTCTTCTGTCCTGGTAGATCGAGTTCCTGATGGCCAATACCTCCATCCGCAGGGGTCCCGAATTGGCTGTCCTTTTTTTCGGCAGCCTCCCTTTCTGGTCCTCCATAAGGATAAGGTTTTCCTCTGTCTGCCACAGTCTTTTTTTTTTTTTTCTTAGGACTTGGTCTTGCCCTCTTTCTGCTCGGTCCCCAGGCATCCATGTGGATGCTTGCTCTTCCCTGCCTGGTTGTTGCCCGGGCGATTTGCATCTATATTGTCCCTCATGGATCCTTTCTGTTGTTCGGACGCTTTGCTCGTTCTCCCTGAGTGCCCTTGCAAGGGCCTGCCTGCTTCCAGAGCTCCCATCTTCCGATGGCTTTGGTCTGAGATTAGGGAGACCTATTGGTTTAAGGGTAGGGCTCTGCCTTTCCGTGTGATGGCTCTCTTCTAGAGCTGTTGGAGCTCCCTGGGCCTCCGGCATCAGGCTTCTGCTTCCCAGGTCTGTAAGTATCCCACTGGGCCTCCATCCTCTTTCTCTAAGTTTCACCAGATCCATTCTGTGGCCTGTGCCGATGCCAGTTTGGGTTGTAAGTTTCTGGAAGCGGCTGAGCGTTATGGGTTTGCATGGCCGTGTTATTCCCACCCTCTGGGACTGCTTTAGGACATCCCATGGTGCTGTGTCCCCCAGTGAAATAAGCGAGAAAATGGGATTTTTGTACTCAACGTAAAATCCTTTTCTCGTTGTATTCACTGGGGGACACAGATCCCACCCTTGTTTTTCAGTGTTGTTCCTGCCCGAGCTGTGTTGGTTCCTTTTCGGGTTCAGGCATTGTTGGTGGTTGTTGGTTCCATGTTCCTTTGTGTCTCTCTCACTACTACGGTACAAACTGATTCATGCACAGTGGCTGTGGCAGGGTATAGCCTGCAGGCGGAGCCAACAGCTTTCATTTCCCTAGTGTCTGTCTCCTAGTGACCAGGTCTATACCCATGGTTCTGTGTCCCCCAGTGAATACAACGAGAAAAGGATTTTACGGTGAGTACAAAAATCCCATTTTTCAGGCGGATTCCACCTTCAAAAGACCAATTGCATTCAGTGGGAGGGAGAAAAACTGCTAGTGTTTTTTTGGGCGTGTTTATTGCAAAAGCCGCAAAAGTTTTTTTTTAAAGTGAAGTTTCTAGGTCCATACAGTGTGCTGGAGCAAACAACGCGACAACAAAGGCATCATGTAAAAAGAAAAAAATGTAAAAAAGTTTCCTAATTCCTGAAGCAGATTTTTTCAGCCTGCAAAACAATGTGTGAACATAACCTAAGCCTTCCTAGTTTTTGTCCCTATACCACTACACTCACAGCCTTTCAATGTATGGTGAACCTCTGCTCCTTAGTTCCACCCCCACCATCTGATTGCTATAGTAGCCTTGTGCCTTAAGAATCTAAGATCTCCTTTGAAAGGGAAGACTACAGTTTGGGTAATTTATAGTTATGTTACTTTTCTCGCTTATTTCAATGGGGAACACAGCAACATGGGTATAGACCTGGCCACTAGGAGGCTGACACTAGGAATGACAAAAGATGTCATCTCCACCTCTAGACTATATTCTCTTCACAGACACTATGCTAACAAGTTTTAGTCTAATGTCTGTAGGAGGCAAACGCAACCTGACTTGGGTTTTCTGTCTTGCATCGTTTTATTTTTCTTTCAGGTGCCGGGGGGGGGGGGGGTCTTTTACGTGTACACCACACTAATCGTACCTCCCTGCGGGTGCTGTGCTCTGTCAAAGAGCGCCCCACCGGTCACCCAGTCCCCACTACCATATCGGTGGCTGGAAGGCTGATTAACCCACTACCACCGAGGGGGTGACCATGCAGTGCCTAAAGACAGTGGATCGAAGTATTTTGCCCCCAAGCACCCCAACCACTCCTTCACTCTGGTGTGGTAGCAACCTGGAGGTCTGTGAATAACAATCCCCCACCCCCTGCCACCGGGGGCCACATCTTAAAGGGTCTTAGTGAATGACCCCCTTTTTCTGCCGCGACTTTCCTGCTCTCCAGCAGCCGTTCCTCTTTTCTAATGGCCCCCCTTCTTCTGGGGCCCCCACCCAGCACCGTTCTTCGGCTCTCTCTCGGCTTTTCGAATCTACTAGCGTCTCTGGCTCAATCAGGGACTATGCCACAACTAGGCCAACATCCCTCCTGGGATTCTATCCCCTTTGATTGGTCAAGGTCCTTCTCCCTATCCCCTAAACATGGGAGAGTCTGCGGGAGGGGTTTTTGTCTCCTCTCTGATGACCCTTGTATTTTTTCAAAGAAAAAAAAAAATTCTGCATTTTCCAATCTGTCCTGAGAGAGCACCTGAAGTACCTCTCTGTGCAGCCTTCCTGCAGCAGTCGGCGATGGGACATCTCCCAGTGGTCTGGTAGGCTAACCCCTGGGTTACCCCCCCCCCTTTTCCTTTAGGGCCCCTCCACCATGTCCTTCTGCGATGAGCCAGCCTGCCTCTTGGCCCTTCCGGTGCCACCACGTTTTATACATGCACCCGCTGTAACGAATAGTTGCCATGTGGTCCGCCTGAGCCCATCTACTCTCACTGCCTTCTGCCTAGGCCAGTTCAGGACCCTCCCGGACAGGGCCGCCTCCCATACCTGAGCCATAGGCGATCTTGCCAGACTTAATCAGTCTGTGGTGGAAACCCTGAAAAGGCTGCCTTCCCAGATTGCTGCTTAGTCGGTGTCTTCTAGGCCCCTCACCAGACGCCTTCATCGCTCCCGTTTCCGCTCCAGGAGCTGTCCTGGCAAAAGGACCAGGAAATCATCCTACAGGTCATTGTCCTCCACTTCTTCCTCTGGGCATTCTCTGGATAGGCCCACTCCGTAGAGTTCTCCCTTCCTCACAGAAGATTTTTTTCCTTTGCCTTCTTCCCCTGCTCGAGCAGCCACCTTTCTACAGGTAGTCTCCGCTCTACAACAGCAGGGCATCATTATCTTCGTGCCACCTTCAGAGCGTTTCCAGGGCATTACAATCAGTTCACCGTCCCCAATAAGGACGACTTGAGACTGGCAAATTCCTTTCATCCATCAACATTTGCAATGGCTACCTCCACATTCCCATTGTGCTGTGCCATCAAAGCTTTATTTTGTGGTGGGTTCACGTTTTCAGTTTGTCACACCTTCCTTCAGGCTGGCTGACCCCTTCCATTGTTCGGACGCCTTGTTCATTCTCCCTGAAGGCCCTCACAAGGGCCTGGCTGCTTTCAGGGCTTCTATCTCCAGGTGGATTCAGTCTGCTATCAGGGAGGCCTATTGCCTCAAGGGTAGGCCACTGCCTCTTTGTGTGATGGCTCATTCCACAAGAGCTGTCAGAACCTCCTGGGCTGTTTGGCTGCCATAAGAAGCCCGGTGCCCCTGTGCCCACCCCCGCGCCCGGGCCCCCCCCCCCCCGCCCCACACCCCGCCGGCCCTGGCCCCCCTGGCCCCCTCTGCGCCCGAGGCACCACGCGGGGGAAGCCGGCCATCTGGTCCTCCAAGGGTGTCCTCACACTGTGTGAGCAGCCCACCACAGGCCCAGTGGGGGAACAGGGCAGAGACCAGCACGAGAACCCACAGACCACCAAACAGCAGAACCGACCCCAGGGCCGCACACCCGGAGAACCCCAGAAGATGCGGGTTGTGGTTTTAATGGGACTTTAAGCCAGGGAAAGAACAATGGAGTTAAATTGCAACAAACCGCAATTGGCGCCCGCCGGCCGCTGCCTAGCGCAAACACGGCGGGGGGGAAAACCCCCCAAAAAAAAAAAAAAACCCCCAGCACCAATTTTCAAGTTCTACCATTTCCATTTTGCGGCCTCTGCTGATGCCAGCTTGGGTCGTAAGGTTTTGCAAGCGGCTGTGTGCTAGGTTGCTCGCATGGCTCTGTAACTCCCACCCTCTTGGAATGCTTTAGGACATTCCTTGGTGCAGTCCCCCCACCCCCCAATTGAAATAAGCCAGAAAAAAATCTATTTTTTATGAGTGCAGTATTTAAGAATTCTAGTTGCTAATATTTGAGATGCCAAAGGAGTTCAGGCCCAAAAATGAGAAATTCAGCTCCATCATTTAGGTAATAGGTGCAGGTATAAACTAATGGACCTACTCTGAAATGTATGAACTTGTGGACCTGCAGTAACGTAGTCTTCCAACAATACTTTACAAAAGGGAGATACAGCCAAAGGTTGTGTACTAGTAATTACTTATGCATTGTTTACAGGTGAAGCCACAAGGCAAGGATGAACTTTATGACTCTCCTCGCAGTTATGAAGCTAAACGAAACAGCTCTAGTGTAGCCAGCAGTGAAAACTCAGGTGGATCTGCCAAGGCTGTACCCCCTCCTGTTGCTGCTAAACCTGTGATTGGTGGGAAGCCTATACTGAAACCTCCTGCTACAGTAACCACCTCAGCTGGGATTGAAGATGATACACAAGAAAACAAAGTGTTAAATCCTCCTAAATCTGTATTGGGAAAAGTGAAAATATTTGAGAAAATGGATTACAGTGCAAGACAGCAAAGGATACAGGAACTACATGAGGCACAAAATGCACGGGTAAGAAATGCCTTTAACAGGCACATAAGGAAACAATTTTTCTGAACTATACATTTTCTAGTTTTTGTATTTTTGCATCAAAGATTTGAAGATTTGCTAAGACCGGCTATGATCACATCTGTGCTGGAGACTCCGTTGCAGTGGTCACCTGAAAAATCAGTGGAGGTAAAAATCCTCCATGGACGACTTTTTCCTCCACCAATTTTCAGTTTTAAAACAACAGACTCCATTATAGTTGACATGACTATAATATGACTCTTCAGACCACAGAGTATAATAAGTAGAGGCCCTTGGGAGGTGATTAAAAATAACAAACAGTTATACTCATCTTGCCTCACATCTCCTGGGCATCCTTAATTTTGCTCTGCTATCTCCGCCGGCTTCCTCTTCAGGTGTGCGGCTGATGTCACGCGTCTTCGTCGTCACTGCTGAGGCCCAATCACAGGCCTCAGCAGTGAAATCCTAAACGCGTGACGTCAGCCACAGACCAGAAGAAGATGCCAGACGCCCAGGAGAGGGGAGTATAAATGTTTATTTTTACACACGTCCCCTGGACAGGCTTCTATTGGAAAGGACTTTGTAATGGTTCAGTAGCCAGTCCGATGCTGGTTGTTGATGTACACAAGCAAGACTGTACAAGGAGAGAATTCAAATGAGAGGTCATGGATACTAATGTTGTTGCCCAATCCCTCACACAATCAATGAGTTTGGGGCCAATTGAAAGGATGGGGCTGTGTACTGAGTTATGGCTGAGTTGCACCACGGTCCACACACCTTTTGAAATTTTATGAGGAAATCCTCTACCTTTTATACAGTATTTATTGGGGAGAGTAGAGTTGACTAGCTTCCTCCACATGAACAAGGAGGGAGGATGTGGAGCCATCCATTGCAGTACAGTGGTTTTTCTGGCCAGGAATAGAGACACGCTCAGAAAGATCCTTATGTGGAACAACCATGTTTCTTCATCTCAGATGCCAAACAGGCAGATTTCAGGAGCCAAAGAAATGGGCATACTCAATATCTGACAGGAGATTCACATCCTCTTTCCAAAAGCTCAGTATAACTGGACAGTCCTAAATCATGTGCCAAAAATCTGAGTGTGAACATCTATGGCAACCTAGGTGAGATGCTCTTCCCATCTTATATAGATGTAAGGAAGTTAACATTCATGTGGGATATAAATATGAATCAACTTATTAGCATATGGAAATACTTATTGGGATGACTTAAGGGTTTCCTGAAAGGCTTTCCTTCAAAGGCTTCAGAGTCCATCTATTGGAAAAAAAAATGGAAATGTTTTTAATTTATTTATTATACTTTATTATTAAAAAAAACAAACAAAAAAAAACTGTCCCACAGGGGGCGCTTGCACCCAGGGGTAGCTTGATCTCCTGTACATAGGCTCCCTAGGTGTAAAAGGGAAAGTCAGCCAGGAGGCTGTTGATTGGTTCGCCCACCTCTAACTAATTATGACATTAGAGTCTGACAAACACATTAGTAGATCAGATATATCTTTTTACCAATCGTTTTTTAACCCTTCTGCCTTGTGTATATTAGTGTTCTATTTTCACCACCTTTTCCGCAACCGCAATAAGGTGCAAAGTATGCATAAAAGCTCTAACGTTTCTGTTTCTGCAGTTGGAACTGGCACAGAAACTCCCTGATATATATGCCGTACCTATCAAGCCACAAAAGCCTGATCAAAGCCGACCTCAACCCACAAGGTAAGTGGTGATTAGTCCACTGCACAAATTTGGTTTATTTGCATTATAGGGTTGAAAAAAAAAGGGTTTTGGATTTTACCTATGCCATTACTTACAAACATCTCTTCAGCTGAGTGTTCTACGTGCACTCTGCCAGTCTGTGGACATTGTGAATAGTAGACCTTTTTTTGTTATCTTTACCCCCTTAACCCTTTCCCGACATCCGACATGTCGAGTGCTTAAATATGGCGGCCACGTGGGACCCGAGCAGCCGCCATAGCTGCCGGGTTTCTGCTGTATTATACAGTAGACACCCGGCGCTAATGCCCGCGATCAGTGCCCGCAATGATCCCGAGCATTAACCCCTCTGGCGTCTCGGTCAAAGCTGACCGAGGCGCAATTTTGCCGGGGACAGCTGGAAGCCTTGTGATGGCCTGGCCCAGGCCTGTCTTTCATTAACTTCTATTGCAGGCTACTCTATGTAGCCTGCAATAGAAGCGCCGTTTTTTTGCAATGCATTAGTCATCAGCCCCCTTGGGGTTCAAGACCCCTGGGGGGTCTAATAAATGCAAAAAAATAAATAAATATTAAAAGTTCAAATCACCCCCCTTTCCCTAGAACACATATAAAAGTAGTTAAATAATGCCGTAGCAGGAGGGAAAAAAAATCAAAAGTGCCAAACCACCGTTTTTTCACTGTTTTGCCTCTGATAAAAATTTGAATAAAAAGTGATCAAAGCAATAGTAATTCCCCAAAATGGCATGACTCAAAAGTACACCTGGTCCCGGAAAAAGTTACTTGTGTCAGAATATGGCGGCTTTTAAAAAAATATATTTTTGCACAGTTTTGGATTTTTGTTAAGGGGGGGTTAAAATGTAAATAAAACCATATAAATTTGATAACCCCGGAATCGTACCGAATCATAGAATACAGATGACCTGTCATTTTGGCTGTAGAGCGAACGCAGTAAAAACGAAGCCCGTAAGAAAGTCACACAAATGCACTTTTTCTTCAAATCCACCCCATTCTGAATTATTTTACAGCTCCCCAGTACATTGTACAGAATAATAAATGGTAGCATCATGAAAAAAATTTTGTCCTGCAAACACTAAGACCTCATATGGCTCTGAGAACTGAAAAATAAAAAAATTATTGGGTTTGGAAAGGGAGGGGGGGGGGGGTGGAAGTCAAAAAAGAAAATGGAAAAATGTCACCGGCGGGAAGGGGTTAAAGTATTGCGTGATGATGAGAAAAGATATTGAAAACCATGAGGAATTGGGTACAAAGTATTTTGGTAAATTTGTATAAATTTTTATTTTACAACGAATAAGCTTTGTTTGATGTATTCCACAGAACTTTCCTCTTTCTGCATCACTTATAGACTTCAGTGTCATGTCCAAGTGCAACCACCTCTCCTTTTAGTGTGGCTAAATAGCCACATAGGAATTGAGGAATCAGATGAGTGGTAATCTTTCAGGGTTAAAGAAACCGGGTCCTTTTTTTTTTTTTTTTTTTTTTTTTAATGAAGTTTGTATGTTAAACATATTTTTAACCCCTTCCCGACATCTGCTGTACTATTTCAGAGAATGTTGGGTATTTAAATATGGCAACCACTCACCAAAGACCCGGCGCTAATACCCGCAATCAGTACCCACACTGATCGCGGGCATTAAGACCTCCAGTGCCTTGGTCAAAGCTAACTGAGGCACCATTTTTGTGGAGGTGCATGGGCGCCACCATCTTTGTGTAGATCGCCAGGCCGATGATCAGTTGCTCTGACAGCCTGGAGCCTATTGGAGGCTCCCTGACTTGTCTCTCATTTATTTTGCATTATAGGCTGCTCTATGCAGCCTGCAATAGAAAAGCCGGTAATTAGTAATGCATTGCATCAGTGATCATTGCATCATAATAAGCCCTAAAAGCAACATTAATCACCAACATGCGCTTTTATATTTTGCTCTGGTCAGGTTGTTGCTGACTTATGGGAGAGTTTGATTTGTTTTTTAGGATTGCAAGTATTTCAGCTCTAAATACTGTACAGTGGGGAAAATAAGTATTTGATTTTGCACGTTTTCCCACCTACAAAGAATGGAGAGGTCTGTAATTTTTATCGTAGGTACACTTCAACTGTGAAAGACAATCTAAATAAAAAAATACAGAAAATCACATTGTATAATTTTTAAATAATTAGCATTTTATTGCATGAGATAAGTATTTGATACAATAGAAAAACAGAACTGAAAGGGGTTGTACAGGCAAAAATGGACAACCCTTTTAATGTTTAAATCAGCTGGGGGCAGTGAAACAAAAAAAAAAAAAAAAATCATACCTTTCTACAGTGCTCCGGTGTCCTTCCGCGTGTCCCGGTTCTTCTGCTCCTGCGGCGTCTCCCGGGTCTCTTCCGGCTTTACGCTGATTGGCCTCAGTGGTCACGTCAGCGGCTTCAGCGGAACTCCAGAAGACGCCACTGGAGCAGAAGAACTGGGAGACACGGGAGGACACCAGAGCACTGTGGAAAGGTGAGTGAATTTTTTTTGTTTTTGTTTTTCACCGCCCCCAGCTGATTCAAACATTAAAAGGGTTGTCCATTTTTGCCTGGACAACCCCTTTAATGTTTGGTACAGAAAACTTTGTTTGCAATTACAGAGGTCATACATTTCCTGTAGTTCTTGACCAAGTTTGCACATATTGCAGCAGGGATTTTGGCCCACTCCTCCATACAGATCTTCTCCAGATCTTTCAGGTTTTGGGGCTTTCGCTGGGCTACATTGAGTTTCGTCTCCCTCCAAAGATTTTCCATTGGGTTCAGGTCTGGAGACTGGCTAGGCCACTCCAGGACCTTGAAATGCTTCTTACAGAGCCACTCCTTAGTTGCCCTGGCTGTGCGTTTCGGGTCATTGTCATGCTGGAAGACCCAGCCACGACCCATCTTCAGTGCTTTTACTGAGGGAAGAAGGTTGTTGGCCGAAATCTTGCGATACATGGCCCCATCCAACCTCTTTTTCAATACGGTGCAGTCGTCCTGTCCCGTCCTTTGCAGAAAAGCACCCCCAGAGTATGATGTTTCAATCCCATGCTTCACGGTTGGAACAGTATTCTTGGGGTCGTACTCCTCCTTCTTCCTCTAAACACACAAGGGAAGTTGATATCAAAAAGTTCTAATTTGGTCTCATCTGAAAACATGATCTTCTCCCATGCCTCTTCTAGATCGTCCAGATAGTCATTGGTGAGCTTCAAACGGGCCTGGACATGTGCTGGCGTGAGCAGGTGGACCTTGCGTGCAGGATTTTAATCTCTGATGGCGTAGTGTGTTACCAATGGTAATCTTGGAGACTGTGGTTCCAGCTCTCCTCAGGTCATTGACCAGGTCCTCCCGTGTAGTTCTGGGCTGATTCCTGACTTTTCTCAGAATCATCCTTACCCCACGAGGCAAGATCTTGCATGGAGCCCCAGACCAAGGAAGATTGACAGCCATCTTGTGCTTCTACCATTTTCTAATAATTGCACCAACAGTTGTTGCCTTCTCACCAAGTAGCTTGCCTATTGTTCTGTAGTCCATCTCCGCCTTGTGCAGGTCTGCAATTTTGTCCCTGGTGTCCATAGACAGTTCTTTGGTCTTTGCCGTGGTGGAGAGGTTGGAGTGTGATTGAGTGTGTGGACAGGTGTCTTTTATACAGGTAATGAGTGCAGAGTAGGAGAAAAAAACAGGTCTCTGAGAGCCAGAATTCTTGCTGGTTGGTGATCAAATACTTATTTCATGGAATAAAATGCGAACTAATTATTTAAAAAACATACAATGTGATTTTCTTGAGTGTTTGGCTTTTTTTTTTTTTTTTTTTGAAGATTCTCTATTTTGTGTACCATATGCAAACCCTCAAATGTAAAGCACCATGAAATTAATGGTGCTATATAAATAAACAACAAATTTGTTTGTTGTTGTTTTTGCACTACTTCTGCATAGTTAAATCACTTGCCAAATATCAACATAAAATCATTTGCCAAAAAGTTCTTGTTATAGTGTCATTATTTTCTGAGAGCTATACCTTTCTTTTCCTCTTGATGGAGCTGTGTAAGGACTTGTTTTTTGTGGGATGAACTATAGTTTCTGTTATAGTACCATGGGGGAGAATCACACCTTACAATAATTTTTAGAGGCGATGTGACCGGAAAAAACAGCAATTTTGTCTTTATTTCTTCTGACGTTTACTGTGTCGGATAGATAATTAATAATTTTTGTATCTAGGGTCATTACGGATTTGTTAGAACCAGATTTGCCTAGTTTTTAACACTGTGCATTACACTATGCAAATTGATACTAATGATCAGTGTATTCGACTCTGCCTCCAGCTTTGATGGTGACAGGATTTTCAATAGGTCCACCCTCACCATGACAACACATCGGCACCCTACAATCACATTGCTGGGGTGCAGATTGGGGGCTCTAACATGTACAAAACCCCTTAGATGCTGTAATCTAAAGACTTAAATGGCTGGTGTTTTCACTACTCGTATGTTACAGCAGATACCTGCTCCCAATGTCCCTATCCCAGCAGTCATTCTCCACCAGACACAGGACAGCCAATAATTGTTTTTCGTGGGAATTTCCCATTAAGGATATGCCCACTCCTGGGTGAGACTGTGAGTGTGCAGCTAGTAAACACAGTAGAGATCTTTGCTGCTATTGTAATTTATGTTGTATGTTACAGTAGCAGCACCTTAAGATGCATTTTTGTGGATTGTGGATGAACAGCAACAGTGGTCAACCTTGTTACATTAGTCTGAGAAAAGATGCGGACTTGATGAACACAACAAACAATGTAGAGTTGAAATTAAAAGACAGACTAAGGGCAACAAGAAACCTTTTTTGCCTGAGAAGGTGTTAATAAACACAGCTATAACAGTGTATGTAGATAGTGTTTAAGTATGCATAGTTTATTCATACTTGCGAAACAAAACGCCTTGACTTTCTTTTTCTCACCCCCCCCCCCCCAGCTCTCGTCCTCCAGAGCCCCAGAAGCCACCTTCTTGGTCATACCTGGATAAGAAAGGAAGTTATGGAAGTGATGAAGAGGAAGAAGATTATCGACGCCAGTTGTCTGATCAATCAAAACGAGGGTTTTATGCTCAGGCAACGAAATATAGGGATACTGAATTGTGAACTTCTCAAAAATAGGGGATACAGTGCATCTGTTAGCTAATAATGTACAGTTATTTTTAGGTACATACAGGAAAATAGATTTTCTTTTAAATTCAGTGTGTTATTTTTGAATAAGAAAATGTTTTTTCCACCTTTTTTGTACCACGTAGTTTCTTTGAATTCTTTCTGAATTTGTATACTAAACTGGTGAACCACAGTGAACTGTGGGCTTTTTGGTACATTGTAAATATAAGAGGTAGGGTTATATACTGCAAAGATTCCATAGTGTGTTTTTTTTTTTTTTATATATATATATTCATTTGTACTGATCTACATTCATAAAAATCCACCTAAATGACTTGTTGTGATGAATGTTCAAAAATATCATGCTTTCTAACATTCCAAAAAAGAATTTTAATAAGTGCCTTTTTTGAGCTAGACTATCTTAAAGAGGAAGACCTTTCACCACCTTCACCCCTTCCAGTTATTTGCATTAATAGGTGCTGCTCCACTTATTCCAGCACAATTGGAATTTTTTTTCTCTAACTCTAACCTCCATTCCCGAGCAGTAAGTGCTGTTAATTTTGGTGCCTGATGTGCTATTTTGACTTAGAGTCCTGACTTTGTGCACCTCTGATGGAGCTCTGAATCACACCTCTTGCTTGCTTCTGCCTAACACTGCTCATCTGAAAGCAAAAGCCTAAATAGCCTTTCAGCCACCAAAAGTAACTGCACCAATTGCTCAGGAACAGTGGGTACTAGAGAAAAATTGCTAACTCTGCATGAATCAGTGAAGCAATGCCTATTAACAGATGCTAAGAACTGGAGTTGGCAGAGGTGGTGTAAGGTCCTCTTTAAACTTATTTTGCATTAATTTAAAGTAACCTTAAAATTATGTCTGCTTTGTGTTACCTTGTCTCAAATGGGCTAGTACACTTCTTTAAAACTGACCAGTCTGCCTGTTACAGCCAGGCTTGAGGGTGCTTAGCCTGTTTATTGTGGTGTTTTTTTGTTTTTTTTTTTTTTTGCTCTTGTTGCCAGTAATAAACAATTTAAATTACCTCTGTCTCTGAATTACAAATTGTTGTGTGTATATATAAATAGGTTTTTAACATTTTAACTGTTCTGCATAGCCATACATAGATCTATGTACAGTACAGACCAAAAGTTTGGACACACCTTCTCATTCCAAGAGTTTTCTGTATTTTCATGACTATAAAAATTGTAGATTCACACTGAAGGCATCAAAACTATGAATTAACACATGTGGAATTATATACTTAACAAAAAAGTGTGAAACAACTGAAAATATGTCTTATATTCTAGGTTCTTCAAAGTAGTCACCTTTTGCTTTGATTACTGCTTTGCACACTCTTGGCATTCTCTTGATGAGCTTCAAGAGGTAGTCACCTGAAATGGTTTTCACTTCACAGGTGTGGCCTGTCAGGTTTAATAAGTGGGATTTCTTGCCTTATAAATGTGGTTGGGACCATCAGTTGTGTTGTTCAGAAGTCAGGTGGATACACAGCTGATAGTCCTACTGAATGGAGTGTTAGAATTTGTATTATGGCAAGAAAAAAGCAGCTAAGTAAAGAAAAACGAGTGGCCATCATTACTTTAAGAAATGAAGGTCAGTCAGTCCAAAAAATTGGGAAAACTTTGAAAGTGTCCCCAAGTGCAGTGACCAAAACCATCAAGCGCTACAAAGAAACTGGCTCACATGAGGACCGCCCCAGGAAAGGAAGACCAAGAGTCACCTCTGCTGCGGAGGATAAGTTCATCCGAGTCACCAGCCTCAGAAATCGCAGGTTAACAGCAGCTCAGATTAGAGACCAGGTCAATGCCACACAGAGTTCTAGCAGCAGACACATCTCTACAACAACTGTTAGGAGACTGTGTGCAGCAGGCTTTCATGGTAAAATAGCTGCTAGGAAACCACTGCTAAGGACAGGCAACAAGCAGAAGAGACTTGTTTGGGCTAAAGAACACAAGGAATGGACACTAGACCTGTGGAAATCTGTGCTTTGGTCTGATGAGTCCAAATTTGAGATCTTTGGTTCCAACCACCATGTCTTTGCGCGACGCAGAAAAGGTGAACAAATGGACTCTACATGCCTGGTTCCCACCGTGAAGCATGGAGGAGGAGGTGTGATGGTGTGGGGGTGCTTTGCTGGTGACACTGTTGGGGATTTATTTAAAATTGAAGGAATACTGAACCAGCATGGTTACCACAGCATCTTGCAGCGGCATGCTATTCCATCCGGTTTGCGTTTAGTTGGACCATCATTTATTTTTCAACAGGACAATGACCCCAAACACACCTCCAGACTGTGTAAGGGCTATTTGACCAAGAAGGAGAGTGATGGGGTGCTACGCCAGATGACCTGGCCTCCACAGTCACCAGACCTGAACCCAATCGAGATGGTTTGGGGTGAGCTGGACCGCAGAGTGAAGGAAAAAGGGCCAACAAGTGCTAAGCATCTCTGGGAACCCCTTCAAGACTGTTGGAAGACCATTTCAGGTGACTACCTCTTGAAGCTCATCAATAGAATGCCAAGAGTGTGCAAAGCAGTAATCAAAGGAAAAGGTGGCTACTTTGAAGAACCTAGAATATAAGACATATTTTCAGTTGTTTCACACTTTTTTGTTAAGTATATAATTCCACATGTGTTAATTCATAGTTTTGATGCCTTCAGTGTGAATCTACAATTTTTATAGTCATGAAAATACAGAAAACTCTTGGAATGAGAAGGTGTGTCCAAACTTTTGGTCTGTACTGTATGTGGGGACAAATCCACAATGTACAATGATCCCCACATGCACATATGTATACAGGGTGTGACAATTTAGGGGGATTTAGCCTCAAAGGTGGCAGCCTCCTGGAATCTACAGCGGTGTAGGTGGTACTGGGTGCCGGAGAAGCAGCATTCAGACAGTGCTAATTCAAAGTAAAATGGCTTTTATTCAGCTTAAAAGTGGAACATAAGCAAAATAGCAAACAGCCTAGGCCACACTTAGGGCACGACCTCACTGCTTGCTCCCTTACTAGCCTCTGGGGGCAAGAAGCAGCCTGACTCACAGTCAGCTCAAACAATTTCCTCTGTGGAACTCAGTCCTCCTGGGAAAGACCGCCTGTCTGTCTCTGACTGTTTCCAGTGCACACCTGCTCCCTGCAGGCTTCCACAGCAGCTCTCCTGCTGCGTACACTCCCTCTGGAGTTGCCCCACCTATGGGTGTGGCTGAGGACCTTTTCAAGCCTGGCTCTGGGTCGCTCACTAGCGCCCTCTAGGCTCACACTTTCACATGCCCTCCCCCTCAGCTCACTACCCATGGGGTGAGCTACAATGGGACAAGACATACTATGTCGACGTCCCTCTTCACTCATGTACACCTGTCCAGTGTCTCTCCACATGTCTCCATCTGGCGGTCTCAACCTCCAAGTTCCAGTCAGTCGAGTTTTCCGGTTTCTCATCACTTTAAATAATACGCGTAGAGCCTGGCCATTCTGTGCAAAGGCAAGTTCTACTTCATCACCTTCAAAATTCGACATCCAGGGAATCACATCATTTTCATCATATTTCTCGCCATAGTCTTCAGCCATCCCATTGCATGACTTTGATCCCTTTAGTAAATAGCCGTAAGAATCTTCATCTTCACCTGTCATGACTCCACAGGAGCTCAGAGACCAACCAACACGTACTTCATGCACATCAATGATGACCTGTAACCATCTCTTACTTCTGCATGCAAATGACGACTTCTCAGTCTCTGCATTAGAATCTCTACCACGGTTACTTCCATTAGTTAGGGACATAGCAACATTGTATCTCAGCCTCTTCTTGTTTCTATTAACTTCAGGCGGTAAAACAATTTCTGCCTCTTCTCTTCTTTTTGGGTTGACTGTATTACTTCCTGACTCCCACTTCACAGATAACATGGAGTCATTATCCACCATTTTTCCACCAGACATTTGGCTAGAGGCAGGCACAGAAACACCTTTATCCACCATGGCTTCAGACACTTTGTTGGGACAATATACCCGTGGTCAGTCTTCTTACGGACTCTTGTTCCACACTTTTGACGACCCTTCACCTTATTTACCATCTCACAGCCCTCGTAGCTCTGGACCTCATTGGTTTGAAGCTGGACCCACTCTGTCACAAGCGGTGTGTGACCAATCACAGTTTCTTCTTCTGTTGGACCTTCTTTGGCCTCCTTCTCGGCTTCTAGTGCTGCCAGCTTTGAAGATAGTGCAGATGCCGACTGTTCAGTATTGGATAAAGACTGCTGCAATCGATCCAATTCTTCTCTTTTAGATTCCACTTCGGTTTTTAACTGTTCTATCTGAAAACTGTGCTCTTCCAACTTTATTTCTGACTCGCGCATCACTTGATCCATCTGAAACTCCAGCTGTTCCTTGACGTGTACAACTTCCTCCTGTTTGTCCACTTGCAGCTTTAGTTGAGCAGCAAGCATTTTTAGATTAGACAGGTTTTCCTCAAACTGAATCCTCATGTCTTCTATCTGGAGGTCCAATTCTCTCTTGGCCTTTTCCAGCTTGTCATAAGCATTGGCTTTGTCCTCATACAATATCTGCACAGATTCCAGGTTTTTCTCAACTTCTTTGTGACTCTCCTGTACGGTTTGTAAATTCTGAGCATGGACAGACAACATCTCCATCAATTCTTTGTCTTTATTTTGCACCAAAACAGACAATTTCTCATTATCTTCACAAGATCCTGACAGCACCCTCTCCAGGCTACATATTCTAGCTTTGAGTTCACTTTCTCTTTGTTCCAGAACTCCAGTTCTGCTCTGCCATTCTTTCACTTAATTGGTTAGGCGAACCTGCTTTAGTTCATGCAAGTTTTGCTCTGACTGCAATGTCTGCACCACAGATTCTAAATCACTCTCTCGGTCAGCCACATACTTCCTCGGCTCTACAAGTTCATTTTCTTTATCAGTTAATGCAGCCAAAAGTTTTTCACACTTCCTGACTTGGTCATCCAAACATTCTGAAATTCACTTTTCTCACATTTAGCAGTTTCAAGGTCATCTCTTAATTTTTCAATGACACTCTCTTTGGCAATGGAGACTTGGACATGCTGTTCCTTTAAATCCTGCAATTGCTTCTCAAGCACTTGCTTTTGCTCTACACTCTGTATAACTTTATTAGATAGAGCACATTTCATTTCAGCAAACTCCTTCTTAGTGACACCGTCCATTCCAGACAAACCCAGCACCACATTTTCACAATGACTAGGATATGAACTCTTCATAGAGTCAAGCTCTTTCTTTAACTTAAGGTTCTCTTTTTCTGATACCTCAAGTTGCCAATTCCAATCAGATATTTCATCCTCATAAATGAACCTGATGGTTTTAATCTAATCTTGAAGCTGCTGCACCATAATACTTTCATCTTTGGTGCTTTCATGCACTCCAGTATGAGACATACAGTTAGCAGGAACATATTCATTCATAGAACAGAGGTGTTTCAGAAAAACAGTCACTCTCATGCAACCCATTTTCTTTACTTGCACTCCACATGCTCTGTTCCGGGTTTTGTGTCTCTCTGCCTTTAGACTGCTGCAGTAATACACCTGTGCACAGCTTTTCTGTTTTCTTACAAACTGAAATTTTCTTTTTCTTGCCCATGGTTTAATAACAAGATTACACAATATTCCACAGCAACCTTGGGTTCAACCGGCAGCAACTTTTTACTATCTTCTGCAGTCACATGTATTCAAACAGTTAACTTATGTGGCACTACAACAACCAACATTTTCTTCTGTCTTCCACAGAAAACACCAACATGGCACCATAGCCTTTCGCATAGACTGTTTGCAATATCCAGCTTCTACACACATTGCTTACTTTCTTGCCATCAGCAAGCACTTTACAGACTTCTGTGCCACAGTCCATTCCCTGGATTCCTCTTCCAGAGTTTTACTTTCACCAGTTTTTGCACACAATTTGCTGTGTTGCAGTTCCACTCACCCCTTCCTGGGTTTCTCAGTTGAAATCACAGATTTCTTCCAGCTGTAGGCCACAATGCACACTTAGCAGTACTGCAGTCACCAAACACTTGTCTTCCAGGACTTGCGTGGATCTCTTTATGCCCGCATCCGAAGCGCCATATTTGACAATTTAGGGGGATTTAGCCTCAAAGGCAGCAGCCTCCTGGAATCTACAGCGGTGTAGGTGGTACTGGGTGCCGGAGAAGCAGCATTCAGACGGTGCTAATCCAAAGTAAAATGGCTTTTATTCATCTTAAAAGTCGAACATAAAATGCCAAACAGCCTAGGCCACACTTAGGGCACTACCTCACTGCTTGCTCCCTTACTACCCTCTGTGGGCAAGAAGCAGCCTGACTCACAGTCAGCTCAAACAATGTCCTCTGTGGAACTCAGTCCTCCTGGGACAGACCGCCTGTTTGTCTCTGGCTGTTTCCAGTGAACACCTGCTCCCTGCAGGCTTCCACAGCAGCTGTCCTGCTGCGTACACTCCCTCTGGAGTTGCCCCACCTATGGGTGTGGCTGAGGACCTTTTCAAGCGTGGCTCTGGGTCGCTCACTAGTGCCCTCTAGGCTCACACTCTCACAAGGGTCATAGTCTTCCTGTGGCTTATTCATATTATGTAGTGGATTGTCCCACCCAGAGAGGGAAGGGATTACAGTTGCAGCTACAAAGACATAAAAAGAACCAGACAAAATAAAACAACCAAAACAGTGCTGCATAGTCCAGAGCAAAAACAAAATATTAGACAAAAGTTGTCCTAAGGAAAGTCCAGGCCGAGGGGGCCCAAAGAAGCTCAAGTTCCAATCTGACCTGTAGAGGGCTATAGCATATACAAAAAAACACACAAATATACATTTCAATCTAACCCATGTGTCATAATCCTAAAGAGAACCAATAGATAATGTGGAAGATATTGTACAAGTAAGCAATAAGTGTGTTCAGGGCTATACGAAAGGATGGGGCCATGTACACAGTTAGTGGTGAGTCACACAAAGAGCCCCAAACCTTTTGGAATTTTTAAGGACAACCCCTACCTTTTTTATATAGTATTTTACCAGAATTCACCAACTTCCTCCACATCGAGGGGGAGGGGGGGAGCCTTCCAGCATAAGGCAATAGTCTTTCTGGCTAAGAATATGAATTCACGCAGAAAATTGTATAGCGAGCAGAACTTCTCTACCTTGGCATTGAGTCTGGTTGTCATCAGGTCTATCTCTGGATGACCCCATTTCAGGGTGATTGCTTGAAAGACTTCTGGATGGAGAGACCATTCCCCTGGAACAGTGATGCCACGACTCAATTGATCCGCCACTACATTGAGTGACCCTCGGATATGTACGGCAGAAAGATGGGTTAAGTTCTCTGCCCAACTCAAGCTCTTCCCCACTTTGCTTAGAAGAGGATGTAACTGAGTTCCTCCCTGCTTGTTTAAATAAAGGACGGTTGTCATATTGTCCGATCTCACACAGACTGCCTTGCCCATCAACTGGTCGGCAAAGTGAAGCAGTTCTAGTCATACTGCTCAGAGTTCTCTCCAATTGGATGACATCATCTTTTCGAGGGAATTCCAATGCCCTTGGGCCGGAATGACGTTCAGGTGGGCTCCCCAACCTGTGAGTGATGCATCTGTAGTCAACATGGTCCAGCCAGGCTGGACCGTGGACTTCCTGTTTTTTAGCCGAATCCACCACTTGAGGGCCGAGCGGGCTTCCCGAGACAGGAAAAATCTTTCTAGCTGTCTAGACAGCTGGTTTTGTGATTCCAGGCCGACAGGACTTCTGCAGTGGGCGAAGATGCCATAACGCCCAAGGGACTGCTTCTGCAGCTGATGACATTAATCCCAATACTTTCATGCCTGTCCTGATGGTGATTGGCTGAGGAACTTTGCGGCCTTGATGATTCTTTCCCTTCTGGAGGGAGGAAGGGATATTTTCATTTAGGCCTGAATCGAGTATGAACCCTAGAAATGTTTTCTGGGTTGCTGGTAATACTTGGGACTTTTCCCAATTCATAATCCACCCCAATTGGAGGAAATTTATCATGATGGATAGATGCTGTAGTAGGCCTTCTCTTGAGGAGGCTATTAACAGCCAGTCATCCAGTCAACACGTATGGTGCTGATGTTATTCCGAATGGAAGTGAGGTAAACTGGAGGTGTCTTAACCGACCTTTTACGACTGCAATCCTCAGGTATTTCCTGTGAGTAGGAAGAATCGGGAAGTAGAAGTAAGAGTCCTTTAGATCCAGAGTGGCCATGAAGTCTCCTTTCTGGAGACCTCACTGTTTCCATGCGGAATTTTCTTTTCCTGATGGCTCTGTTGAGATATCATAGGTCTATTATCATTCTCCAGTCTCCTGAGGGTTTTGGAACCAGAATGACTGGAGAATAAATCCCAGACCCTTTACACTGAGTTGGAATCTCTTCCAAGACGTTCTTTCTTATATAGTCCTGTACTGAGGACTCCAGAGCCTTTTGACGGACTGCAGGGAGGTGAGTGGTCTGAATAAACCTGTCCTGGGGAAGCACAGAAAAATCTATGCCGTAACCGGACCGAATTATCTCCAAGACCCATAAATCTGACACACTTTTTCCCCAGACCTCTAGAAAAAAGGAAAGATGTCCCTAGACAGGAACTTCATGTCTTGGGTGAGGAAACAGGTAATTGTCAGAAATCTGGCTTTCTGATCTTCCTGTTGTCATGGGTAAAGCGACGGCTGGGGTTTCCTCTCTGGACCCTGAAATGTCCATGTATCTGGCCTCCAGAAGGTGGAAGTCTCAGTTCCTCTGTGATGTCTCCTTCCCCACCCACGAAAGTACTGCGGAAGGGATTTGCCTTTTGTGTCTACTAGTCCTTCCATATCAAGCTCCTGCCCGAATAACCTAGCCGGTTCATATGGCAAGCCACAAATATTAATTTTTGAGGCGTTGTCTGCCATCCAGGGTTTCAACCATAGTGGGCGACGGGCTGCAGTTGTCAAGCTCATAGCTTTAGAAGATAATCTCACCTGATGGAGAGAGGCTTCGTTGAGCTAATCTGCCTCAAGGGCTATACACTTCAAGGAGGACAATAAATCGTCCCGGGAGACCCCAGAATCAATATCTTTCTTCAAAGAAGATAGGTCTGAACATAGCTTTCTAGCTACCTCACTAGTAGCTATACCCACAGGAAACTTTCTGCTCGGCGGTCCATGGGATCCTGAAGATTAGACCCGTCTTCAGAGGGTACAAGTGTACACCTGGATAACTTGGCAACCGCCATGTCCACTTTAGGCGGAGGACCCCAAGCCCTGAACTGGACCTCAGATATTGGGAAGAGAGTTTTGAACCTCTTAGATAATACACAGGAATTCTCCAGGCATTTCCACTTGGTGGACATAACTCTTTGGAGTATGTCGTCCACTTTGAAGGCCCTAGGCCCCCTAGAGGTGGAACAAGAGGCTTCCCCTTGGTCAACATCATGGTCCCTTGACCTGATGGACTTTAATAATCTCTGCATCTTTTCCAGAGAAAACAGCGATTTCTCTATATCGATGTCTGAATTTTCAGAGGAATTGGTGTGATCCAGGATCTTGAATTCCTCATCAGTTTGCATAATAGTATGGGATGCCTCACTGCGTCTGGGACGTTTGGATGAACGGGGTTAAGGACTCTTTCAAGTCCTTCATGGTGTCCTGGACGTACTCCTTGACCCAAATGACTACATCTCTGATAGATGGCTCTTCAGAGGATTCCATTGGGCAGCACTGGTGGCACGTATTGAGTTCATAGCTGTCAGGCAAGGGAATTTCACAGGACTGGCAAGTCAGATGTTTGCGTTTGGACGCAGACTTACGCCTGAAAGATTCGCCCTCAGCAGACCCAGAGGAAGACATCTGAAAAAAACACAAGATAAGTTAGCCTAACTCTTTAGGCAACAAGCACAAAAAAGGAGGATTACATTACCTTAGCTCAGAAGTAAGGAACGAGATAACAATAAGAATAGTACAACAGCAAACGGTTGAACTGAATACAAAAACACAGCGTGCCCGCTCTCTGTCAAATAGCAAAGAGACAGAGGTCAGTGAGCAGTAACCTTATAAAGGAGAGACTACTCCTACTTCTTGCTGCAAAGTCTCCACCCACATTCCACTTTTTTTTTTTTTTTTTTTTCTTTAAAAAAGAAAAAACTTGCAAAACTCTTCAAATCTTCCAGTGGAAGGAAGAAGAAAAAGAAGACAAAACTTTAAAACTGTCTCCTCAGCCAAAAAGCAGATTCCAGGGAACTTTCCCTTTTAACAAGGGTGGGGGCGAGGGAGTGGGTGACATCATCACGCAGAAGCGTGATGACGTCAGCATGCAACAGCTCCCGTGCCCTACAGGGGAGTCAGACACAAACTGAAGCACAGGAACCAGGAGAGAGGCTGCGGACACAAACCCAGCACTGCACAGCATAAAATAACCCCCAAAAGAGAAACTCTGAGAAGGATGCGATCTTCACTGCAAGACAAGCAGGAGCGAGGAGGGGTAAGTGCTGCAGGCTATAGAAACCGGAGACTCCATATAGGGAAGGAAAAAGATCTCCCCCCCCCCCCCCCCAGCTGCCCTCCAACACAGGACAGAAAAAAACACGCTGGGGGGTTGGCACTTCCTTCCTTATATTGAGGAGGGGGAGGGGTTACTGTAAACCGTTTATTGTTCATTAAAAATTCTATTCTGTCCTACCAGCACAAATGGGCAGAAATACACAAACATCTCCAAGACTTCTCCCGTGCATCCCCCATACTCTGGAACTCATTACCAAGACACATAAGACTGACCCCCACAATCACAAGCTTCAAGAAGGCCCTGAAGACTCACCTATTCAGGAAGGCCTACAACCTCCAATAACACTATTGTCACCACACCACTACCTGAACAGGCTCTACCCCCACCTTCTGTCCCTATCCCTCTTCCCTCATAGATTATAAACCCTTGTGGGCAGGGCCCTCTATCCCACTGTGCCAGTTAGACTCTGTTAGCATTATCTGTTTTGTATATCTGGTGTACCGTATGTAAATTCACAAATATAATGCACCATGGAATTAATGGAGCTATATAAATAAACAACAACTACTACAGTATGGGTTTTTTAAAGGCAACTAAGTCATTTCTGACATGTACAAATAAAATTTGAATTATAGAATAAAAAAATAACATCATACCTCCATAGTGATATACTTCTCTAAGTAGACACCTGGCACAATATTAAAATGTCTCACAACCCAAAAATGCTATCATGCAATTGTGCATCAACAATTACAAGTATCTGGTATCAATAACTGGTATCCTAAGGTTTAAAATAATAAATCGGCATGCCTTCCTATTAGAAATCAACCAGATAAATGCAAGCATTTTTAGAAACATAAAATAATACATACAACATAACATAATACAAACAACACATACAATACGCATGAACTAACTTAGCGACTAACTAGTACAGAGGGAGAAGGACCCTGCCCTTGAGGAATTACAACCTATTAGGGAAGAGGTAGTAGGTAAGGGCAGATCGTAACACAAAATGGTTAAAGGGGTTGTCCAGGTTCGGACAAATATTGAGGCACAAATGTTGATGAAAAGTTATAAAATTTTTAAATATACTTTCTGTATCCATGCCTCACCATTTTCTAGATCTCTGCTTGCTTTCATTCATGCTTCTTACTTCTAGTGGATAAATATCTGTCCATGGTCATGTGATGGACACACAGTTGCATAGCTCGTTACAGTCAACACAATAATCAGACATTTGTCTGATAACAAGCTGTGTACCTGTGTGTCCATCACATGACCATGGAGTGTTCATCACATGACTATGGAATGTATGCCACATGGCCATGGACTGTATTTTATCCACTGGAAGTAAGCAGAACAAGGGACATAGCGGAGATCTAGAAAATATAGAAATTGATCTAAACAGTTGAATGGAAAATTGTATAACTTAATATACAAACAATAACATTTGTCTCTCAATATTTATATAAACAGGACAACCTCTTTAAAATGGTCTTCCAATCCAGGTTAAAATATTCAAATGTGAAGAAATTATTTGAAATAAGAGCAGAGGTGGCCTTTGAGAGTTGTGCCGAGAAGTAATTGGAACATCTGTAGCTGGACATATCAGGCAAATGGCTTCAGATGGTTTGTGTTGACTCTGTTTGCAACCCTAGGTTTGAGATGTAACATGCAATTTCATTTGCAGTACAGAATGTATGACTATGCACAGTTCTTACATTCAGACGACCTACTGTAACAGTTTGTTATTGCTCTCCCAAACAACAGGACAAACATGTTTGAACAGTGCTAACATCTCGGCATGTAACATTCTGCAAGAATGATAAACCAAGGTTTCACAGTTCTAAGATCCTGTCACTCTCAGTTTGAAAAAAGTGGCGATAACTAGCAGGGTCATGAGCAGGAGGCATTGCAAAATTATCCCATGCCACGCCTTGATCGTCACCTTTTTAAGATTATCATCATTATCATTCTGCCCCTCCCACAAGCAATGATTGGAGTGAGGTACTAGAAAATTGAATCTTTTGCATAAACATCTCCTATAAAATAGTTTACAAATATGCCTCTGTTATAAAATATTGAAGCCTCATTTTCAAACATGTCACCATTTTATTATTATGCAAATGGGGAAAAACATGCATTTGCCCAAGAATGTACATCTGAGACTAAAGTTTCAGCAAGCTAAGTCAAGAAAAGAAGAGTTTGTCACTTCATTTTCATGTAAAAAAAACAGTGAGTTACATGAAAATGGGACTAAAAAAAAAATAACACAGCCAAATTTGGAAACTGTAGAAACACCAATACAAAGTACTATAATTATATTTATAAGCAATTTCTTGCTGACACACTCCCTTTAAGCATAACAGAGCTCCTCTTCATGTAACCACAATAGCAAATCGTAAGTAACCAGTGTGCTGATTACTTACTCTGAGCTGTTAAGCCATCTGGGACTTAGGCTTGTTTCGATATGTCGGAGCAAATCTGTGTTTTGGAGCTATTTAATCTCTGGTTTTTGTATTGATGATGTTAAAATACTTCATGGTAAAAGTACATGGAAACAGTTGAAAAATCTTCCTTTACGAATGAATTTGACATTGCCATAGAAGAAGATCAATTTGTTAGGTACACGAAAGCTTATTCTTAACCCACCAGAGAAATAATTATTGAGTAAGATGTGTAAAACCTGTAAAGATCGCTAGGACAATTATTCTAAGAGATGATAGAGCTGCTCCACATTTTTAAGGTTTTCAACCAGAGTTTCAATATGCCTAAATTCCTATTTAGACAAGCAAACATCTGAATGTTTTAGATACCAAATAGAGATGCATCTACACTCAAAGGGAAAATACTGGATGAGGATTTCATTTTCAAATGTCCAGTATTTTACCACGAAGTCTAAATGTTTTCTCGGTCTATATTTGACATCTTAGACGAAGGTGGTATGGTGATGGTCAGTCTGAAGGATTGAAATGAGCTTTCCCAAAAGTACGAGCAGCAAAGGCTCCAGCGAGAATTGAACTCGTGACCCCTAGTTTACAAGACCAATGCTCTAACCACTGAGCTATGAAGCCATGCCCATCTTTGCATTCAATTTGGTTTTCTTTTCGAAACCTCATCCATAGTTAGATGCCACATTACCAATTAGGTGCTCCTGCATGGGATAAGCATAAGTCAAAGACTATATGAAATCTCAAGTGTAGAACTGGTTACGTGTTTATCGCTAGAGTGAGAGAAAAAGGAAACAGGATTCCAGTGGATTGGCAAGGAACATAACTGTACTACACGTCTTCATAAAACATCTTACGTTGTACTTTACCGTATTCCACTTCACTCAGCACGTGAGATCATGAGACGCAAAAACTTCTGCTAGCTAATATTAGCATAAATCTATAGCTGAACAACCCTGGTAGTAGACTTGTATACAAGTTAAAGCTTTCATCAACATTTTTCCTAACTGTTGTCTTATGTGCAAAAATTAGACTATATTTGCCTCTTACAGGGGGAGTCTGCCAGCAGTAAACTGTTTACAAACCTAACCGCAATACCTCGTAGTGCTGTTTCTACAATTTTCAATTATGCCTGTGTTTTTCAACTTTGGAGCCCCATTTTCATGGAAATGGCTGTTTTATTCATTTGCATAAACATATGGTTTAACAACCCTGGTAGCAGACTTTTATACAAGTTGAAGGTTTCATCAACAGTTTTCCAAACTGTTGTCTTATGCGTAAAAATAGACTATATTTGGCCTGTTTAAAGGGAGTCTATCAGCAGTAAATTGTTTACAAACCTCATCACAGTACCTTGTAGTGGTGTTCCTACAGTTTACAAACATGACTCTGTTTTTCAACTTTGGAGCCCCATCTTCATGTAAATAGCCATTTTATTTATATGCAAATGAGGAGGAAAATGCTTTTCCCGGGAAACTAGAGCTGAGACTGAAACCCAGCAAACTAAGTCACACCCGCAAAGAACTTGCGCCTTCATTTTAATATGAATAAAACAGCGACTTCCATGAAATTTTGCTCCGGAACTGAGCAACAGTCCCATGTGTTGAAACGCCACTACAAGGTACTGTGATTATGTTTATAACCAATTTACTGCTGACACAATCTTTTTAACCATAACAGAGCTCCTGTTCATTTATCCACATCAACAAAGAGTGAGTAAGATTTAAGAGAAAGCAAAGGCTTCAGCGAGAGTCGAACTCGCGACCCCTGGTTTACGAGACCAGTGCTCTAACCTCTGAGCTATGAAGCCATCTCAGTGCCTGTGATTGTTTCTATATTTCGGAGCAAATCTGTGTTTTGGAGCTATTTAAGCCGTCTGGTTTTTTTATTGATGATGTTAAAATACTTCATGGCAAAAGTACATGGAAACAGTTGAAAAATCTTCCTTTACGAATGAATTTGACATTACCATAGAAGAAGATCAATTTGCTAGGTACACGAAAGCTAATTCTTAACCCACCAGAGACATAATTATTGAGTAAGACGTGTAAAACCTGTAAAGATTGCTAGGACAATTATTCTAAGAGATGATAGAGCTGCTCCACATTTTTAAGGTTTTCAACCAGAGTTTGAATATGCCTAAATTCCTATTTAGACAAGCAAACATCTGAATGTTTTAGATACCAAATAGAGATGCATCTACACTCAAAATGAAAACACTGGATGAGGATTTCATTTTCAAATGTCCACTATTTTACCACGAAGTCTAAATGTCTTCTCGGTCTATATTTGACATCTTAGATGAAGGTGGCAAGGTGATGGTCAGTCTGAAGGATTGAAATGAGCTTTCCCAAAAGTACAAGCAGCAAAGGCTCCAGCGAGAATTGAACTCGCGACCCCAGGTTTACAAGATCAGTGCTCTAACCACTGAGCTATAAAGCCATCTCAGTGCCTGCAATTTTTCGATATGTCGGAGCAAGTCTGTGTTTTAGAGCAATTTAAGCCCTCAGGTTTTTGTATTGATGATGTTAAAATACTTCATGGTAAAAGTACATGGAAACAGTTGAAAAATCTTCCTTTACGAATGAATTTGACATTGCCATAGAAGAAGATCAATTTGTTCGGTACACGAAAGCTTATTCTTCACCCACCAGAGAAATAATTATTGGGTAAGACGTGTAAAACCTGTAAAGATCGCTAGGACAATTATTCTAAGAGATGATAGAGCTGCTCCACAATTTTAAGGTTTTTCAACCAGAGTTTGAATATGCCTAAATTCCTATTTAGAAAAGCAAAAATCTGAATGTTTTAGATACCAAATAGAGATGCATTTACACTCAAAAATAAATTACTGGATGAGGATTTCATTTTCAAATGTCCAGTATTTTACCACGATGTCTAAATGTTTTCTCGGTCTATATTTGACATCTTAGACGAAGGTGGCATGGTGATGGTCAGTCTGAAGGATTGAAATGAGCATTCCCAAAAGTACGAGCAGCAAAGGCTCCAGCGAGAATTGAACTCGCGGCCCCTGGTTTACAAGGCCAGTGCTCTATCCACCGAGCTATAAAGCCAACTCAATTCGTGCGATTGTTTCGATATGTTGGAGCAAGTCTGTGTTTTGGAGCTATTTAAGCCCTCAGGTTTTTGTATTGATGATGTTAAAATACTTCATGGTAAAAGTACATGGAAACAGTTGAAAATCTTCCTTTACGAATGAATTTGACATTACCATAGAAGAAGATCAATTTGCTAGGTACACGAAAGCTAATTCTTAACCCACCAGAGAAATAATTATTGAGTAAGATGTGTAAAACCTGTAAAGATCGCTAGGACAATTATTCTAAGAGATGATAGAGCTGCTCCACATTTTTAAGGTTTTCAACCAGAGTTTCAATATGCCTAAATTCCTATTTAGACAAGCAAACATCTGAATGTTTTAGATACCAAATAGAGATGCATCTACACTCAAAGGGAAAATACTGGATGAGGATTTCATTTTCAAATGTCCAGTATTTTACCACGAAGTCTAAATGTTTTCTCGGTCTATATTTGACATCTTAGACGAAGGTGGTATGGTGATGGTCAGTCTGAAGGATTGAAATGAGCTTTCCCAAAAGTACGAGCAGCAAAGGCTCCAGCGAGAATTGAACTCGTGACCCCTGGTTTACAAGACCAGTGCTCTAACCACTGAGCTATGAAGCCATCCTCAGTGCCTGCTGATTGTTCCGCATCATGTCGGAGCCCCCAATTCTGTGTTCCGTGGGAGCTATCAAAACTATAAGCCCTCAGGTTTTTGTATTGATGATGTTAAAATACTTCATGGTAAAAGTACATGGAAACAGTTGGAAAAATCTTCCTTTACGAATGAATTTGACAATGCCATAGAAGAAGATCAATTTGTTAGGTACACGAAAGCTTATTCTTAACCCACCAGAGAAATAATTAATATTGGGTAAGACGTGTAAAACCTGTAAAGATCTGCTAGGACAATTATTCTAAGAGATGATAGAGCTGCTCCACATTTTTAAGTTTTTTCAACCAGAGTTTGAATATGCCTAAATTCCTATTTAGACAAGCAAACATCTGATAGTGTTTCAGATACCAAATAGAGATGCATCTACACTCAAAGGGAAAATATCCTGAATGAGGATTTCAATTTTCAAATGTCCAGTATTTTACCACGATGTCTAAATGTTTTCTCTGTCTATATTTGACATCTTAGACGAAGGTGGCATGGTGATGGTCAGTCTGAAGGATTGAAATGAGCTTTCCCAAAAGTACGAGCAGCAAAGGCTCCAGCGAGAATTGAACTCGCGACCCCTGGTTTACAAGACCAGTGCTCTAACCACTGAGCTATAAAGCCATCTCAGTGCCTGCGATTGTTTCGATATGTCGGAGCAAGTCTGTGTTTTGGAGCTATTTAAGCCCTCAGGTTTTTTGTATTGATGATGTTAAAATACTTCATGGTAAAAGTACATGGAAACAGTTGAAAAATCTTCCTTTACGAATGAATTTGACATTGCCATAGAAGAAGATCAATTTGTTAGGTACACGAAAGCTTATTCTTAACCCACCAGAGAAATAATTATTGAGTAAGACGTGTAAAACCTGTAAAGATTGCTAGGACAATTATTCTAAGAGATGATAGAGCTGCTCCACATTTTTAAGGTTTTTCAACCAGAGTTTGAATATGCCTAAATTCCTATTTAGACAAGCAAACATCTGAATGTTTTAGATACCAAATAGAGATGCATCTACACTCAAAGGGAAAATACTGGATGAGGATTTCATTTTCAAATGTCCAGTATTTTACCACGAAGTCTAAATGTTTTCTCGGTCTATATTTGACATCTTAGACGAAGGTGGCATGGTGATGGTCAGTCTGAAGGATTGAAATGAGCTTTCCCAAAAGTACGAGCAGCAAAGGCTCCAGCGAGAATTGAACTCGCGACCCCTGGTTTACAAGACCAGTGCTCTAACCACTGAGCTATAAAGCCATCTCAGTGCCTGCGATTGTTTCGATATGTCGGAGCAAGTCTGTGTTTTGGAGCTATTTAAGCCCTCAGGTTTTTGTATTGATGATGTTAAAATACTTCATGGTAAAAGTACATGGAAACAGTTGAAAAATCTTCCTTTACGAATGAATTTGACATTGCCATAGAAGAAGATCAATTTGTTAGGTACACGAAAGCTTATTCTTAACCCACCAGAGAAATAATTATTGGGTAAGACGTGTAAAACCTGTAAAGATCGCTAGGACAATTATTCTAAGAGATGATAGAGCTGCTCCACATTTTTAAGGTTTTTCAACCAGAGTTTCAATATGCCTAAATTCCTACTTAGACAAGCAAACATCTGAATGTTTTAGATACCAAATAGAGATGCATCTACACTCAAAGGGAAAATACTGGATGAGGATTTCATTTTCAAATGTCCAGTATTTTACCACGATGTCTAAATGTTTTCTCGGTCTATATTTGACATCTTAGACGAAGGTGGTATGGTGATGGTCAGTCTGAAGGATTGAAATGAGCTTTCCCAAAAGTACGAGCAGCAAAGGCTCCAGCGAGAATTGAACTCGCGACCCCTGGTTTACAAGACCAGTGCTCTAACCACTGAGCTATAAAGCCATCGCAAAGCCTGCGATTGTTTTGATATGTCGGAGCAAGTCTGTGTTTTGGAGCTATTTAAGCCCTCAGGTTTTTTGTATTGATGATGTTAAAATACTTCATGGTAAAAGTACATGGAAACAGTTGAAAATTCTTCCTTTACGAATGAATTTGACAATGCCATAGAAGAAGATCAATTTGGTAGGTACACGAAAGCTTATTCTTAACCCACCAGAGAAATAATTATTGAGTAAGACGTGTAAAACCTGTAAAGATTGCTAGGACAATTATTCTAAGAGATGATAGAGCTGCTCCACATTTTTAAGGTTTTCAACCAGAGTTTCAATATGCCTAAATTCCTATTTAGACAAGCAAACATCTGAATGTTTTAGATACCAAATAGAGATGCATCTACACTCAAAGGGAAAATACTGGATGAGGATTTCATTTTCAAATGTCCAGTATTTTACCACGAAGTCTAAATGTTTTCTCGGTCTATATTTGACATCTTAGACGAAGGTGGCATGGTGATGGTCAGTCTGAAGGATTGAAAAGAGCTTTCCCCAAAAAGTGGTACGAGCAGCAAAGGCTCCAGTGAGAATTGAACTCGCGACCCCTGGTTTACAAGACCAGTGCTCTAACCACTGAGCTATAAAGCCCTCTCAATTCCTGCAATTGTTTCGATATGTCGGAGCAAGTCTGTGTTTTGGAGCTATTTAGGCCCTCAGGTTTTTGTATTGATGATGTTAAAATACTTCATGGTAAAAGTACATGGAAACAGTTGAAAAATCTTCCTTTACGAATGAATTTGACAATGCCATAGAAGAAGATAAATTTGTTAGGTACACGAAAGCTTATTCTTAACCCACCAGAGAAATAATTATTGGGTAAGACGTGTAAATCCTGTAAAGATCGCTAGGACAATTATTCTAAGAGATGATAGAGCTGCTCCACATTTTTAAGGTTTTTCAACCAGAGTTTGAATATGTCTAAATTCCTATTTAGACAAGCAAACATCTGATAGTTTTAGATACCAAATAGAGATGCATCTACACTCAAAGTGAAAATATTGAATGAGGATTTCATTTTCAAATGTCCAGTATTTTACCACGATGTCTAAATGTTTTCTCTGTCTATATTTGACATCTTAGACGAAGGTGGTATGGTGATGGTCAGTCTGAAGGATTGAAATGAGCTTTCCCAAAAGTACGAGCAGCAAAGGCTCCAGCGAGAATTGAACTCGCGACCCCTGGTTTACAAGACCAGTGCTCTAACCACTGAGCTATGAAGCCATGCCCGTCTTTGCACTCACTTTGGTTTTCTTTTCGAAACCTCATCCATAGTGAGATGCCACATTACCAATTAGGTGCTCCTGCATGGGATAAGCATAAGTCAAAGACTATATGAAATCTCAAGTGTAGAACTGGTTACGTGTTTATCGCTAGAGTGAGAGAAAAAGGAAACAGGATTCCAGTGGATTGGCAAGGAACATAACTGTACTACACGTCTTCATAAAACATCTTACGTTGTACTTTACCGTATTCCACTTCACTCAGCACGTGAGATCATCAGACTCAAAAACTTCTGCTAGCTAATATTAGCATAAATCTATAGCTGAACAACCCTGGTAGTAGACTTGTATACAAATTAAAGCTTTCATCAACATTTTTCCTAACTGTTGTCTTATGTGCAAAAATTAGACTATATTTGCCTCTTACAGGGGGAGTCTGCCAGCAGTAAACTGTTTACAAACCTAACCGCAATACCTCGTAGTGCTGTTTCTACAATTTTCAATTATGTCTGTGTTTTTCAACTTTGGAGCCCCATTTTCATGGAAATGGCTGTTTTATTCATTTGCATAAACATATGGTTTAACAACCCTGGTAGCAGACTTTTATACAAGTTGAAGGTTTCATCAACATTTTTCCTAACTGTTGTCTTATGCGTAAACATAGACTATATTTGGCCTGTTTAAAGGGAGTCTATCAGCAGTAAATTGTTTACAAACCTCATCACAGTACCTTGTAGTGGTGTTCCTACAGTTTACAAATATGACTCTGTTTTTCAACTTTGGAGCCCCATCTTCATGTAAATAGCCATTTTATTTATATGCAAATGAGGAGAAAAATGCTTTTCCCGGGAAACTAGAGCTGAGACTCAAACCCAGCAAACTAAGTCACACCCGCAAAGAACTTGCGCCTTCATTTTCATATGAATAAAACAACGACTTCCATGAAATTTTTCTCCGGAACTGAGCAACAGTCCCATGTGTGGAAACACCACTACAAGGTACTGTGATTATGTTTATAACCAATTTACTGCTGACACACTCTTTTTAACCATAACAGAGATCCTGTTCATTTATCCACATCAACAAAGAGTGATTAAGATTTAAGAGAAGGCAAAGGCTTCAGCGAGAGTCGAACTCGCGACCCCTGGTTTACGAGACCAGTGCTCTAACCTCTGAGCTATGAAGCCATCTCAGTGCCTGTGATTGTTCCGATATGTCGGAGCAAATCTGTGTTTTGGAGCTATTTAAGCCCTCCGGTTTTTGTATTGATGATGTTAAAATACTTCATGGTAAAAGTACATGGAAACAGTTGAAAAATCTTCCTTTACGAATGAATTTGACATTACCATAGAAGAAGATCAATTTGCTAGGTACACGAAAGCTAATTCTTAACCCACCAGAGAAATAATTATTGAGTAAGACGTGTAAAACCTGTAAAGATTGCTAGGACAATTATTCTAAGAGATGATAGAGCTGCTCCACATTTTTAAGGTTTTCAACCAGAGTTTCAATATGCCTAAATTCCTACTTAGACAAGCAAACATCTGAATGTTTTAGATACCAAATAGAGATGCATCTACACTCAAAGGGAAAATACTGGATGAGGATTTCATTTTCAAATGTCCAGTATTTTACCACGATGTCTAAATGTTTTCTCGATCTATATTTGACATCTTAGACGAAGGTGGTATGGTGATGGTCAGTCTGAAGGATTGAAATGAGCTTTCCCAAAAGCACGAGCAGCAAAGGCTCCAGCGAGAATTGAACTCGCCGGCCGACCCTGGTTTACAAGACCAGTGCTCTAACCACTGAGCTATAAAGCCCTCTCAATTCCTGCAATTGTTTCGATATGTCGGAGCAAGTCTGTGTTTTGGAGCTATTTAGGCCCTCAGGTTTTTGTATTGATGATGTTAAAATACTTCATGGTAAAAGTACATGGAAACAGTTGAAAAATCTTCCTTTACGAATGAATTTGACAATGCCATAGAAGAAGATAAATTTGTTAGGTACACGAAAGCTTATTCTTAACCCACCAGAGAAATAATTATTGGGTAAGACGTGTAAATCCTGTAAAGATCGCTAGGACAATTATTCTAAGAGATGATAGAGCTGCTCCACATTTTTAAGGTTTTTCAACCAGAGTTTGAATATGTCTAAATTCCTATTTAGACAAGCAAACATCTGATAGTTTTAGATACCAAATAGAGATGCATCTACACTCAAAGTGAAAATATTGAATGAGGATTTCATTTTCAAATGTCCAGTATTTTACCACGATGTCTAAATGTTTTCTCTGTCTATATTTGACATCTTAGACGAAGGTGGTATGGTGATGGTCAGTCTGAAGGATTGAAATGAGCTTTCCCAAAAGTACGAGCAGCAAAGGCTCCAGCGAGAATTGAACTCGCGACCCCTGGTTTACAAGACCAGTGCTCTAACCACTGAGCTATGAAGCCATGCCCGTCTTTGCACTCACTTTGGTTTTCTTTTCGAAACCTCATCCATAGTGAGATGCCACATTACCAATTAGGTGCTCCTGCATGGGATAAGCATAAGTCAAAGACTATATGAAATCTCAAGTGTAGAACTGGTTACGTGTTTATCGCTAGAGTGAGAGAAAAAGGAAACAGGATTCCAGTGGATTGGCAAGGAACATAACTGTACTACACGTCTTCATAAAACATCTTACGTTGTACTTTACCGTATTCCACTTCACTCAGCACGTGAGATCATCAGACTCAAAAACTTCTGCTAGCTAATATTAGCATAAATCTATAGCTGAACAACCCTGGTAGTAGACTTGTATACAAATTAAAGCTTTCATCAACATTTTTCCTAACTGTTGTCTTATGTGCAAAAATTAGACTATATTTGCCTCTTACAGGGGGAGTCTGCCAGCAGTAAACTGTTTACAAACCTAACCGCAATACCTCGTAGTGCTGTTTCTACAATTTTCAATTATGTCTGTGTTTTTCAACTTTGGAGCCCCATTTTCATGGAAATGGCTGTTTTATTCATTTGCATAAACATATGGTTTAACAACCCTGGTAGCAGACTTTTATACAAGTTGAAGGTTTCATCAACATTTTTCCTAACTGTTGTCTTATGCGTAAACATAGACTATATTTGGCCTGTTTAAAGGGAGTCTATCAGCAGTAAATTGTTTACAAACCTCATCACAGTACCTTGTAGTGGTGTTCCTACAGTTTACAAATATGACTCTGTTTTTCAACTTTGGAGCCCCATCTTCATGTAAATAGCCATTTTATTTATATGCAAATGAGGAGAAAAATGCTTTTCCCGGGAAACTAGAGCTGAGACTCAAACCCAGCAAACTAAGTCACACCCGCAAAGAACTTGCGCCTTCATTTTCATATGAATAAAACAACGACTTCCATGAAATTTTTCTCCGGAACTGAGCAACAGTCCCATGTGTGGAAACACCACTACAAGGTACTGTGATTATGTTTATAACCAATTTACTGCTGACACACTCTTTTTAACCATAACAGAGATCCTGTTCATTTATCCACATCAACAAAGAGTGATTAAGATTTAAGAGAAGGCAAAGGCTTCAGCGAGAGTCGAACTCGCGACCCCTGGTTTACGAGACCAGTGCTCTAACCTCTGAGCTATGAAGCCATCTCAGTGCCTGTGATTGTTCCGATATGTCGGAGCAAATCTGTGTTTTGGAGCTATTTAAGCCCTCCGGTTTTTGTATTGATGATGTTAAAATACTTCATGGTAAAAGTACATGGAAACAGTTGAAAAATCTTCCTTTACGAATGAATTTGACATTACCATAGAAGAAGATCAATTTGCTAGGTACACGAAAGCTAATTCTTAACCCACCAGAGAAATAATTATTGAGTAAGACGTGTAAAACCTGTAAAGATTGCTAGGACAATTATTCTAAGAGATGATAGAGCTGCTCCACATTTTTAAGGTTTTCAACCAGAGTTTCAATATGCCTAAATTCCTACTTAGACAAGCAAACATCTGAATGTTTTAGATACCAAATAGAGATGCATCTACACTCAAAGGGAAAATACTGGATGAGGATTTCATTTTCAAATGTCCAGTATTTTACCACGATGTCTAAATGTTTTCTCGATCTATATTTGACATCTTAGACGAAGGTGGTATGGTGATGGTCAGTCTGAAGGATTGAAATGAGCTTTCCCAAAAGTACGAGCAGCAAAGGCTCCAGCGAGAATTGAACTCGCGACCGCTGGTTTACAAGACCAGTGCTCTAACCACTGAGCTATAAAGCCATCGAAAAGACTGCGATTGTTTTGATATGTCGGAGCAAGTCTGTGTTTTGGAGCTATTTAAGCCCTCACTTTTTTGTATTGATGATGTTAAAATACTTCATGATAAAAGTACATGGAAACAGTTGAAAATTCTTCCTTTACGAATGAATTTGACAATGCCATAGAAGAAGATCAATTTGGTAGGTACACGAAAGCTTATTCTTAACCCACCAGAGAAATAATTATTGAGTAAGACGTGTAAAACCTGTAAAGATTGCTAGGACAATTATTCTAAGAGATGATAGAGCTGCTCCACATTTTTAAGGTTTTCAACCAGAGTTTCAATATGCCTAAATTCCTATTTAGACAAGCAAACATCTGAATGTTTTAGATACCAAATAGAGATGCATCTACACTCAAAGGGAAAATACTGGATGAGGATTTCATTTTCAAATGTCCAGTATTTTACCACGAAGTCTAAATGTTTTCTCGGTCTATATTTGACATCTTAGACGAAGGTGGCATGGTGATGGTCAGTCTGAAGGATTGAAAAGAGCTTTCCCAAAAGTGCGAGCAGTAAAGGCTCCAGTGAGAATTGAACTCGCGACCCCTGGTTTACAAGACCAGTGCTCTAACCACTGAGCTATAAAGCCCTCTCAATTCCTGCAATTGTTTCGATATGTCGGAGCAAGTCTTTGTTTTGGAGCTATTTAGGCCCTCAGGTTTTTGTATTGATGATGTTAAAATACTTCATGGTAAAAGTACATGGAAACAGTTGAAAAATCTTCCTTTACGAATGAATTTGACAATGCCATAGAAGAAGATAAATTTGTTAGGTACACGAAAGCTTATTCTTAACCCACCAGAGAAATAATTATTGGGTAAGACGTGTAAATCCTGTAAAGATCGCTAGGACAATTATTCTAAGAGATGATAGAGCTGCTCCACATTTTTAAGGTTTTTCAACCAGAGTTTGAATATGTCTAAATTCCTATTTAGACAAGCAAACATCTGATAGTTTTAGATACCAAATAGAGATGCATCTACACTCAAAGTGAAAATATTGAATGAGGATTTCATTTTCAAATGTCCAGTATTTTACCACGATGTCTAAATGTTTTCTCTGTCTATATTTGACATCTTAGACGAAGGTGGTATGGTGATGGTCAGTCTGAAGGATTGAAATGAGCTTTCCCAAAAGTACGAGCAGCAAAGGCTCCAGCGAGAATTGAACTCGCGACCCCTGGTTTACAAGACCAGTGCTCTAACCACTGAGCTATGAAGCCATGCCCGTCTTTGCACTCACTTTGGTTTTCTTTTCGAAACCTCATCCATAGTGAGATGCCACATTACCAATTAGGTGCTCCTGCATGGGATAAGCATAAGTCAAAGACTATATGAAATCTCAAGTGTAGAACTGGTTACGTGTTTATCGCTAGAGTGAGAGAAAAAGGAAACAGGATTCCAGTGGATTGGCAAGGAACATAACTGTACTACACGTCTTCATAAAACATCTTACGTTGTACTTTACCGTATTCCACTTCACTCAGCACGTGAGATCATCAGACTCAAAAACTTCTGCTAGCTAATATTAGCATAAATCTATAGCTGAACAACCCTGGTAGTAGACTTGTATACAAATTAAAGCTTTCATCAACATTTTTCCTAACTGTTGTCTTATGTGCAAAAATTAGACTATATTTGCCTCTTACAGGGGGAGTCTGCCAGCAGTAAACTGTTTACAAACCTAACCGCAATACCTCGTAGTGCTGTTTCTACAATTTTCAATTATGTCTGTGTTTTTCAACTTTGGAGCCCCATTTTCATGGAAATGGCTGTTTTATTCATTTGCATAAACATATGGTTTAACAACCCTGGTAGCAGACTTTTATACAAGTTGAAGGTTTCATCAACATTTTTCCTAACTGTTGTCTTATGCGTAAACATAGACTATATTTGGCCTGTTTAAAGGGAGTCTATCAGCAGTAAATTGTTTACAAACCTCATCACAGTACCTTGTAGTGGTGTTCCTACAGTTTACAAATATGACTCTGTTTTTCAACTTTGGAGCCCCATCTTCATGTAAATAGCCATTTTATTTATATGCAAATGAGGAGAAAAATGCTTTTCCCGGGAAACTAGAGCTGAGACTCAAACCCAGCAAACTAAGTCACACCCGCAAAGAACTTGCGCCTTCATTTTCATATGAATAAAACAACGACTTCCATGAAATTTTTCTCCGGAACTGAGCAACAGTCCCATGTGTGGAAACACCACTACAAGGTACTGTGATTATGTTTATAACCAATTTACTGCTGACACACTCTTTTTAACCATAACAGAGATCCTGTTCATTTATCCACATCAACAAAGAGTGATTAAGATTTAAGAGAAGGCAAAGGCTTCAGCGAGAGTCGAACTCGCGACCCCTGGTTTACGAGACCAGTGCTCTAACCTCTGAGCTATGAAGCCATCTCAGTGCCTGTGATTGTTCCGATATGTCGGAGCAAATCTGTGTTTTGGAGCTATTTAAGCCCTCCGGTTTTTGTATTGATGATGTTAAAATACTTCATGGTAAAAGTACATGGAAACAGTTGAAAAATCTTCCTTTACGAATGAATTTGACATTGCCATAGAAGAAGATCAATTTGCTAGGTACACGAAAGCTAATTCTTAACCCACCAGAGAAATAATTATTGAGTAAGACGTGTAAAACCTGTAAAGATTGCTAGGACAATTATTCTAAGAGATGATAGAGCTGCTCCACATTTTTAAGGTTTTCAACCAGAGTTTCAATATGCCTAAATTCCTACTTAGACAAGCAAACATCTGAATGTTTTAGATACCAAATAGAGATGCATCTACACTCAAAGGGAAAATACTGGATGAGGATTTCATTTTCAAATGTCCAGTATTTTACCACGAAGTCTAAATGTTTTCTCGGTCTATATTTGACATCTTAGACGAAGGTGGCATGGTGATGGTCAGTCTGAAGGATTGAAAAGAGCTTTCCCAAAAGTACGAGCAGTAAAGGCTCCAGTGAGAATTGAACTCGCGACCCCTGGTTTACAAGACCAGTGCTCTAACCACTGAGCTATAAAGCCCTCTCAATTCCTGCAATTGTTTCGATATGTCGGAGCAAGTCTGTGTTTTGGAGCTATTTAGGCCCTCAGGTTTTTGTATTGATGATGTTAAAATACTTCATGGTAAAAGTACATGGAAACAGTTGAAAAATCTTCCTTTACGAATGAATTTGACAATGCCATAGAAGAAGATAAATTTGTTAGGTACACGAAAGCTTATTCTTAACCCACCAGAGAAATAATTATTGGGTAAGACGTGTAAATCCTGTAAAGATCGCTAGGACAATTATTCTAAGAGATGATAGAGCTGCTCCACATTTTTAAGGTTTTTCAACCAGAGTTTGAATATGTCTAAATTCCTATTTAGACAAGCAAACATCTGATAGTTTTAGATACCAAATAGAGATGCATCTACACTCAAAGTGAAAATATTGAATGAGGATTTCATTTTCAAATGTCCAGTATTTTACCACGATGTCTAAATGTTTTCTCTGTCTATATTTGACATCTTAGACGAAGGTGGTATGGTGATGGTCAGTCTGAAGGATTGAAATGAGCTTTCCCAAAAGTACGAGCAGCAAAGGCTCCAGCGAGAATTGAACTCGCGACCCCTGGTTTACAAGACCAGTGCTCTAACCACTGAGCTATGAAGCCATGCCCGTCTTTGCACTCACTTTGGTTTTCTTTTCGAAACCTCATCCATAGTGAGATGCCACATTACCAATTAGGTGCTCCTGCATGGGATAAGCATAAGTCAAAGACTATATGAAATCTCAAGTGTAGAACTGGTTACGTGTTTATCGCTAGAGTGAGAGAAAAAGGAAACAGGATTCCAGTGGATTGGCAAGGAACATAACTGTACTACACGTCTTCATAAAACATCTTACGTTGTACTTTACCGTATTCCACTTCACTCAGCACGTGAGATCATCAGACTCAAAAACTTCTGCTAGCTAATATTAGCATAAATCTATAGCTGAACAACCCTGGTAGTAGACTTGTATACAAATTAAAGCTTTCATCAACATTTTTCCTAACTGTTGTCTTATGTGCAAAAATTAGACTATATTTGCCTCTTACAGGGGGAGTCTGCCAGCAGTAAACTGTTTACAAACCTAACCGCAATACCTCGTAGTGCTGTTTCTACAATTTTCAATTATGTCTGTGTTTTTCAACTTTGGAGCCCCATTTTCATGGAAATGGCTGTTTTATTCATTTGCATAAACATATGGTTTAACAACCCTGGTAGCAGACTTTTATACAAGTTGAAGGTTTCATCAACATTTTTCCTAACTGTTGTCTTATGCGTAAACATAGACTATATTTGGCCTGTTTAAAGGGAGTCTATCAGCAGTAAATTGTTTACAAACCTCATCACAGTACCTTGTAGTGGTGTTCCTACAGTTTACAAATATGACTCTGTTTTTCAACTTTGGAGCCCCATCTTCATGTAAATAGCCATTTTATTTATATGCAAATGAGGAGAAAAATGCTTTTCCCGGGAAACTAGAGCTGAGACTCAAACCCAGCAAACTAAGTCACACCCGCAAAGAACTTGCGCCTTCATTTTCATATGAATAAAACAACGACTTCCATGAAATTTTTCTCCGGAACTGAGCAACAGTCCCATGTGTGGAAACACCACTACAAGGTACTGTGATTATGTTTATAACCAATTTACTGCTGACACACTCTTTTTAACCATAACAGAGATCCTGTTCATTTATCCACATCAACAAAGAGTGATTAAGATTTAAGAGAAGGCAAAGGCTTCAGCGAGAGTCGAACTCGCGACCCCTGGTTTACGAGACCAGTGCTCTAACCTCTGAGCTATGAAGCCATCTCAGTGCCTGTGATTGTTCCGATATGTCGGAGCAAATCTGTGTTTTGGAGCTATTTAAGCCCTCCGGTTTTTGTATTGATGATGTTAAAATACTTCATGGTAAAAGTACATGGAAACAGTTGAAAAATCTTCCTTTACGAATGAATTTGACATTACCATAGAAGAAGATCAATTTGCTAGGTACACGAAAGCTAATTCTTAACCCACCAGAGAAATAATTATTGAGTAAGACGTGTAAAACCTGTAAAGATTGCTAGGACAATTATTCTAAGAGATGATAGAGCTGCTCCACATTTTTAAGGTTTTCAACCAGAGTTTCAATATGCCTAAATTCCTACTTAGACAAGCAAACATCTGAATGTTTTAGATACCAAATAGAGATGCATCTACACTCAAAGGGAAAATACTGGATGAGGATTTCATTTTCAAATGTCCAGTATTTTACCACGATGTCTAAATGTTTTCTCGATCTATATTTGACATCTTAGACGAAGGTGGTATGGTGATGGTCAGTCTGAAGGATTGAAATGAGCTTTCCCAAAAGTACGAGCAGCAAAGGCTCCAGCGAGAATTGAACTCGCGACCGCTGGTTTACAAGACCAGTGCTCTAACCACTGAGCTATAAAGCCATCAAAAAGACTGCGATTGTTTTGATATGTCGGAGCAAGTCTGTGTTTTGGAGCTATTTAAGCCCTCACTTTTTTGTATTGATGATGTTAAAATACTTCATGATAAAAGTACATGGAAACAGTTGAAAATTCTTCCTTTACGAATGAATTTGACAATGCCATAGAAGAAGATCAATTTGGTAGGTACACGAAAGCTTATTCTTAACCCACCAGAGAAATAATTATTGAGTAAGACGTGTAAAACCTGTAAAGATTGCTAGGACAATTATTCTAAGAGATGATAGAGCTGCTCCACATTTTTAAGGTTTTCAACCAGAGTTTCAATATGCCTAAATTCCTATTTAGACAAGCAAACATCTGAATGTTTTAGATACCAAATAGAGATGCATCTACACTCAAAGGGAAAATACTGGATGAGGATTTCATTTTCAAATGTCCAGTATTTTACCACGAAGTCTAAATGTTTTCTCGGTCTATATTTGACATCTTAGACGAAGGTGGCATGGTGATGGTCAGTCTGAAGGATTGAAAAGAGCTTTCCCAAAAGTGCGAGCAGTAAAGGCTCCAGTGAGAATTGAACTCGCGACCCCTGGTTTACAAGACCAGTGCTCTAACCACTGAGCTATAAAGCCCTCTCAATTCCTGCAATTGTTTCGATATGTCGGAGCAAGTCTTTGTTTTGGAGCTATTTAGGCCCTCAGGTTTTTGTATTGATGATGTTAAAATACTTCATGGTAAAAGTACATGGAAACAGTTGAAAAATCTTCCTTTACGAATGAATTTGACAATGCCATAGAAGAAGATAAATTTGTTAGGTACACGAAAGCTTATTCTTAACCCACCAGAGAAATAATTATTGGGTAAGACGTGTAAATCCTGTAAAGATCGCTAGGACAATTATTCTAAGAGATGATAGAGCTGCTCCACATTTTTAAGGTTTTTCAACCAGAGTTTGAATATGTCTAAATTCCTATTTAGACAAGCAAACATCTGATAGTTTTAGATACCAAATAGAGATGCATCTACACTCAAAGTGAAAATATTGAATGAGGATTTCATTTTCAAATGTCCAGTATTTTACCACGATGTCTAAATGTTTTCTCTGTCTATATTTGACATCTTAGACGAAGGTGGTATGGTGATGGTCAGTCTGAAGGATTGAAATGAGCTTTCCCAAAAGTACGAGCAGCAAAGGCTCCAGCGAGAATTGAACTCGCGACCCCTGGTTTACAAGACCAGTGCTCTAACCACTGAGCTATGAAGCCATGCCCGTCTTTGCACTCACTTTGGTTTTCTTTTCGAAACCTCATCCATAGTGAGATGCCACATTACCAATTAGGTGCTCCTGCATGGGATAAGCATAAGTCAAAGACTATATGAAATCTCAAGTGTAGAACTGGTTACGTGTTTATCGCTAGAGTGAGAGAAAAAGGAAACAGGATTCCAGTGGATTGGCAAGGAACATAACTGTACTACACGTCTTCATAAAACATCTTACGTTGTACTTTACCGTATTCCACTTCACTCAGCACGTGAGATCATCAGACTCAAAAACTTCTGCTAGCTAATATTAGCATAAATCTATAGCTGAACAACCCTGGTAGTAGACTTGTATACAAATTAAAGCTTTCATCAACATTTTTCCTAACTGTTGTCTTATGTGCAAAAATTAGACTATATTTGCCTCTTACAGGGGGAGTCTGCCAGCAGTAAACTGTTTACAAACCTAACCGCAATACCTCGTAGTGCTGTTTCTACAATTTTCAATTATGTCTGTGTTTTTCAACTTTGGAGCCCCATTTTCATGGAAATGGCTGTTTTATTCATTTGCATAAACATATGGTTTAACAACCCTGGTAGCAGACTTTTATACAAGTTGAAGGTTTCATCAACATTTTTCCTAACTGTTGTCTTATGCGTAAACATAGACTATATTTGGCCTGTTTAAAGGGAGTCTATCAGCAGTAAATTGTTTACAAACCTCATCACAGTACCTTGTAGTGGTGTTCCTACAGTTTACAAATATGACTCTGTTTTTCAACTTTGGAGCCCCATCTTCATGTAAATAGCCATTTTATTTATATGCAAATGAGGAGAAAAATGCTTTTCCCGGGAAACTAGAGCTGAGACTCAAACCCAGCAAACTAAGTCACACCCGCAAAGAACTTGCGCCTTCATTTTCATATGAATAAAACAACGACTTCCATGAAATTTTTCTCCGGAACTGAGCAACAGTCCCATGTGTGGAAACACCACTACAAGGTACTGTGATTATGTTTATAACCAATTTACTGCTGACACACTCTTTTTAACCATAACAGAGATCCTGTTCATTTATCCACATCAACAAAGAGTGATTAAGATTTAAGAGAAGGCAAAGGCTTCAGCGAGAGTCGAACTCGCGACCCCTGGTTTACGAGACCAGTGCTCTAACCTCTGAGCTATGAAGCCATCTCAGTGCCTGTGATTGTTCCGATATGTCGGAGCAAATCTGTGTTTTGGAGCTATTTAAGCCCTCCGGTTTTTGTATTGATGATGTTAAAATACTTCATGGTAAAAGTACATGGAAACAGTTGAAAAATCTTCCTTTACGAATGAATTTGACATTGCCATAGAAGAAGATCAATTTGCTAGGTACACGAAAGCTAATTCTTAACCCACCAGAGAAATAATTATTGAGTAAGACGTGTAAAACCTGTAAAGATTGCTAGGACAATTATTCTAAGAGATGATAGAGCTGCTCCACATTTTTAAGGTTTTCAACCAGAGTTTCAATATGCCTAAATTCCTACTTAGACAAGCAAACATCTGAATGTTTTAGATACCAAATAGAGATGCATCTACACTCAAAGGGAAAATACTGGATGAGGATTTCATTTTCAAATGTCCAGTATTTTACCACGATGTCTAAATGTTTTCTCGGTCTATATTTGACATCTTAGACGAAGGTGGCATGGTGATGGTCAGTCTGAAGGATTGAAATGAGCTTTCCCAAAAGTACGAGCAGCAAAGGCTCCAGCGAGAATTGAACTCGCGACCCCTGGTTTACAAGACCAGTGCTCTAACCACTGAGCTATAAAGCCCTCTCAATTCCTGCAATTGTTTCGATATGTCGGAGCAAGTCTGTGTTTTGGAGCTATTTAGGCCCTCAGGTTTTTGTATTGATGATGTTAAAATACTTCATGGTAAAAGTACATGGAAACAGTTGAAAAATCTTCCTTTACGAATGAATTTGACAATGCCATAGAAGAAGATAAATTTGTTAGGTACACGAAAGCTTATTCTTAACCCACCAGAGAAATAATTATTGGGTAAGACGTGTAAATCCTGTAAAGATCGCTAGGACAATTATTCTAAGAGATGATAGAGCTGCTCCACATTTTTAAGGTTTTTCAACCAGAGTTTGAATATGTCTAAATTCCTATTTAGACAAGCAAACATCTGATAGTTTTAGATACCAAATAGAGATGCATCTACACTCAAAGTGAAAATATTGAATGAGGATTTCATTTTCAAATGTCCAGTATTTTACCACGATGTCTAAATGTTTTCTCTGTCTATATTTGACATCTTAGACGAAGGTGGTATGGTGATGGTCAGTCTGAAGGATTGAAATGAGCTTTCCCAAAAGTACGAGCAGCAAAGGCTCCAGCGAGAATTGAACTCGCGACCCCTGGTTTACAAGACCAGTGCTCTAACCACTGAGCTATGAAGCCATGCCCGTCTTTGCACTCACTTTGGTTTTCTTTTCGAAACCTCATCCATAGTGAGATGCCACATTACCAATTAGGTGCTCCTGCATGGGATAAGCATAAGTCAAAGACTATATGAAATCTCAAGTGTAGAACTGGTTACGTGTTTATCGCTAGAGTGAGAGAAAAAGGAAACAGGATTCCAGTGGATTGGCAAGGAACATAACTGTACTACACGTCTTCATAAAACATCTTACGTTGTACTTTACCGTATTCCACTTCACTCAGCACGTGAGATCATCAGACTCAAAAACTTCTGCTAGCTAATATTAGCATAAATCTATAGCTGAACAACCCTGGTAGTAGACTTGTATACAAATTAAAGCTTTCATCAACATTTTTCCTAACTGTTGTCTTATGTGCAAAAATTAGACTATATTTGCCTCTTACAGGGGGAGTCTGCCAGCAGTAAACTGTTTACAAACCTAACCGCAATACCTCGTAGTGCTGTTTCTACAATTTTCAATTATGTCTGTGTTTTTCAACTTTGGAGCCCCATTTTCATGGAAATGGCTGTTTTATTCATTTGCATAAACATATGGTTTAACAACCCTGGTAGCAGACTTTTATACAAGTTGAAGGTTTCATCAACATTTTTCCTAACTGTTGTCTTATGCGTAAACATAGACTATATTTGGCCTGTTTAAAGGGAGTCTATCAGCAGTAAATTGTTTACAAACCTCATCACAGTACCTTGTAGTGGTGTTCCTACAGTTTACAAATATGACTCTGTTTTTCAACTTTGGAGCCCCATCTTCATGTAAATAGCCATTTTATTTATATGCAAATGAGGAGAAAAATGCTTTTCCCGGGAAACTAGAGCTGAGACTCAAACCCAGCAAACTAAGTCACACCCGCAAAGAACTTGCGCCTTCATTTTCATATGAATAAAACAACGACTTCCATGAAATTTTTCTCCGGAACTGAGCAACAGTCCCATGTGTGGAAACACCACTACAAGGTACTGTGATTATGTTTATAACCAATTTACTGCTGACACACTCTTTTTAACCATAACAGAGATCCTGTTCATTTATCCACATCAACAAAGAGTGATTAAGATTTAAGAGAAGGCAAAGGCTTCAGCGAGAGTCGAACTCGCGACCCCTGGTTTACGAGACCAGTGCTCTAACCTCTGAGCTATGAAGCCATCTCAGTGCCTGTGATTGTTCCGATATGTCGGAGCAAATCTGTGTTTTGGAGCTATTTAAGCCCTCCGGTTTTTGTATTGATGATGTTAAAATACTTCATGGTAAAAGTACAGGAAACAGTTGAAAAATCTTCCTTTACGAATGAATTTGACATTACCATAGAAGAAGATCAATTTGCTAGGTACACGAAAGCTAATTCTTAACCCACCAGAGAAATAATTATTGAGTAAGACGTGTAAAACCTTAAAGATTGCTAGGACAATTATTCTAAGAGATGATAGAGCTCTCCACATTTTAAGGTTTTCAACCAGAGTTTCAATATGCCTAAATTCCTACTTAGACAAGCAAACATCTGAATGTTTTAGATACCAAATAGAGATGCATCTACACTCAAAGGGAAAATACTGGATGAGGATTTCATTTTCAAATGTCCAGTATTTTACCACGAGTCTAAATGTTTTCTCGATCTATATTTGACATCTTAGACGAAGGTGGTATGGTGATGGTCAGTCTGAAGGATTGAAATGAGCTTTCCCAAAAGTACGAGCAGCAAAGGCTCCAGCGAGAATTGAACTCGCGACCCCTGGTTTACAAGACCAGTGCTCTAACCACTGAGCTATAAAGCCATCTCAATGCCTGCGATTGTTTCGATATGTCGGAGCAAGTCTGTGTTTTGGAGCTATTTAAGCCCTCAGGTTTTTGTATTGATGATGTTAAAATACTTCATGGTAAAAGTACATGGAAACAGTTGAAAAATCTTCCTTTACGAATGAATTTGACAATGCCATAGAAGAAGATCAATTTGTTAGGTACACGAAAGCTTATTCTTAACCCACCAGAGAAATAATTATTGAGTAAGACGTGTAAAACCTGTAAAGATTGCTAGGACAATTATTCTAAGAGATGATAGAGCTGCTCCACATTTTTAAGGTTTTCAACCAGAGTTTCAATATGCCTAAATTCCTACTTAGACAAGCAAACATCTGAATGTTTTAGATACCAAATAGAGATGCATCTACACTCAAAGGGAAAATACTGGATGAGGATTTCATTTTCAAATGTCCAGTATTTTACCACGATGTCTAAATGTTTTCTCGGTCTATATTTGACATCTTAGACGAAGGTGGCATGGTGATGGTCAGTCTGAAGGATTGAAATGAGCTTTCCCAAAAGTACGAGCAGCAAAGGCTCCAGCGAGAATTGAACTCGCGACCCCTGGTTTACAAGACCAGTGCTCTAACCACTGAGCTATAAAGCCATCTCAATGCCTGCGATTGTTTCGATATGTCGGAGCAAGTCTGTGTTTTGGAGCTATTTAAGCCCTCAGGTTTTTGTATTGATGATGTTAAAATACTTCATGGTAAAAGTACATGGAAACAGTTGAAAAATCTTCCTTTACGAATGAATTTGACAATGCCATAGAAGAAGATCAATTTGTTAGGTACACGAAAGCTTATTCTTAACCCACCAGAGAAATAATTATTGAGTAAGACGTGTAAAACCTGTAAAGATCGCTAGGACAATTATTCTAAGAGATGATAGAGCTGCTCCACATTTTTAAGGTTTTCAACCAGAGTTTCAATATGCCTAAATTCCTATTTAGACAAGCAAACATCTGAATGTTTTAGATACCAAATAGAGATGCATCTACACTCAAAGGGAAAATACTGGATGAGGATTTCATTTTCAAATGTCCAGTATTTTACCACGAAGTCTAAATGTTTTCTCGGTCTATATTTGACATCTTAGACGAAGGTGGCATGGTGATGGTCAGTCTGAAGGATTGAAAAGAGCTTTCCCAAAAGTGCGAGCAGTAAAGGCTCCAGTGAGAATTGAACTCGCGACCCCTGGTTTACAAGACCAGTGCTCTAACCACTGAGCTATAAAGCCCTCTCAATGCCTGCAATTGTTTCGATATGTCGGAGCAAGTCTGTGTTTTGGAGCTATTTAGGCCCTCAGGTTTTTGTATTGATGATGTTAAAATACTTCATGGTAAAAGTACATGGAAACAGTTGAAAAATCTTCCTTTACGAATGAATTTGACAATGCCATAGAAGAAGATAAATTTGTTAGGTACACGAAAGCTTATTCTTAACCCACCAGAGAAATAATTATTGGGTAAGACGTGTAAATCCTGTAAAGATCGCTAGGACAATTATTCTAAGAGATGATAGAGCTGCTCCACATTTTTAAGGTTTTTCAACCAGAGTTTGAATATGCCTAAATTCCTATTTAGACAAGCAAACATCTGATAGTTTTAGATACCAAATAGAGATGCATCTACACTCAAAGTGAAAATATTGAATGAGGATTTCATTTTCAAATGTCCAGTATTTTACCACGATGTCTAAATGTTTTCTCGGTCTATATTTGACATCTTAGACGAAGGTGGTATGGTGATGGTCAGTCTGAAGGATTGAAATGAGCTTTCCCAAAAGTACGAGCAGCAAAGGCTCCAGCGAGAATTGAACTCGCGACCCCTGGTTTACAAGACCAGTGCTCTAACCACTGAGCTATGAAGCCATGCCCACTTCTTTGCACTCACTTTGGTTTTCTTTTCGAAACCTCATCCATAGTGAGATGCCACATTACCAATTAGGTGCTCCTGCATGGGATAAGCATAAGTCAAAGACTATATGAAATCTCAAGTGTAGAACTGGTTACGTGTTTATCGCTAGAGTGAGAGAAAAAGGAAACAGGATTCCAGTGGATTGGCAAGGAACATAACTGTACTACACGTCTTCATAAAACATCTTACGTTGTACTTTACCGTATTCCACTTCACTCAGCACGTGAGATCATCAGACTCAAAAACTTCTGCTAGCTAATATTAGCATAAATCTATAGCTGAACAACCCTGGTAGTAGACTTGTATACAAATTAAAGCTTTCATCAACATTTTTCCTAACTGTTGTCTTATGTGCAAAAATTAGACTATATTTGCCTCTTACAGGGGGAGTCTGCCAGCAGTAAACTGTTTACAAACCTAACCGCAATACCTCGTAGTGCTGTTTCTACAATTTTCAATTATGTCTGTGTTTTTCAACTTTGGAGCCCCATTTTCATGGAAATGGCTGTTTTATTCATTTGCATAAACATATGGTTTAACAACCCTGGTAGCAGACTTTTATACAAGTTGAAGGTTTCATCAACATTTTTCCTAACTGTTGTCTTATGCGTAAACATAGACTATATTTGGCCTGTTTAAAGGGAGTCTATCAGCAGTAAATTGTTTACAAACCTCATCACAGTACCTTGTAGTGGTGTTCCTACAGTTTACAAATATGACTCTGTTTTTCAACTTTGGAGCCCCATCTTCATGTAAATAGCCATTTTATTTATATGCAAATGAGGAGAAAAATGCTTTTCCCGGGAAACTAGAGCTGAGACTCAAACCCAGCAAACTAAGTCACACCCGCAAAGAACTTGCGCCTTCATTTTCATATGAATAAAACAACGACTTCCATGAAATTTTTCTCCGGAACTGAGCAACAGTCCCATGTGTGGAAACACCACTACAAGGTACTGTGATTATGTTTATAACCAATTTACTGCTGACACACTCTTTTTAACCATAACAGAGATCCTGTTCATTTATCCACATCAACAAAGAGTGATTAAGATTTAAGAGAAGGCAAAGGCTTCAGCGAGAGTCGAACTCGCGACCCCTGGTTTACAAGACCAGTGCTCTAACCTCTGAGCTATGAAGCCATCTCAGTGCCTGTGATTGTTCCGATATGTCGGAGCAAGTCTGTGTTTTGGAGCTATTTAAGCCCTCCGGTTTTTGTATTGATGATGTTAAAATACTTCATGGTAAAAGTACATGGAAACAGTTGAAAAATCTTCCTTTACGAATGAATTTGACAATGCCATAGAAGAAGATCAATTTGGTAGGTACACGAAAGCTTATTCTTAACCCACCAGAGAAATAATTATTGAGTAAGACGTGTAAAACCTGTAAAGATTGCTAGGACAATTATTCTAAGAGATGATAGAGCTGCTCCACATTTTTAAGGTTTTCAACCAGAGTTTCAATATGCCTAAATTCCTATTTAGACAAGCAAACATCTGAATGTTTTAGATACCAAATAGAGATGCATCTACACTCAAAGGGAAAATACTGGATGAGGATTTCATTTTCAAATGTCCAGTATTTTACCACGAAGTCTAAATGTTTTCTCGGTCTATATTTGACATCTTAGACGAAGGTGGCATGGTGATGGTCAGTCTGAAGGATTGAAATGAGCTTTCCCAAAAGTACGAGCAGTAAAGGCTCCAGCGAGAATTGAACTCGCGACCCCTGGTTTACAAGACCAGTGCTCTAACCACTGAGCTATAAAGCCCTCTCAATTCCTGCAATTGTTTCGATATGTCGGAGCAAGTCTGTGTTTTGGAGCTATTTAGGCCCTCAGGTTTTTGTATTGATGATGTTAAAATACTTCATGGTAAAAGTACATGGAAACAGTTGAAAAATCTTCCTTTACGAATGAATTTGACAATGCCATAGAAGAAGATAAATTTGTTAGGTACACGAAAGCTTATTCTTAACCCACCAGAGAAATAATTATTGGGTAAGACGTGTAAATCCTGTAAAGATCGCTAGGACAATTATTCTAAGAGATGATAGAGCTGCTCCACATTTTTAAGGTTTTTCAACCAGAGTTTGAATATGTCTAAATTCCTATTTAGACAAGCAAACATCTGATAGTTTTAGATACCAAATAGAGATGCATCTACACTCAAAGTGAAAATATTGAATGAGGATTTCATTTTCAAATGTCCAGTATTTTACCACGATGTCTAAATGTTTTCTCTGTCTATATTTGACATCTTAGACGAAGGTGGTATGGTGATGGTCAGTCTGAAGGATTGAAATGAGCTTTCCCAAAAGTACGAGCAGCAAAGGCTCCAGCGAGAATTGAACTCGCGACCCCTGGTTTACAAGACCAGTGCTCTAACCACTGAGCTATGAAGCCATGCCCGTCTTTGCACTCACTTTGGTTTTCTTTTCGAAACCTCATCCATAGTGAGATGCCACATTACCAATTAGGTGCTCCTGCATGGGATAAGCATAAGTCAAAGACTATATGAAATCTCAAGTGTAGAACTGGTTACGTGTTTATCGCTAGAGTGAGAGAAAAAGGAAACAGGATTCCAGTGGATTGGCAAGGAACATAACTGTACTACACGTCTTCATAAAACATCTTACGTTGTACTTTACCGTATTCCACTTCACTCAGCACGTGAGATCATCAGACTCAAAAACTTCTGCTAGCTAATATTAGCATAAATCTATAGCTGAACAACCCTGGTAGTAGACTTGTATACAAATTAAAGCTTTCATCAACATTTTTCCTAACTGTTGTCTTATGTGCAAAAATTAGACTATATTTGCCTCTTACAGGGGGAGTCTGCCAGCAGTAAACTGTTTACAAACCTAACCGCAATACCTCGTAGTGCTGTTTCTACAATTTTCAATTATGTCTGTGTTTTTCAACTTTGGAGCCCCATTTTCATGGAAATGGCTGTTTTATTCATTTGCATAAACATATGGTTTAACAACCCTGGTAGCAGACTTTTATACAAGTTGAAGGTTTCATCAACATTTTTCCTAACTGTTGTCTTATGCGTAAACATAGACTATATTTGGCCTGTTTAAAGGGAGTCTATCAGCAGTAAATTGTTTACAAACCTCATCACAGTACCTTGTAGTGGTGTTCCTACAGTTTACAAATATGACTCTGTTTTTCAACTTTGGAGCCCCATCTTCATGTAAATAGCCATTTTATTTATATGCAAATGAGGAGAAAAATGCTTTTCCCGGGAAACTAGAGCTGAGACTCAAACCCAGCAAACTAAGTCACACCCGCAAAGAACTTGCGCCTTCATTTTCATATGAATAAAACAACGACTTCCATGAAATTTTTCTCCGGAACTGAGCAACAGTCCCATGTGTGGAAACACCACTACAAGGTACTGTGATTATGTTTATAACCAATTTACTGCTGACACACTCTTTTTAACCATAACAGAGATCCTGTTCATTTATCCACATCAACAAAGAGTGATTAAGATTTAAGAGAAGGCAAAGGCTTCAGCGAGAGTCGAACTCGCGACCCCTGGTTTACGAGACCAGTGCTCTAACCTCTGAGCTATGAAGCCATCTCAGTGCCTGTGATTGTTCCGATATGTCGGAGCAAATCTGTGTTTTGGAGCTATTTAAGCCCTCCGGTTTTTGTATTGATGATGTTAAAATACTTCATGGTAAAAGTACATGGAAACAGTTGAAAAATCTTCCTTTACGAATGAATTTGACATTACCATAGAAGAAGATCAATTTGCTAGGTACACGAAAGCTAATTCTTAACCCACCAGAGAAATAATTATTGAGTAAGACGTGTAAAACCTGTAAAGATTGCTAGGACAATTATTCTAAGAGATGATAGAGCTGCTCCACATTTTTAAGGTTTTCAACCAGAGTTTCAATATGCCTAAATTCCTACTTAGACAAGCAAACATCTGAATGTTTTAGATACCAAATAGAGATGCATCTACACTCAAAGGGAAAATACTGGATGAGGATTTCATTTTCAAATGTCCAGTATTTTACCACGATGTCTAAATGTTTTCTCGGTCTATATTTGACATCTTAGACGAAGGTGGCATGGTGATGGTCAGTCTGAAGGATTGAAATGAGCTTTCCCAAAAGTACGAGCAGCAAAGGCTCCAGCGAGAATTGAACTCGCGACCCCTGGTTTACAAGACCAGTGCTCTAACCACTGAGCTATAAAGCCATCTCAATGCCTGCGATTGTTTCGATATGTCGGAGCAAGTCTGTGTTTTGGAGCTATTTAAGCCCTCACTTTTTTGTATTGATGATGTTAAAATACTTCATGGTAAAAGTACATGGAAACAGTTGAAAAATCTTCCTTTACGAATGAATTTGACAATGCCATAGAAGAAGATCAATTTGGTAGGTACACGAAAGCTTATTCTTAACCCACCAGAGAAATAATTATTGAGTAAGACGTGTAAAACCTGTAAAGATTGCTAGGACAATTATTCTAAGAGATGATAGAGCTGCTCCACATTTTTAAGGTTTTCAACCAGAGTTTCAATATGCCTAAATTCCTATTTAGACAAGCAAACATCTGAATGTTTTAGATACCAAATAGAGATGCATCTACACTCAAAGGGAAAATACTGGATGAGGATTTCATTTTCAAATGTCCAGTATTTTACCACGATGTCTAAATGTTTTCTCGGTCTATATTTGACATCTTAGACGAAGGTGGCATGGTGATGGTCAGTCTGAAGGATTGAAATGAGCTTTCCCAAAAGTACGAGCAGCAAAGGCTCCAGTGAGAATTGAACTCGCGACCCCTGGTTTACAAGACCAGTGCTCTAACCACTGAGCTATAAAGCCATCTCAATTCCTGCAATTGTTTCGATATGTCGGAGCAAGTCTGTGTTTTGGAGCTATTTAGGCCCTCAGGTTTTTGTATTGATGATGTTAAAATACTTCATGGTAAAAGTACATGGAAACAGTTGAAAAATCTTCCTTTACGAATGAATTTGACAATGCCATAGAAGAAGATAAATTTGTTAGGTACACGAAAGCTTATTCTTAACCCACCAGAGAAATAATTATTGGGTAAGACGTGTAAATCCTGTAAAGATCGCTAGGACAATTATTCTAAGAGATGATAGAGCTGCTCCACATTTTTAAGGTTTTTCAACCAGAGTTTGAATATGCCTAAATTCCTATTTAGACAAGCAAACATCTGATAGTTTTAGATACCAAATAGAGATGCATCTACACTCAAAGTGAAAATATTGAATGAGGATTTCATTTTCAAATGTCCAGTATTTTACCACGATGTCTAAATGTTTTCTCGGTCTATATTTGACATCTTAGACGAAGGTGGTATGGTGATGGTCAGTCTGAAGGATTGAAATGAGCTTTCCCAAAAGTACGAGCAGCAAAGGCTCCAGCGAGAATTGAACTCGCGACCCCTGGTTTACAAGACCAGTGCTCTAACCACTGAGCTATGAAGCCATGCCCATCTTTGCACTCACTTTGGTTTTCTTTTCGAAACCTCATCCATAGTGAGATGCCACATTACCAATTAGGTGCTCCTGCATGGGATAAGCATAAGTCAAAGACTATATGAAATCTCAAGTGTAGAACTGGTTACGTGTTTATCGCTAGAGTGAGAGAAAAAGGAAACAGGATTCCAGTGGATTGGCAAGGAACATAACTGTACTACACGTCTTCATAAAACATCTTACGTTGTACTTTACCGTATTCCACTTCACTCAGCACGTGAGATCATCAGACTCAAAAACTTCTGCTAGCTAATATTAGCATAAATCTATAGCTGAACAACCCTGGTAGTAGACTTGTATACAAATTAAAGCTTTCATCAACATTTTTCCTAACTGTTGTCTTATGTGCAAAAATTAGACTATATTTGCCTCTTACAGGGGGAGTCTGCCAGCAGTAAACTGTTTACAAACCTAACCGCAATACCTCGTAGTGCTGTTTCTACAATTTTCAATTATGCCTGTGTTTTTCAACTTTGGAGCCCCATTTTCATGGAAATGGCTGTTTTATTCATTTGCATAAACATATGGTTTAACAACCCTGGTAGCAGACTTTTATACAAGTTGAAGGTTTCATCAACATTTTTCCTAACTGTTGTCTTATGCGTAAACATAGACTATATTTGGCCTGTTTAAAGGGAGTCTATCAGCAGTAAATTGTTTACAAACCTCATCACAGTACCTTGTAGTGGTGTTCCTACAGTTTACAAATATGACTCTGTTTTTCAACTTTGGAGCCCCATCTTCATGTAAATAGCCATTTTATTTATATGCAAATGAGGAGAAAAATGCTTTTCCCGGGAAACTAGAGCTGAGACTCAAACCCAGCAAACTAAGTCACACCCGCAAAGAACTTGCGCCTTCATTTTCATATGAATAAAACAACGACTTCCATGAAATTTTTCTCCGGAACTGAGCAACAGTCCCATGTGTGGAAACACCACTACAAGGTACTGTGATTATGTTTATAACCAATTTACTGCTGACACACTCTTTTTAACCATAACAGAGATCCTGTTCATTTATCCACATCAACAAAGAGTGATTAAGATTTAAGAGAAGGCAAAGGCTTCAGCGAGAGTCGAACTCGCGACCCCTGGTTTACGAGACCAGTGCTCTAACCTCTGAGCTATGAAGCCATCTCAGTGCCTGTGATTGTTCCGATATGTCGGAGCAAATCTGTGTTTTGGAGCTATTTAAGCCCTCCGGTTTTTGTATTGATGATGTTAAAATACTTCATGGTAAAAGTACATGGAAACAGTTGAAAAATCTTCCTTTACGAATGAATTTGACATTACCATAGAAGAAGATCAATTTGCTAGGTACACGAAAGCTAATTCTTAACCCACCAGAGAAATAATTATTGAGTAAGACGTGTAAAACCTGTAAAGATTGCTAGGACAATTATTCTAAGAGATGATAGAGCTGCTCCACATTTTTAAGGTTTTCAACCAGAGTTTCAATATGCCTAAATTCCTACTTAGACAAGCAAACATCTGAATGTTTTAGATACCAAATAGAGATGCATCTACACTCAAAGGGAAAATACTGGATGAGGATTTCATTTTCAAATGTCCAGTATTTTACCACGATGTCTAAATGTTTTCTCGATCTATATTTGACATCTTAGACGAAGGTGGTATGGTGATGGTCAGTCTGAAGGATTGAAATGAGCTTTCCCAAAAGTACGAGCAGCAAAGGCTCCAGCGAGAATTGAACTCGCGACCCCTGGTTTACAAGACCAGTGCTCTAACCACTGAGCTATAAAGCCATCTCAATGCCTGCGATTGTTTCGATATGTCGGAGCAAGTCTGTGTTTTGGAGCTATTTAAGCCCTCAGGTTTTTGTATTGATGATGTTAAAATACTTCATGGTAAAAGTACATGGAAACAGTTGAAAAATCTTCCTTTACGAATGAATTTGACAATGCCATAGAAGAAGATCAATTTGTTAGGTACACGAAAGCTTATTCTTAACCCACCAGAGAAATAATTATTGGGTAAGACGTGTAAAACCTGTAAAGATCGCTAGGACAATTATTCTAAGAGATGATAGAGCTGCTCCACATTTTTAAGGTTTTTCAACCAGAGTTTGAATATGCCTAAATTCCTATTTAGACAAGCAAACATCTGAATGTTTTAGATACCAAATAGAGATGCATCTACACTCAAAGGGAAAATACTGGATGAGGATTTCATTTTCAAATGTCCAGTATTTTACCACGATGTCTAAATGTTTTCTCGGTCTATATTTGACATCTTAGACGAAGGTGGCATGGTGATGGTCAGTCTGAAGGATTGAAATGAGCTTTCCCAAAAGTACGAGCAGCAAAGGCTCCAGCGAGAATTGAACTCGCGACCCCTGGTTTACAAGACCAGTGCTCTAACCACTGAGCTATAAAGCCATCACAATGCCTGCGATTGTTTTGATATGTCGGAGCAAGTCTGTGTTTTGGAGCTATTTAAGCCCTCAGGTTTTTGTATTGATGATGTTAAAATACTTCATGGTAAAAGTACATGGAAACAGTTGAAAAATCTTCCTTTACGAATGAATTTGACAATGCCATAGAAGAAGATCAATTTGTTAGGTACACGAAAGCTTATTCTTAACCCACCAGAGAAATAATTATTGGGTAAGACGTGTAAAACCTGTAAAGATCGCTAGGACAATTATTCTAAGAGATGATAGAGCTGCTCCACATTTTTAAGGTTTTTCAACCAGAGTTTGAATATGCCTAAATTCCTATTTAGACAAGCAAACATCTGAATGTTTTAGATACCAAATAGAGATGCATCTACACTCAAAGGGAAAATACTGGATGAGGATTTCATTTTCAAATGTCCAGTATTTTACCACGATGTCTAAATGTTTTCTCGGTCTATATTTGACATCTTAGACGAAGGTGGCATGGTGATGGTCAGTCTGAAGGATTGAAATGAGCTTTCCCAAAAGTACGAGCAGCAAAGGCTCCAGCGAGAATTGAACTCGCGACCCCTGGTTTACAAGACCAGTGCTCTAACCACTGAGCTATAAAGCCATCTCAATGCCTGCGATTGTTTCGATATGTCGGAGCAAGTCTGTGTTTTGGAGCTATTTAGGCCCTCAGGTTTTTGTATTGATGATGTTAAAATACTTCATGGTAAAAGTACATGGAAACAGTTGAAAAATCTTCCTTTACGAATGAATTTGACAATGCCATAGAAGAAGATCAATTTGTTAGGTACACGAAAGCTTATTCTTAACCCACCAGAGAAATAATTATTGGGTAAGACGTGTAAAACCTGTAAAGATCGCTAGGACAATTATTCTAAGAGATGATAGAGCTGCTCCACATTTTTAAGGTTTTTCAACCAGAGTTTGAATATGCCTAAATTCCTATTTAGACAAGCAAACATCTGAATGTTTTAGATACCAAATAGAGATGCATCTACACTCAAAGGGAAAATACTGGATGAGGATTTCATTTTCAAATGTCCAGTATTTTACCACGATGTCTAAATGTTTTCTCGGTCTATATTTGACATCTTAGACGAAGGTGGCATGGTGATGGTCAGTCTGAAGGATTGAAATGAGCTTTCCCAAAAGTACGAGCAGCAAAGGCTCCAGTGAGAATTGAACTCGCGACCCCTGCTTTACAAGACCAGTGCTCTAACCACTGAGCTATAAAGCCATCTCAATGCCTGTGATTGTTTCGATATGTCGGAGCAAGTCTGTGTTTTGGAGCTATTTAAGCCCTCAGGTTTTTGTATTGATGATGTTAAAATACTTCATGGTAAAAGTACATGGAAACAGTTGAAAAATCTTCCTTTACGAATGAATTTGACAATGCCATAGAAGAAGATCAATTTGTTAGGTACACGAAAGCTTATTCTTAACCCACCAGAGAAATAAATATTGGGTAAGACGTGTAAAACCTGTAAAGATCGCTAGGACAATTATTCTAAGAGATGATAGAGCTGCTCCACATTTTTAAGGTTTTTCAACCAGAGTTTGAATATGCCTAAATTCCTATTTAGATAAGCAAACATCTGATAGTTTTAGATACCAAATAGAGATGCATCTACACTCAAAGGGAAAATACTGAATGAGGATTTCATTTTCAAATGTCCAGTATTTTACCACGATGTCTAAATGTTTTCTCGGTCTATATTTGACATCTTAGACGAAGGTGGCATGGTGATGGTCAGTCTGAAGGATTGAAATGAGCTTTCCCAAAAGTACGAGCAGCAAAGGCTCCAGCGAGAATTGAACTCGCGACCCCTGGTTTACAAGACCAGTGCTCTAACCACTGAGCTATAAAGCCATCTCAATGCCTGCGATTGTTTCGATATGTCGGAGCAAGTCTGTGTTTTGGAGCTATTTAAGCCCTCAGGTTTTTGTATTGATGATGTTAAAATACTTCATGGTAAAAGTACATGGAAACAGTTGAAAAATCTTCCTTTACGAATGAATTTGACAATGCCATAGAAGAAGATCAATTTGTTAGGTACACGAAAGCTTATTCTTAACCCACCAGAGAAATAAATATTGGGTAAGACGTGTAAAACCTGTAAAGATCGCTAGGACAATTATTCTAAGAGATGATAGAGCTGCTCCACATTTTTAAGGTTTTTCAACCAGAGTTTGAATATGCCTAAATTCCTATTTAGACAAGCAAACATCTGAAAGTTTTAGATACCAAATAGAGATGCATCTACACTCAAAGGGAAAATACTGGATGAGGATTTCATTTTCAAATGTCCAGTATTTTACCACGATGTCTAAATGTTTTCTCGGTCTATATTTGACATCTTAGACGAAGGTGGTATGGTGATGGTCAGTCTGAAGGATTGAAATGAGCTTTCCCAAAAGTACGAGCAGCAAAGGCTCCAGCGAGAATTGAACTCGCGACCCCTGGTTTACAAGACCAGTGCTCTAACCACTGAGCTATAAAGCCATCTCAAAGCCTGCGATTGTTTCGATATGTCGGAGCAAGTCTGTGTTTTGGAGCTATTTAAGCCCTCAGGTTTTTGTATTGATGATGTTAAAATACTTCATGGTAAAAGTACATGGAAACAGTTGAAAAATCTTCCTTTACGAATGAATTTGACAATGCCATAGAAGAAGATCAATTTGTTAGGTACACGAAAGCTTATTCTTAACCCACCAGAGAAATAATTATTGGGTAAGACGTGTAAAACCTGTAAAGATCGCTAGGACAATTATTCTAAGAGATGATAGAGCTGCTCCACATTTTTAAGGTTTTTCAACCAGAGTTGGAATATGCCTAAATTCCTATTTAGACAAGCAAACATCTGATAGTTTTAGATACCAAATAGAGATGCATCTACACTCAAAGGGAAAATACTGAATGAGGATTTCATTTTCAAATGTCCAGTATTTTACCACGATGTCTAAATGTTTTCTCGGTCTATATTTGACATCTTAGACGAAGGTGGTATGGTGATGGTCAGTCTGAAGGATTGAAATGAGCTTTCCCAAAAGTACGAGCAGCAAAGGCTCCAGCGAGAATTGAACTCACGACCCCTGGTTTACAAGACCAGTGCTCTAACCACTGAGCTATGAAGCCATGCCCGTCTTTGCACTCACTTTGGTTTTCTTTTCGAAACCTCATCCATAGTGAGATGCCACATTACCAATTAGGTGCTCCTGCATGGGATAAGCATAAGTCAAAGACTATATGAAATCTCAAGTGTAGAACTGGTTACGTGTTTATCGCTAGAGTGAGAGAAAAAGGAAACAGGATTCCAGTGGATTGGCAAGGAACATAACTGTACTACACGTCTTCATAAAACATCTTATGTTGTACTTTACCGTATTCCACTTCACTCAGCACGTGAGATCATGAGACTCAAAAACTTCTGCTAGCTAATATTAGCATAAATCTATAGCTGAACAACCCTGGTAGTAGACTTGTATACAAGTTAAAGCTTTCATCAACATTTTTCCTAACTGTTGTCTTATGTGCAAAAATTAGACTATATTTGCCTCTTACAGGGGGAGTCTGCCAGCAGTAAACTGTTTACAAACCTAACCGCAATACCTCGTAGTGCTGTTTCTACAATTTTCAATTATGCCTGTGTTTTTCAACTTTGGAGCCCCATTTTCATGGAAATGGCTGTTTTATTCATTTGCATAAACATATGGTTTAACAACCCTGGTAGCAGACTTTTATACAAGTTGAAGGTTTCATCAACATTTTTCCTAACTGTTGTCTTATGCGTAAAAATAGACTATATTTGGCCTGTTTAAAGGGAGTCTATCAGCAGTAAATTGTTTACAAACCTCATCACAGTACCTTGTAGTGGTGTTCCTACAGTTTACAAACATGACTCTGTTTTTCAACTTTGGAGCCCCATCTTCATGTAAATAGCCATTTTATTTATATGCAAATGAGGAGGAAAATGCTTTTCCCCGGGAAACTAGAGCTGAGACTGAAACCCAGCAAACTAAGTCACACCCGCAAAGAACTTGCGCCTTCATTTTCATATGAATAAAACAGCGACTTCCATGAAATTTTGCTCCGGAACTGAGCAACAGTCCCATGTGTGGAAACACCACTACAAGGTACTGTGATTATGTTTATAACCAATTTACTGCTGACACACTCCTTTTAACCATAACAGAGCTCCTGTTCATTTATCCACATCAACAAAGAGTGAGTAAGATTTAAGAGAGCAGCAAAGGCTTCAGCGAGAGTCAAACTCGCGACCCCTGGTTTACGAGACCAGTGCTCTAACCGCTGAGCTATGAAGCCATCTCAGTGCCTGTGATTGTTTCGATATGTCGGAGCAAATCTGTGTTTTGGAGCTATTTAAGCCCTCCGGTTTTTGTATTGATGATGTTAAAATACTTCATGGTAAAAGTACATGGAAACAGTTGAAAAATCTTCCTTTACGAATGAATTTGACAATGCCATAGAAGAAGATCAATTTGGTAGGTACACGAAAGCTTATTCTTAACCCACCAGAGAAATAATTATTGAGTAAGACGTGTAAAACCTGTAAAGATTGCTAGGACAATTATTCTAAGAGATGATAGAGCTGCTCCACATTTTTAAGGTTTTCAACCAGAGTTTCAATATGCCTAAATTCCTATTTAGACAAGCAAACATCTGAATGTTTTAGATACCAAATAGAGATGCATCTACACTCAAAGGGAAAATACTGGATGAGGATTTCATTTTCAAATGTCCAGTATTTTACCACGATGTCTAAATGTTTTCTCGGTCTATATTTGACATCTTAGACGAAGGTGGTATGGTGATGGTCAGCCTGAAGGATTGAAATGAGCTTTCCCAAAATTACGAGCAGCAAAGGCTCCAGCGAGAATTGAACTCACGACCCCTGGTTTACAAGACCAGTGCTCTAACCACTGAGATATGAAGCCATGCCCGCCTTTGCGTTCACTTTGGTTTTCTTTTCGAAACCTCATCCATAGTGAGATGCCACATTACCAATTAGGTGCTCCTGCATGGGATAAGCATAAGTCAAAGACTATATGAAATCTCAAGTGTAGAACTGGTTACGTGTTTATCGCTAGAGTGAGAGAAAAAGGAAACAGGATTCCAGTGGATTGGCAAGGAACGTAACTGTACTACACGTCTTCATAAAACATCTTATGTTGTATTTTACCGTATTCCACTTCACTCAGCACGTGAGATCATGAGACTCAAAAACTTCTGCTAGCTAATATTAGCATAAATCTATAGCTGAACAACCCTGGTAGTAGACTTGTATACAAGTTAAAGCTTTCATCAACATTTTTCCTAACTGTTGTCTTATGTGCAAAAATTAGACTATATTTGCCTCTTACAGGGGGAGTCTGCCAGCAGTAAACTGTTTACAAACCTAACCGCAATACCTCGTAGTGCTGTTTCTACAATTTTCAATTATGCCTGTGTTTTTCAACTTTGGAGCCCCATTTTCATGGAAATGGCTGTTTTATTCATTTGCATAAACATATGGTTTAACAACCCTGGTAGCAGACTTTTATACAAGTTGAAGGTTTCATCAACATTTTTCCTAACTGTTGTCTTATGCGTAAAAATAGACTATATTTGGCCTGTTTAAAGGGAGTCTATCAGCAGTAAATTGTTTACAAACCTCATCACAGTACCTTGTAGTGGTGTTCCTACAGTTTACAAATATGACTCTGTTTTTCAACTTTGGAGCCCCATCTTCATGTAAATAGCCATTTTATTTATATGCAAATGAGGAGAAAAATGCTTTTCCCGGGAAACTAGAGCTGAGACTGAAACCCAGCAAACTAAGTCACACCCGCAAAGAACTTGCGCCTTCATTTTCATATGAATAAAACAACGACTTCCATGAAATTTTGCTCCGGAACTGAGCAACAGTCCCATGTGTGGAAACACCACTACAAGGTACTGTGATTATGTTTATAACCAATTTACTGCTGACACACTCTTTTTAACCATAACAGAGCTCCTGTTCATTTATCCACATCAACAAAGAGTGAGTAAGATTTAAGAGAACGCAAAGGCTTCAGCGAGAGTCGAACTCGCGACCCCTGGTTTACGAGACCAGTGCTCTAACCTCTGAGCTATGAAGCCATCTCAGTGCCTGTGATTGTTTCGATATGTCGGAGCAAATCTGTGTTTTGGAGCTATTTAAGCCCTCCGGTTTTTGTATTGATGATGTTAAAATACTTCATGGTAAAAGTACATGGAAACAGTTGAAAAATCTTCCTTTACGAATGAATTTGACAATGCCATAGAAGAAGATCAATTTGGTAGGTACACGAAAGCTTATTCTTAACCCACCAGAGAAATAATTATTGAGTAAGACGTGTAAAACCTGTAAAGATTGCTAGGACAATTATTCTAAGAGATGATAGAGCTGCTCCACATTTTTAAGGTTTTCAACCAGAGTTTCAATATGCCTAAATTCCTATTTAGACAAGCAAACATCTGAATGTTTTAGATACCAAATAGAGATGCATCTACACTCAAAGGGAAAATACTGGATGAGGATTTCATTTTCAAATGTCCAGTATTTTACCACGATGTCTAAATGTTTTCTCGGTCTATATTTGACATCTTAGACGAAGGTGGTATGGTGATGGTCAGTCTGAAGGATTGAAATGAGCTTTCCCAAAAGTACGAGCAGCAAAGGCTCCAGCGAGAATTGAACTCGCGACCCCTGGTTTACAAGACCAGTGCTCTAACCACTGAGCTATAAAGCCATCTCAATTCCTGCGATTGTTTCGATATGTCGGAGCAAGTCTGTGTTTTGGAGCTATTTAAGCCCTCAGGTTTTTGTATTGATGATGTTAAAATACTTCATGGTAAAAGTACATGGAAACAGTTGAAAAATCTTCCTTTACGAATGAATTTGACAATGCCATAGAAGAAGATCAATTTGTTAGGTACACGAAAGCTTATTCTTAACCCACCAGAGAAATAATTATTGGGTAAGACGTGTAAAACCTGTAAAGATCGCTAGGACAATTATTCTAAGAGATGATAGAGCTGCTCCACATTTTTAAGGTTTTTCAACCAGAGTTTGAATATGCCTAAATTCCTATTTAGACAAGCAAACATCTGATAGTTTTAGATACCAAATAGAGATGCATCTACACTCAAAGTGAAAATACTGAATGAGGATTTCATTTTCAAATGTCCAGTATTTTACCACGATGTCTAAATGTTTTCTCTGTCTATATTTGACATCTTAGACGAAGGTGGTATGGTGATGGTCAGTCTGAAGGATTGAAATGAGCTTTCCCAAAAGTACGAGCAGCAAAGGCTCCAGCGAGAATTGAACTCGCGACCCCTGGTTTACAAGACCAGTGCTCTAACCACTGAGCTATGAAGCCATGCCCGTCTTTGCACTCACTTTGGTTTTCTTTTCGAAACCTCATCCATAGTGAGATGCCACATTACCAATTAGGTGCTCCTGCATGGGATAAGCATAAGTCAAAGACTATATGAAATCTCAAGTGTAGAACTGGTTACGTGTTTATCGCTAGAGTGAGAGAAAAAGGAAACAGGATTCCAGTGGATTGGCAAGGAACATAACTGTACTACACGTCTTCATAAAACATCTTACGTTGTACTTTACCGTATTCCACTTCACTCAGCACGTGAGATCATGAGACTCAAAAACTTCTGCTAGCTAATATTAGCATAAATCTATAGCTGAACAACCCTGGTAGTAGACTTGTATACAAATTAAAGCTTTCATCAACATTTTTCCTAACTGTTGTCTTATGTGCAAAAATTAGACTATATTTGCCTCTTACAGGGGGAGTCTGCCAGCAGTAAACTGTTTACAAACCTAACCGCAATACCTCGTAGTGCTGTTTCTACAATTTTCAATTATGCCTGTGTTTTTCAACTTTGGAGCCCCATTTTCATGGAAATGGCTGTTTTATTCATTTGCATAAACATATGGTTTAACAACCCTGGTAGCAGACTTTTATACAAGTTGAAGGTTTCATCAACATTTTTCCTAACTGTTGTCTTATGCGTAAACATAGACTATATTTGGCCTGTTTAAAGGGAGTCTATCAGCAGTAAATTGTTTACAAACCTCATCACAGTACCTTGTAGTGGTGTTCCTACAGTTTACAAATATGACTCTGTTTTTCAACTTTGGAGCCCCATCTTCATGTAAATAGCCATTTTATTTATATGCAAATGAGGAGAAAAATGCTTTTCCCGGGAAACTAGAGCTGAGACTCAAACCCAGCAAACTAAGTCACACCCGCAAAGAACTTGCGCCTTCATTTTCATATGAATAAAACAACGACTTCCATGAAATTTTTCTCCGGAACTGAGCAACAGTCCCATGTGTGGAAACACCACTACAAGGTACTGTGATTATGTTTATAACCAATTTACTGCTGACACACTCTTTTTAACCATAACAGAGATCCTGTTCATTTATCCACATCAACAAAGAGTGATTAAGATTTAAGAGAAGGCAAAGGCTTCAGCGAGAGTCGAACTCGCGACCCCTGGTTTACGAGACCAGTGCTCTAACCTCTGAGCTATGAAGCCATCTCAGTGCCTGTGATTGTTCCGATATGTCGGAGCAAATCTGTGTTTTGGAGCTATTTAAGCCCTCCGGTTTTTGTATTGATGATGTTAAAATACTTCATGGTAAAAGTACATGGAAACAGTTGAAAAATCTTCCTTTACGAATGAATTTGACATTACCATAGAAGAAGATCAATTTGCTAGGTACACGAAAGCTAATTCTTAACCCACCAGAGAAATAATTATTGAGTAAGACGTGTAAAACCTGTAAAGATTGCTAGGACAATTATTCTAAGAGATGATAGAGCTGCTCCACATTTTTAAGGTTTTCAACCAGAGTTTCAATATGCCTAAATTCCTACTTAGACAAGCAAACATCTGAATGTTTTAGATACCAAATAGAGATGCATCTACACTCAAAGGGAAAATACTGGATGAGGATTTCATTTTCAAATGTCCAGTATTTTACCACGATGTCTAAATGTTTTCTCGATCTATATTTGACATCTTAGACGAAGGTGGTATGGTGATGGTCAGTCTGAAGGATTGAAATGAGCTTTCCCAAAAGTACGAGCAGCAAAGGCTCCAGCGAGAATTGAACTCGCGACCGCTGGTTTACAAGACCAGTGCTCTAACCACTGAGCTATAAAGCCATCAAAAAGACTGCGATTGTTTTGATATGTCGGAGCAAGTCTGTGTTTTGGAGCTATTTAAGCCCTCACTTTTTTGTATTGATGATGTTAAAATACTTCATGATAAAAGTACATGGAAACAGTTGAAAATTCTTCCTTTACGAATGAATTTGACAATGCCATAGAAGAAGATCAATTTGGTAGGTACACGAAAGCTTATTCTTAACCCACCAGAGAAATAATTATTGAGTAAGACGTGTAAAACCTGTAAAGATTGCTAGGACAATTATTCTAAGAGATGATAGAGCTGCTCCACATTTTTAAGGTTTTCAACCAGAGTTTCAATATGCCTAAATTCCTATTTAGACAAGCAAACATCTGAATGTTTTAGATACCAAATAGAGATGCATCTACACTCAAAGGGAAAATACTGGATGAGGATTTCATTTTCAAATGTCCAGTATTTTACCACGAAGTCTAAATGTTTTCTCGGTCTATATTTGACATCTTAGACGAAGGTGGCATGGTGATGGTCAGTCTGAAGGATTGAAAAGAGCTTTCCCAAAAGTGCGAGCAGTAAAGGCTCCAGTGAGAATTGAACTCGCGACCCCTGGTTTACAAGACCAGTGCTCTAACCACTGAGCTATAAAGCCCTCTCAATTCCTGCAATTGTTTCGATATGTCGGAGCAAGTCTGTGTTTTGGAGCTATTTAGGCCCTCAGGTTTTTGTATTGATGATGTTAAAATACTTCATGGTAAAAGTACATGGAAACAGTTGAAAAATCTTCCTTTACGAATGAATTTGACAATGCCATAGAAGAAGATAAATTTGTTAGGTACACGAAAGCTTATTCTTAACCCACCAGAGAAATAATTATTGGGTAAGACGTGTAAATCCTGTAAAGATCGCTAGGACAATTATTCTAAGAGATGATAGAGCTGCTCCACATTTTTAAGGTTTTTCAACCAGAGTTTGAATATGCCTAAATTCCTATTTAGACAAGCAAACATCTGATAGTTTTAGATACCAAATAGAGATGCATCTACACTCAAAGTGAAAATATTGAATGAGGATTTCATTTTCAAATGTCCAGTATTTTACCACGATGTCTAAATGTTTTCTCGGTCTATATTTGACATCTTAGACGAAGGTGGTATGGTGATGGTCAGTCTGAAGGATTGAAATGAGCTTTCCCAAAAGTACGAGCAGCAAAGGCTCCAGCGAGAATTGAACTCGCGACCCCTGGTTTACAAGACCAGTGCTCTAACCACTGAGCTATGAAGCCATGCCCGTCTTTGCACTCACTTTGGTTTTCTTTTCGAAACCTCATCCATAGTGAGATGCCACATTACCAATTAGGTGCTCCTGCATGGGATAAGCATAAGTCAAAGACTATATGAAATCTCAAGTGTAGAACTGGTTACGTGTTTATCGCTAGAGTGAGAGAAAAAGGAAACAGGATTCCAGTGGATTGGCAAGGAACATAACTGTACTACACGTCTTCATAAAACATCTTACGTTGTACTTTACCGTATTCCACTTCACTCAGCACGTGAGATCATGAGACTCAAAAACTTCTGCTAGCTAATATTAGCATAAATCTATAGCTGAACAACCCTGGTAGTAGACTTGTATACAAGTTAAAGCTTTCATCAACATTTTTCCTAACTGTTGTCTTATGTGCAAAAATTAGACTATATTTGCCTCTTACAGGGGGAGTCTGCCAGCAGTAAACTGTTTACAAACCTAACCGCAATACCTCGTAGTGCTGTTTCTACAATTTTCAATTATGTCTGTGTTTTTCAACTTTGGAGCCCCATTTTCATGGAAATGGCTGTTTTATTCATTTGCATAAACATATGGTTTAACAACCCTGGTAGCAGACTTTTATACAAGTTGAAGGTTTCATCAACATTTTTCCTAACTGTTGTCTTATGCGTAAACATAGACTATATTTGGCCTGTTTAAAGGGAGTCTATCAGCAGTAAATTGTTTACAAACCTCATCACAGTACCTTGTAGTGGTGTTCCTACAGTTTACAAATATGACTCTGTTTTTCAACTTTGGAGCCCCATCTTCATGTAAATAGCCATTTTATTTATATGCAAATGAGGAGAAAAATGCTTTTCCCGGGAAACTAGAGCTGAGACTCAAACCCAGCAAACTAAGTCACACCCGCAAAGAACTTGCGCCTTCATTTTCATATGAATAAAACAACGACTTCCATGAAATTTTTCTCCGGAACTGAGCAACAGTCCCATGTGTGGAAACACCACTACAAGGTACTGTGATTATGTTTATAACCAATTTACTGCTGACACACTCTTTTTAACCATAACAGAGATCCTGTTCATTTATCCACATCAACAAAGAGTGATTAAGATTTAAGAGAAGGCAAAGGCTTCAGCGAGAGTCGAACTCGCGACCCCTGGTTTACGAGACCAGTGCTCTAACCTCTGAGCTATGAAGCCATCTCAGTGCCTGTGATTGTTCCGATATGTCGGAGCAAATCTGTGTTTTGGAGCTATTTAAGCCCTCCGGTTTTTGTATTGATGATGTTAAAATACTTCATGGTAAAAGTACATGGAAACAGTTGAAAAATCTTCCTTTACGAATGAATTTGACAATGCCATAGAAGAAGATCAATTTGTTAGGTACACGAAAGCTTATTCTTAACCCACCAGAGAAATAATTATTGGGTAAGACGTGTAAAACCTGTAAAGATCGCTAGGACAATTATTCTAAGAGATGATAGAGCTGCTCCACATTTTTAAGGTTTTTCAACCAGAGTTTGAATATGCCTAAATTCCTATTTAGACAAGCAAACATCTGATAGTTTTAGATACCAAATAGAGATGCATCTACACTCAAAGTGAAAATATTGAATGAGGATTTCATTTTCAAATGTCCAGTATTTTACCACGATGTCTAAATGTTTTCTCTGTCTATATTTGACATCTTAGACGAAGGTGGTATGGTGATGGTCAGTCTGAAGGATTGAAATGAGCTTTCCCAAAAGTACGAGCAGCAAAGGCTCCAGCGAGAATTGAACTCGCGACCCCTGGTTTACAAGACCAGTGCTCTAACCACTGAGCTATGAAGCCATGCCCGTCTTTGCACTCACTTTGGTTTTCTTTTCGAAACCTCATCCATAGTGAGATGCCACATTACCAATTAGGTGCTCCTGCATGGGATAAGCATAAGTCAAAGACTATATGAAATCTCAAGTGTAGAACTGGTTACGTGTTTATCGCTAGAGTGAGAGAAAAAGGAAACAGGATTCCAGTGGATTGGCAAGGAACATAACTGTACTACACGTCTTCATAAAACATCTTACGTTGTACTTTACCGTATTCCACTTCACTCAGCACGTGAGATCATGAGACTCAAAAACTTCTGCTAGCTAATATTAGCATAAATCTATAGCTGAACAACCCTGGTAGTAGACTTGTATACAAAGTTAAAGCTTTCATCAACATTTTTCCTAACTGTTGTCTTATGTGCAAAAATTAGACTATATTTGCCTCTTACAGGGGGAGTCTGCCAGCAGTAAACTGTTTACAAACCTAACCGCAATACCTCGTAGTGCTGTTTCTACAATTTTCAATTATGCCTGTGTTTTTCAACTTTGGAGCCCCATTTTCATGGAAATGGCTGTTTTATTCATTTGCATAAACATATGGTTTAACAACCCTGGTAGCAGACTTTTATACAAGTTGAAGGTTTCATCAACATTTTTCCTAACTGTTGTCTTATGCGTAAACATAGACTATATTTGGCCTGTTTAAAGGGAGTCTATCAGCAGTAAATTGTTTACAAACCTCATCACAGTACCTTGTAGTGGTGTTCCTACAGTTTACAAATATGACTCTGTTTTTCAACTTTGGAGCCCCATCTTCATGTAAATAGCCATTTTATTTATATGCAAATGAGGAGAAAAATGCTTTTCCCCGGGAAACTAGAGCTGAGACTCAAACCCAGCAAACTAAGTCACACCCGCAAAGAACTTGCGCCTTCATTTTCATATGAATAAAACAACGACTTCCATGAAATTTTTCTCCGGAACTGAGCAACAGTCCCATGTGTGGAAACACCACTACAAGGTACTGTGATTATGTTTATAACCAATTTACTGCTGACACACTCTTTTTAACCATAACAGAGATCCTGTTCATTTATCCACATCAACAAAGAGTGATTAAGATTTAAGAGAAGGCAAAGGCTTCAGCGAGAGTCGAACTCGCGACCCCTGGTTTACGAGACCAGTGCTCTAACCTCTGAGCTATGAAGCCATCTCAGTGCCTGTGATTGTTCCGATATGTCGGAGCAAATCTGTGTTTTGGAGCTATTTAAGCCCTCCGGTTTTTGTATTGATGATGTTAAAATACTTCATGGTAAAAGTACATGGAAACAGTTGAAAAATCTTCCTTTACGAATGAATTTGACATTACCATAGAAGAAGATCAATTTGCTAGGTACACGAAAGCTAATTCTTAACCCACCAGAGAAATAATTATTGAGTAAGACGTGTAAAACCTGTAAAGATTGCTAGGACAATTATTCTAAGAGATGATAGAGCTGCTCCACATTTTTAAGGTTTTCAACCAGAGTTTCAATATGCCTAAATTCCTACTTAGACAAGCAAACATCTGAATGTTTTAGATACCAAATAGAGATGCATCTACACTCAAAGGGAAAATACTGGATGAGGATTTCATTTTCAAATGTCCAGTATTTTACCACGATGTCTAAATGTTTTCTCGATCTATATTTGACATCTTAGACGAAGGTGGTATGGTGATGGTCAGTCTGAAGGATTGAAATGAGCTTTCCCAAAAGTACGAGCAGCAAAGGCTCCAGCGAGAATTGAACTCGCGACCGCTGGTTTACAAGACCAGTGCTCTAACCACTGAGCTATAAAGCCATCAAAAAGACTGCGATTGTTTTGATATGTCGGAGCAAGTCTGTGTTTTGGAGCTATTTAAGCCCTCACTTTTTTGTATTGATGATGTTAAAATACTTCATGATAAAAGTACATGGAAACAGTTGAAAATTCTTCCTTTACGAATGAATTTGACAATGCCATAGAAGAAGATCAATTTGGTAGGTACACGAAAGCTTATTCTTAACCCACCAGAGAAATAATTATTGAGTAAGACGTGTAAAACCTGTAAAGATTGCTAGGACAATTATTCTAAGAGATGATAGAGCTGCTCCACATTTTTAAGGTTTTCAACCAGAGTTTCAATATGCCTAAATTCCTATTTAGACAAGCAAACATCTGAATGTTTTAGATACCAAATAGAGATGCATCTACACTCAAAGGGAAAATACTGGATGAGGATTTCATTTTCAAATGTCCAGTATTTTACCACGAAGTCTAAATGTTTTCTCGGTCTATATTTGACATCTTAGACGAAGGTGGCATGGTGATGGTCAGTCTGAAGGATTGAAAAGAGCTTTCCCAAAAGTGCGAGCAGTAAAGGCTCCAGTGAGAATTGAACTCGCGACCCCTGGTTTACAAGACCAGTGCTCTAACCACTGAGCTATAAAGCCCTCTCAATTCCTGCAATTGTTTCGATATGTCGGAGCAAGTCTGTGTTTTGGAGCTATTTAGGCCCTCAGGTTTTTGTATTGATGATGTTAAAATACTTCATGGTAAAAGTACATGGAAACAGTTGAAAAATCTTCCTTTACGAATGAATTTGACAATGCCATAGAAGAAGATAAATTTGTTAGGTACACGAAAGCTTATTCTTAACCCACCAGAGAAATAATTATTGGGTAAGACGTGTAAATCCTGTAAAGATCGCTAGGACAATTATTCTAAGAGATGATAGAGCTGCTCCACATTTTTAAGGTTTTTCAACCAGAGTTTGAATATGCCTAAATTCCTATTTAGACAAGCAAACATCTGATAGTTTTAGATACCAAATAGAGATGCATCTACACTCAAAGTGAAAATATTGAATGAGGATTTCATTTTCAAATGTCCAGTATTTTACCACGATGTCTAAATGTTTTCTCTGTCTATATTTGACATCTTAGACGAAGGTGGTATGGTGATGGTCAGTCTGAAGGATTGAAATGAGCTTTCCCAAAAGTACGAGCAGCAAAGGCTCCAGCGAGAATTGAACTCGCGACCCCTGGTTTACAAGACCAGTGCTCTAACCACTGAGCTATGAAGCCATGCCCGTCTTTGCACTCACTTTGGTTTTCTTTTCGAAACCTCATCCATAGTGAGATGCCACATTACCAATTAGGTGCTCCTGCATGGGATAAGCATAAGTCAAAGACTATATGAAATCTCAAGTGTAGAACTGGTTACGTGTTTATCGCTAGAGTGAGAGAAAAAGGAAACAGGATTCCAGTGGATTGGCAAGGAACATAACTGTACTACACGTCTTCATAAAACATCTTACGTTGTACTTTACCGTATTCCACTTCACTCAGCACGTGAGATCATCAGACTCAAAAACTTCTGCTAGCTAATATTAGCATAAATCTATAGCTGAACAACCCTGGTAGTAGACTTGTATACAAATTAAAGCTTTCATCAACATTTTTCCTAACTGTTGTCTTATGTGCAAAAATTAGACTATATTTGCCTCTTACAGGGGGAGTCTGCCAGCAGTAAACTGTTTACAAACCTAACCGCAATACCTCGTAGTGCTGTTTCTACAATTTTCAATTATGTCTGTGTTTTTCAACTTTGGAGCCCCATTTTCATGGAAATGGCTGTTTTATTCATTTGCATAAACATATGGTTTAACAACCCTGGTAGCAGACTTTTATACAAGTTGAAGGTTTCATCAACATTTTTCCTAACTGTTGTCTTATGCGTAAACATAGACTATATTTGGCCTGTTTAAAGGGAGTCTATCAGCAGTAAATTGTTTACAAACCTCATCACAGTACCTTGTAGTGGTGTTCCTACAGTTTACAAATATGACTCTGTTTTTCAACTTTGGAGCCCCATCTTCATGTAAATAGCCATTTTATTTATATGCAAATGAGGAGAAAAATGCTTTTCCCGGGAAACTAGAGCTGAGACTCAAACCCAGCAAACTAAGTCACACCCGCAAAGAACTTGCGCCTTCATTTTCATATGAATAAAACAACGACTTCCATGAAATTTTTCTCCGGAACTGAGCAACAGTCCCATGTGTGGAAACACCACTACAAGGTACTGTGATTATGTTTATAACCAATTTACTGCTGACACACTCTTTTTAACCATAACAGAGATCCTGTTCATTTATCCACATCAACAAAGAGTGATTAAGATTTAAGAGAAGGCAAAGGCTTCAGCGAGAGTCGAACTCGCGACCCCTGGTTTACGAGACCAGTGCTCTAACCTCTGAGCTATGAAGCCATCTCAGTGCCTGTGATTGTTCCGATATGTCGGAGCAAATCTGTGTTTTGGAGCTATTTAAGCCCTCCGGTTTTTGTATTGATGATGTTAAAATACTTCATGGTAAAAGTACATGGAAACAGTTGAAAAATCTTCCTTTACGAATGAATTTGACATTACCATAGAAGAAGATCAATTTGCTAGGTACACGAAAGCTAATTCTTAACCCACCAGAGAAATAATTATTGAGTAAGACGTGTAAAACCTGTAAAGATTGCTAGGACAATTATTCTAAGAGATGATAGAGCTGCTCCACATTTTTAAGGTTTTCAACCAGAGTTTCAATATGCCTAAATTCCTACTTAGACAAGCAAACATCTGAATGTTTTAGATACCAAATAGAGATGCATCTACACTCAAAGGGAAAATACTGGATGAGGATTTCATTTTCAAATGTCCAGTATTTTACCACGATGTCTAAATGTTTTCTCGATCTATATTTGACATCTTAGACGAAGGTGGTATGGTGATGGTCAGTCTGAAGGATTGAAATGAGCTTTCCCAAAAGTACGAGCAGCAAAGGCTCCAGCGAGAATTGAACTCGCGACCGCTGGTTTACAAGACCAGTGCTCTAACCACTGAGCTATAAAGCCATCAAAAAGACTGCGATTGTTTTGATATGTCGGAGCAAGTCTGTGTTTTGGAGCTATTTAAGCCCTCACTTTTTTGTATTGATGATGTTAAAATACTTCATGATAAAAGTACATGGAAACAGTTGAAAATTCTTCCTTTACGAATGAATTTGACAATGCCATAGAAGAAGATCAATTTGGTAGGTACACGAAAGCTTATTCTTAACCCACCAGAGAAATAATTATTGAGTAAGACGTGTAAAACCTGTAAAGATTGCTAGGACAATTATTCTAAGAGATGATAGAGCTGCTCCACATTTTTAAGGTTTTCAACCAGAGTTTCAATATGCCTAAATTCCTATTTAGACAAGCAAACATCTGAATGTTTTAGATACCAAATAGAGATGCATCTACACTCAAAGGGAAAATACTGGATGAGGATTTCATTTTCAAATGTCCAGTATTTTACCACGAAGTCTAAATGTTTTCTCGGTCTATATTTGACATCTTAGACGAAGGTGGCATGGTGATGGTCAGTCTGAAGGATTGAAAAGAGCTTTCCCAAAAGTGCGAGCAGTAAAGGCTCCAGTGAGAATTGAACTCGCGACCCCTGGTTTACAAGACCAGTGCTCTAACCACTGAGCTATAAAGCCCTCTCAATTCCTGCAATTGTTTCGATATGTCGGAGCAAGTCTGTGTTTTGGAGCTATTTAGGCCCTCAGGTTTTTGTATTGATGATGTTAAAATACTTCATGGTAAAAGTACATGGAAACAGTTGAAAAATCTTCCTTTACGAATGAATTTGACAATGCCATAGAAGAAGATAAATTTGTTAGGTACACGAAAGCTTATTCTTAACCCACCAGAGAAATAATTATTGGGTAAGACGTGTAAATCCTGTAAAGATCGCTAGGACAATTATTCTAAGAGATGATAGAGCTGCTCCACATTTTTAAGGTTTTTCAACCAGAGTTTGAATATGTCTAAATTCCTATTTAGACAAGCAAACATCTGATAGTTTTAGATACCAAATAGAGATGCATCTACACTCAAAGTGAAAATATTGAATGAGGATTTCATTTTCAAATGTCCAGTATTTTACCACGATGTCTAAATGTTTTCTCTGTCTATATTTGACATCTTAGACGAAGGTGGTATGGTGATGGTCAGTCTGAAGGATTGAAATGAGCTTTCCCAAAAGTACGAGCAGCAAAGGCTCCAGCGAGAATTGAACTCGCGACCCCTGGTTTACAAGACCAGTGCTCTAACCACTGAGCTATGAAGCCATGCCCGTCTTTGCACTCACTTTGGTTTTCTTTTCGAAACCTCATCCATAGTGAGATGCCACATTACCAATTAGGTGCTCCTGCATGGGATAAGCATAAGTCAAAGACTATATGAAATCTCAAGTGTAGAACTGGTTACGTGTTTATCGCTAGAGTGAGAGAAAAAGGAAACAGGATTCCAGTGGATTGGCAAGGAACATAACTGTACTACACGTCTTCATAAAACATCTTACGTTGTACTTTACCGTATTCCACTTCACTCAGCACGTGAGATCATCAGACTCAAAAACTTCTGCTAGCTAATATTAGCATAAATCTATAGCTGAACAACCCTGGTAGTAGACTTGTATACAAATTAAAGCTTTCATCAACATTTTTCCTAACTGTTGTCTTATGTGCAAAAATTAGACTATATTTGCCTCTTACAGGGGGAGTCTGCCAGCAGTAAACTGTTTACAAACCTAACCGCAATACCTCGTAGTGCTGTTTCTACAATTTTCAATTATGTCTGTGTTTTTCAACTTTGGAGCCCCATTTTCATGGAAATGGCTGTTTTATTCATTTGCATAAACATATGGTTTAACAACCCTGGTAGCAGACTTTTATACAAGTTGAAGGTTTCATCAACATTTTTCCTAACTGTTGTCTTATGCGTAAACATAGACTATATTTGGCCTGTTTAAAGGGAGTCTATCAGCAGTAAATTGTTTACAAACCTCATCACAGTACCTTGTAGTGGTGTTCCTACAGTTTACAAATATGACTCTGTTTTTCAACTTTGGAGCCCCATCTTCATGTAAATAGCCATTTTATTTATATGCAAATGAGGAGAAAAATGCTTTTCCCGGGAAACTAGAGCTGAGACTCAAACCCAGCAAACTAAGTCACACCCGCAAAGAACTTGCGCCTTCATTTTCATATGAATAAAACAACGACTTCCATGAAATTTTTCTCCGGAACTGAGCAACAGTCCCATGTGTGGAAACACCACTACAAGGTACTGTGATTATGTTTATAACCAATTTACTGCTGACACACTCTTTTTAACCATAACAGAGATCCTGTTCATTTATCCACATCAACAAAGAGTGATTAAGATTTAAGAGAAGGCAAAGGCTTCAGCGAGAGTCGAACTCGCGACCCCTGGTTTACGAGACCAGTGCTCTAACCTCTGAGCTATGAAGCCATCTCAGTGCCTGTGATTGTTCCGATATGTCGGAGCAAATCTGTGTTTTGGAGCTATTTAAGCCCTCCGGTTTTTGTATTGATGATGTTAAAATACTTCATGGTAAAAGTACATGGAAACAGTTGAAAAATCTTCCTTTACGAATGAATTTGACATTACCATAGAAGAAGATCAATTTGCTAGGTACACGAAAGCTAATTCTTAACCCACCAGAGAAATAATTATTGAGTAAGACGTGTAAAACCTGTAAAGATTGCTAGGACAATTATTCTAAGAGATGATAGAGCTGCTCCACATTTTTAAGGTTTTCAACCAGAGTTTCAATATGCCTAAATTCCTACTTAGACAAGCAAACATCTGAATGTTTTAGATACCAAATAGAGATGCATCTACACTCAAAGGGAAAATACTGGATGAGGATTTCATTTTCAAATGTCCAGTATTTTACCACGATGTCTAAATGTTTTCTCGATCTATATTTGACATCTTAGACGAAGGTGGTATGGTGATGGTCAGTCTGAAGGATTGAAATGAGCTTTCCCAAAAGTACGAGCAGCAAAGGCTCCAGCGAGAATTGAACTCGCGACCGCTGGTTTACAAGACCAGTGCTCTAACCACTGAGCTATAAAGCCATCAAAATGACTGCGATTGTTTTGATATGTCGGAGCAAGTCTGTGTTTTGGAGCTATTTAAGCCCTCACTTTTTTGTATTGATGATGTTAAAATACTTCATGATAAAAGTACATGGAAACAGTTGAAAATTCTTCCTTTACGAATGAATTTGACAATGCCATAGAAGAAGATAAATTTGTTAGGTACACGAAAGCTTATTCTTAACCCACCAGAGAAATAATTATTGGGTAAGACGTGTAAAACCTGTAAAGATCGCTAGGACAATTATTCTAAGAGATGATAGAGCTGCTCCACATTTTTAAGGTTTTCAACCAGAGTTTCAATATGCCTAAATTCCTATTTAGACAAGCAAACATCTGAATGTTTTAGATACCAAATAGAGATGCATCTACACTCAAAGGGAAAATACTGGATGAGGATTTCATTTTCAAATGTCCAGTATTTTACCACGAAGTCTAAATGTTTTCTCGGTCTATATTTGACATCTTAGACGAAGGTGGCATGGTGATGGTCAGTCTGAAGGATTGAAAAGAGCTTTCCCAAAAGTGCGAGCAGTAAAGGCTCCAGTGAGAATTGAACTCGCGACCCCTGGTTTACAAGACCAGTGCTCTAACCACTGAGCTATAAAGCCCTCTCAATTCCTGCAATTGTTTCGATATGTCGGAGCAAGTCTGTGTTTTGGAGCTATTTAGGCCCTCAGGTTTTTGTATTGATGATGTTAAAATACTTCATGGTAAAAGTACATGGAAACAGTTGAAAAATCTTCCTTTACGAATGAATTTGACAATGCC